>JAFMOB010000082.1:0-597500 GCA_018985215.1 Larimichthys polyactis
CTTGTCTGTCAGATTCTCTACAGAGAGAAACACATCAAGGTATTTTTAGGTTTTTTAGGTCAGTAACTGTGACATTTTGTAGATGGTACGGTCACCAAAAACTGAATGATCAGGAACTAAAGTCTCCTGTTCCTGTTTGCAGTTTCACTGCAGGCCCATGAAGGTGATAAACTAAAATACATTAACCAGGTCTGAGTTTTTTTTGTTTTTTTTTAAACATTCATTTCAGTGGGGGGGGGGTCTGTTCACGCCGCAGAGGTGTCGGCAAAAAAACGCACCGGCATACGGAGGAGAGGTTGATGTTTATTTCATGTAACAGCTTCTAAATCGGAGTCTGAAAAATAAGTTCATTTGCTAACAGTGAGCGAGTACCGGCCTTGATAAAGCTGTTAATTGGAGAAATAAAAAATTATGTCCTGATTGTTTCACAGCGTTTACATTCACAGGTACAGACACACAGCAACACTAGCTCCCTCACCACCGCGCAACCCTGCTACTAGTGTTGGGAAGTTGAAGTCTTTTGATAGACTTGTATCACTGACTCTCTGACCGTAAACTAGCTCACTGGCTCATTCATTCACTGGTACAGCGCTGTAGCCCTCTTGTGGCCGATGAAAGTGAAATGTGGCGAGCGAGCATCGCATAAAAGAACATTGTCTTAGCTTTTTGAGGTCGGGTTGTTCGAGTTTTTTTTTCCTCGCACGTCAAAGTGTTTGTTGAACTGTTGAGTCTCTAGATATATTAACAACGGTCTAGACCGCTCTGTATGCAAAGTCATGAGAACTTCTGTTTGTCGTCATGATTGGTACTACATAAATAAAATGGAATTGAAGTGTCATCATGCTGTTCATTGACAGTGTGAAACAGTGATGTTCAGCCCTGCCCCGACACTTCCTACACAAGTTTTGTTCCCAGAGTTCTTTCTGATGAACTACATTTAGTCTGTAAGTCTCCTGAGCTCCTGAAGGTGCTTGGAAGTTCCAGACAAAAAGATATGTGCTATATTTACTACACAAAACATCTGTGTACCAAGTCTGAATAGAGACTGATGATATCTGCAGCAGCACATCAGCTTTTAACTCATGTAACGTGTGTTAAATATGTATCTGAGTTTAAGCTAAGTTCAGGCGTGTAGTCTGACCGGTGTCTGCCTGGCTCTCCTTGTTGTCATCAGTTAGGGGTTTGTCGTGCAGGGCCAGGTAGATCTGGATGGCGGTTCGAGCGGCTTTGTAGTAGAACGGATGCTGCCGCAGGACGTCCTCCAGCTTCAGCAGGTCCACGTAGGAGCGCAAGGTCATCTTCCTCATGCAGTAGGTGTGGAAGTCAAACTGGTCATCTGTGATCTCCACAAAATGCTGACGGAGGAGGAGGAATGACGTTAGAAGAATTAAGGCCATACACCCAGAGAGACAAGGAGTAAAGAGTCAAAGTCATCTGACAGGAGGACAGGCAAGATTAAAAGCTGAGGGGTGAGGTGTGAGGGGTGGTAGTGGTGGTGGTGGAGGTAAAAGGTGTAGAAACTCACCCTCTCAATCTCGTGGCACTTCTTCAGGGCATCTCCAAGCTTGTTCATAGACTTGTAGGCCAAGGCACACTCTGTCTGGAACCACATGCACTGCATCTCATTCAGGTTCTCCACCGCAGACGTCCCCTCCTAAAACACACACACACACACACAAACACGTTATCACATTATGTAGGCCAAAGACAGTCACGGTGGCACAAACCCGCTTTCTCTCTCACCCGTGTGAACTTGGAGCACATCTCCTCCGCCTCTTTGATGAGGGTGGCCTTCAGCATGTACTTGGCACACTTGGAGTTGATGAAGCGGTCGGCGGTGTCCAGGGCCTGAGCCTCGTCCATCCACCGAGCTGCTTCCTTTATGTTTCCTGCGTGCTGCAGGGAGGAACACCAGGAGAGAGTGAATACTTGTGACGCTTTATTCACAGCGACTGGCGTCGTGCGGACGTGCAGAGTCCATACTGCACCTTGTAGATCTTGGCCTTGATGAGGAAAAGCTCAATGAGCGTGGGCGTGCTGTCGATGGCCGCGTTGATGTACTCCAGAGCGACGCTCGGCTGGTCTATGAAGTCAAAGTGCTGCGCCAGGAAATACTGTACCCACAACAGGGTGGTTGGGGGCTCCTCCTTCCCGTCATCTGCACACATTTCACAGAGGTAACACAGAGTTATTGGAGTCAAACATCTGCTTTCATGCCTGATTCTGATTTCAGAAATGAGGCAACACTCACCATTTTCACTAAACATTCGACAGCTTTTTAGACAGGATTCATAACCAACTACTAATTCTTCAATGATAGTGACCTGCGAAGGAAACAAGAGAAACGGTTTAAAAAGCATTGACTTCAGAGTTTTAACACGGAGACACTGCAGGTGAAAACTAGTCTGAAAGAAGAATGAATGTTGTTTTGTCTGGAGAGTCTCCTTGAGTTCGGCCCCCTGCTCACCTTTTCTTTGTCGGTGTAGAGGGATTTGAGGGTGGTGAAGACGGGTGGGCAGCCCTTACTGAAGTTCATCCTCAGGTAGCTGTCCAGACATTCACGAAACTTCTCCCCTGGCCAGCACAACACACAGCAGAGGTACAGTAAAGTGAGATTTGTACTGCCGCGTGGCACAGAAGGACTTTACGAATGTGTGACGCTTTTACGTGCAGGTTTTTTTAATCACAGAGCAAGAGTGGAAAAGCAAAGAAAGTTTCAACTTGGTCGAATGCAGTGAAAAGACTTTGATGGTGCAGAATGTTTGGCTGCCACACGGACTGTGTTTACCTGTGAGGAAATTAAGAGGCAGTCTCCTGGGAACCAGGCCTCTAGGAAACTTCACCCAGGAGTCCTCGTAAATCTTCTGACGCTCCTCTATACTACCTGGAAACACACACACACACACACACACAGAGAGAGAGAGAGAGAGTAAGGAGAAAAACTGACTGACAGTAAACACACTCACCCACTTCAAACCTGGCCACCAGAACACAATACATGCTGACATGTTCACACTAATCAGTGCGTAGCAGTGTGAGTTAGTCAAATGGAGTGGGTGTTGCATTTAGAACACACTTCATATGATTAACTCAGATCAACTTTGAAATACATTTTCGCACTGAACATGTCTTCCCCTGGGCCTGAGGTCAGTGTTCACCTGGTTTTAAGGACTTTTCCAAACCCTGGTAGTAAGCCCAGTTCTCAGGGTTCCTCTCCTGGAGTTTGCTGTAGACTTCACAAGCTTCCTCTGGCCTGTCCAGTTTCAGCAGCAGCTCTCCTACGCACATACACACAGACACAGATCAGCAATTCCACTTTAGCTTATGCAGTGAACAACCTGCATGCAGCGCTTGTACAGAAGGAGTCACTGGACACACGTGGAGTTGTCGTGTTTCCCTCCTGTGTTGTGGATTTCGTCACCTGTGATTGTTTTCACTGCGGCAAGTTAGCTGTGTGTGGAGGCTTGTTGACGATAAAACTGACGCGCACACTGGTTGGTACAGAATGACATCAGCACCATCCAGGTGTGTTCACGTTTACTTTACCTGGTGTATGTTTGTAAAATAAACAGGTGACACATCTTTAACGCAACACAGATAACGTCAGTCGACCACACAGGAGGAGGAGAGCGAGGTGGGAGACTGTCTACGTGTTAATCGTTTGTCGATGGTGTCCAGGCGTTAACTTCAGTATCAAGGTATCAATTGTTTTTTCAGCCCTACACGGGTGTAACAGTGTGTGTATTTGCCCTGAACCGTTCAGTCAGCCTGGTTAGCTCATGAACACAAATGAGAGATCAACTGTGTTGGAGCAATGAGTGTCGAAATGTGTGAAGTCTGAATAAGGAGACAAAAACAGGAAGAAGAGTGTCTGCCAGTCAGCCTCTGTCTGCAGATTCACACCACAGTGTTTATCACTCTGCTCTGTCGTAGAGAAAGATGAAGTTCAGCATGTGGTCACAGTGCGTGTGAGCTCTGACACAACATGCCTTCGCTGTGAGTTTGTCAGAGTGTTGTTCTGCTCAGTGGTTCAGGAGTCAGGTTACTGTGTTATTGACAACACAAGCCACTGTTGGATGTATATTTTTTTTATGGTCCTAAAATATGAAATGCTGTCCCAGCAGCAGGTGAACATTCTCTCTCTCTCTCTCACTGAGCATGTTCAGTACACACCTCTTGTTTCCTCCACAGCCAGTTTATCACAGATTTGTTTCTCGTAATTGTTGAGGTGATCGAGGGCCTCCTTGTACAGGCCGGCCTCCCTCAGGACCTGGTTCTGGTACAGCAGCAGTTCACTGTACTCGTAGTCCACTTTGTCTGGAGACGTCTGGACGGACACACATGAGGAGAGAAACGGATGAGACTGTGGAAGTGGAGCATGCTGTGTGAAGCTGTGCCACTACATTATATACAACTCTGGGTTCAATTCAACAGACCAAAACATAACTGTAAATTTAACCTGTGTGTCATTTGATTACATGACATATTCTGCATTGTATATCAATCTGTGTTGAAGAGTTGACCGAGGGTCTAAGGACAGAGGGTTTCACTCCCTGTACAGACTGTAAAGCCCTCAGAGGCAAATGTACTTTGTGACTTTGGACTAAACAAATAAAATTTGATTTGATTGATGGCTTGAAGCAGATCATTATTAGATTCAGGTCAGTGTTCAGACTAAATATTAACACTAAACATATTATATTAAATAATAGTCATTGTGTCTTTGAAGCATGTAGAATAGTCAGCGTGATTCCTGGGAGAGTCAGAGCTCAAAATAAGCCCTGAGGAAAGTAAATACAACGTTTACATCTCCCACTGAGCTGTCACACAGCACACACTTCTGTAAACACACCTATCTAAAAGCAGAATCCTTGTTTTTAATGACTTCAGTTGCTTGTGGGCACTGAAGTAACACACACACATTTCAAAAGACTGATTTCCTTCAAGAAAACAAAAGAGTCCATGTCTATATCTGTGCAGCTTATTTTTAGCCACACCAACCCACCCACCTAATACATATCCACCGCTGTGCATGCTCCATCATCACATAAAGTGAGCTTTTATTGTACAGGCCGTGTGGGGACTGGATTTAGCTTATAAACATGATTCTCAGGCAACCTTTCTGTGATTTTGGACTCAAATCCATAACACAGTATCTTCATGTACCTCATGTTTCTCCCTCAGTTCTTCCGCAAACTGGGCAGGCTGTACGTCCCTGTCTAGTCTATCACAGACCACATGCAGTAATCGCTTAAAAATGCCTGATTATCTAAGAGCACAGTGAATTATATTATATTCCCTTCTCCTCCTGTAAGGTTGACTTAATCTAAAGGGGACTTAATTCTTATAGGACTGGATCTTTTAAAGACAGTCTTCAGCTCTGCCGGCGTACCTGTTGTGTTTTGCGGAACTCCTCAACAATCTTGGCAGCCATCTCAAAGTCCTCCAACAGGTGATAGGCTACAGCATATCCGATCCATGAGGCGCGCTGGGCTGGACGGAGCTGTAGCAGCTGGTACCGAGTCTCCTGGAGGGGGAGAGGACCATCACAGCACACACAGGTGTAAGCAATAATACCTCTGTTTGATTCTCCATCAGGCACACTCTCCTCTGTCTATATTCACCATCTAACCGTCTAACAAGCACACATGTTGTGCAGCAGGATGAGTAACAGTCTGACCTTGCACAATATTTTGACCCCAACCCTTCATCCAATGTCATCCAGCATCCCGCCGCCTAAACCTTTAACCTGAACGCTTCCATTTTTTAACCCCATCAGGGTCTGTGGTGACCCTCACCCTGTATCCCTCCAGGTCTCTCATCTGGATCTGCAGCAGGGAGAGATCTCGCAGGATCTGCAGGTTGTCCTTGTCCCACTTCAGAGCGTTGCGGTAACACTTGATGGCCTCGTCGTACTTTTTATCCGAGCGCTGCAGCAGGCCGTACACGTGCCAGCCTGGGAGAGCGAGCGAGTTCAGGAAGTAAACGCACAAACGAAACACACACACATACACACACACACGAAGACTGGATGGATTTATAGACAGCTTTACACCCTAAACATAAAATGCTAATGTCAGTGGTATAATAACCATGGTAGAATTCATTTTACCTGATTTTGACACCTAATTTCAGAAACGTGACGATATTTTCCTAATCATTCTAGTTTGGCTGGATACTTTCTTCTTTGGCCTAACAAACTCAAAACACATTTATTCTGATTTTACACAGACTTTAAGATAATTCTTTATTGACCTCTGGGCTTTGTTAAAGAGGACGTGTTGCTGTGTTTAACTGAATGTGAATGTCAAACTGTTGTGTGTCAAATGAATCTGGGTGCCCTGAGGGGCTGGTGGAAGGATACAGACGTGGCTCTTGAGGTCATTGCGTAGGCCTCGTCTGACCAGGTCGTAGGCCTCCTCCTTCTTGCCCAGACAGTTGAGGGTTAAACCCTTCATGGCCAGTGTCTCTAGAGCACAGAGCAGGAGAGAGAGCAGAGGAGTGAGACATGCAGGGCAATGACTGGTTAACAATGACACTGACTTATGTTTACCTTACAGAGCATTGTACATTACTTCTCAGTGTTTAATACTTTTGCTTTCAGCTAAACAGACCAGGTGTGAGCAGTAAACTATGAGGTACTATGAGTGGACATATACACCAATTTCAAAATCCCACCACTGTTGCATCACTGGGCCAACAAAGTCTGAGCAACGATAAACTACACAGCAAATGTCACACAGGAGGCAAACCATCATACTGGTCGATCACAGATACAGTATCACAGCACACAGAGGCTCATAAATAACAAGAACCTGCAGGAGAGAAATGCCAAAGATGTGTTCGAGGCCGTCTGAAACCTGAGCCTCTGCCTGGAGCTACGGTTTCATCGAGAAGCAGCAATCCAATAATTAGATCTGGAGCTGTGAAGATTTTGGCTTTCAGCAGTAAAGTCTTAAAAGTCAATTCAAAATCTGACGGTAATTTGACCAAAACACGGCTGATATGACCTTTTCTGCTCCTGTTTGTTCTAAACAGAGAATGGCATCAGATGTTTTTTTTGCCTTCAATAGGAGAAATTACAATAATTTAACAGATGATGTGTGACCTTCTCAGGTAATATAAACATCACAGACTTTGGTGTCTTGTTTTTCAAACTAAAAATGTCTCTGTCAAATATTCTGGTTTCTGACTGCCGGTTTGAAATTGGGAACGAATGATTTTGATGATTTCAGACTTGTTTTCACTTAGCTGGAGAAGGTTTTGGTGGGACATCCAGGGCTTAAAATGGCCTTTTCTTTATTTTAATTAATGCGACATAAATTTGGGTGTTGTCCTTAGACTGATGGCGTTGTTTTTGTGCATGTACACACAGAATTACAGAGGACCCAGGGCGGAGCCTTGGGGAAACAACAGGTCAGATGGGACACAGAAGAGGAAAAGATCTGTCTGATAAGTAAGACTTGAACCAGTATAGCCAGTATCCATGATGCCCAGAGTGCAATGATCTACATTGTGGCTTTCCAAAAATCACATTTATTAATTCATGTGCTGCCTGTAACAGTTCCCACTCTTCTGGATTATTTCAGCCAAACTTTGTGTTGCAGATGTCTTGTAATCTTTGGAAACTGAACAATACACTGTCCATGTTTACTGCTCAATCACACCAACAACGTTACATTGATCACTATGAATAAATTAGACTCTGGGTATGTATACAACCTGATGAATTACAAATATTCTTCATTAGAAAATCCTCCAAAATGGGAAGTTCTTTGTTTTAATCCAATTTCAATTGAAACGATTAAACTACCATGTTTAATTTCACTCAACAGCATTTTCTAAAGTTGTGTGGTCCCTTAATGTTTTTGGTGAGTAGTTTTATCACACATTTATCTAATCCTGAATCTAATTGAAAGCAAGGAACGAAGAGTCATTGTGTTTTTAAAGTAAAACCAGAGATAAAACGAAAAAAATAAAAAGTGCAGAGGAATCTGTTCATTTTACTATTAAATTCCTCACTGAAAACACAGAAGGAACAAGCTGTCAGTGAGGCATGTCGTTCCCACACCTAGTTGAGTGTGAGTGGGCTAAGTGAAGTAGGCTCTCGTCTTACCTCCATGCTCGGCAAACTTTGGGTTGCCCAGGATCTGTTTGCAGAACTTCAAGCCGTTTCTGTACTGCTTGTGCTCGTAACATCTCTGCAACAAAAGACAGAGCAGACTTTACATCAGGCGTCGGAGTCTGTCAGTCTGCCACTACTCCTCACAGAGCTTACGTGCACAAAAATGACTTTACTGCATGTTCCAGTGGCCAGCAGAAACATCTCCTCCTGCTACAAGCGAGCAGGGCATCACATGCACTGAACACTGCTTCCTCAGCGCTGAGATAAATGGAAGACGCGGCACTTAAGAGATGATGGAGGGCTGTTGATGAGATGTAATCAGACAAGCGGACAGATGGATGTGCCTGGCTCGGAGCAGACACCAGGAGCTCAGAGCCCCCCCCACGGTGGAAATCCTGTCAGCTCCCACTACAATATATGGACTGACAGGAGGACAGGACACACACTGCAGCACAGCAGCAGCAGCACTGGCATTAGCAGCAGTTTATGGTTGTATATTGTCAACAGTAATACTATAAACGACAGCCACCGTGAGGAGCTGGATATTCTGAATAACACCTGACATTGTAGGAGTTTGATATAAAGGCGCCAAAGTAGCGTGAGAAAGTTGAACCGTTAAATTTCAAAAACGAGTCGATGAATGTGTCTTGACAAGCAGCCGGCAGGTACCGGGTTAGGGTGTGTGTGTGTGTATCGACAACTATTTTATGAACACACACACACACGCGCGACAAATGTCTCCAAACTTTGTTGACAGCTCAGCTAAACAAGTTTCCCAAGCGCAGCTATTGACGAGCGCGCTAACTCCAACTTGTGAATAGCTGTCATGTGTCATTGATACACTTTGGCTGTGTGTTGCGAGGCCACCGCACGGCTCCACCAGACACCACGTTAATGGTTGCTAGCCAACTATGTTGTTGGCCTAACGGCGCCGTTACAACAGCCGGTTAATAACGGCTCCGTGACCGTTATTATCGGTGTGCTGATATTTCGGTGAACGCACGAGCTGCTGCCACTGACGGCTACTTAGCAAACTAGCATTAGCATTAGGATGCAGCCTACCAGGATCCTCTTGAACAGAGCGTTCTCCTTCGGCGGCAGAGTGATTGCGGGCATCGTGTCGGCTTCCTATGCCTCCGTCGGCTCACACATGAATAATATCCTGTCTGGAGTCACAGATCCTGGACTGTTTCAGTCTCTTCGGGCTCCTCTCACACTCTCTCTCTCTCTCACGTGTTGAAGCCGAGGCCCCCCTTCCGAGCAAAATGGCCGACGCGCTGCTTCTCCTCCGGGTCAGGCTGCTCTCTGAGTCTGCGTGTGGAGCACGGAGGTGTCCGGGCCTGAAACAAGTGCTGATCACAATAACACATCGATTCAAAACCATCCGGATATATTGCAAAATAACGCAGCGCTAAAATGATTCATATGCTGGATGTCCTGTACACAATAACAACAACAACAACAACACAAATCATCATGGATTTTAAAACTGTTGTTGGTACATGCCCTAACATATTTATTATATATTATTATTATTATTTATATTAGCTTACATGTGGATATATGATGGAATTTGGTGCAACAAGAACTACCAAACTTTATTTAATTTTTTTAAGTAACAGAAATTATGCTAAACTCGATTATGGAGATACAGTCGCTATAAAATGGTAAAATTCAGATGTGTGTTTAATTTAAAATTACAAATATAAATTCATAAAAACAAACACGTTAGAGCGGCGTATCGATGATCTCGGTATCATCTACTCAGTCCTTCCAGGACGTGTAATCGATCGGTGCGGCGGCAGCTCTCGAGGCGAGATGACTTTGAGTGTGTTATTGTCGCGAGCTGGACTCGTCAGCAGAGGTAAGATGCTCATATACTCGTAATGGATTCATGATATGATTTTGAAGGAGCAGTGTTTTATCTTCACGTGTTGAACGTGACGGCCGTGTTTATGTGGAAGCCTGACCTTAGCTTAGCTTAGCTTAGCTTAGCATTCTGATAGCAGCTGATCTTCTCTCTTCAGTGTGTTGTTGAGTGAACTCGGGCATTCTGTGCTTTGTGTTGCTTCTCTTAGTGCTGTCGGGCAAGTTGTCTATATATTGCTGATATAAGCTAGCTTCAGTTTACCCTCGTAATGTCTTTATGTTTCTGTTGTGTATGAATGAGTGTGTGACATTTAACGCTGCTCCATGTGAAGGGTCAGGGTGACTTCATCTGAACGTGTTAATGAACTGTTGGTCTCTGTAAATAATATTATAAAGAGTACAGTCTAGACCTGCTCTGCAGCAGCATTACAAGTAACAGGCACACACTATATATAGGCATGAGGTACTTTATTAATCCCTCAGTGGGTTATTTTATTTACATGCATAACCCAGAACAAAGGCTCATAGACGTGCAATGTGGAGAGAGATGGTAGAGTGATGGGCAGCCAGCCAGAGCAGCGCCCTGCGAGCAGTTTGGGGGGTTCAGTGCCTTGCTCAAGGGCACCTCGGCAGTGCCCAGGAGGTGAACTGGCACCTCTCCAGCTACTAGTCCACCTTCCATACTTTTGGTCCATGCTGTACTTGAACCGGCCACCCTCCAGTTCCCAAGCCCTATGGACTGAGCTACTGCGAGAGAGAGAAGAGAGAACATATGGCCCTACCTATAAAAAAATATACATATGGACATATGGACAATAACATTTAGTCATTATACAGAGTTATGGCAGTTGGTAGGATTGACCTCCTGTAGCTTTGTAGTCTTTCTTACAGTGGAGCTGCAGGAGTCTCTGACTGAAAGTTCTCTGTTGTTTGAGCAGCAGGTCATGTAGTGGATGGGAGTTGTTGTCCATAGTACTGAGCAGTTTGTGGAGCATACTTTTTTTTCCACAACGAGCTGCAGGAGCTCCAGAGCAGTCCCCAGCACAGAGCCAGCCTTCTTGATCAGATTGTTACTGCATAGAAGATTGCACTTATACGATGGCTTTATAAATTCTACTGAGTGTGCACGAGTTTCCCTCCATGGCTGTTTTAAGTACTGACTGCCAAAACAAATCTCATTTTCCATGTTCTATGTTTTTCAGTTGGATCCAGGTCTATGTTCACAAGCTCCAAGCCAGACACTGCCAACCCCAACTGGTTGCGAGTGGGTCTTTCTTTTGGAACATCTGCTTTCCTCTGGGGCCTGGTAAATGACCACATCATCATCACACAGAACATGTTACTCCCACATAATCCATTCTTTTAGCGCAAACTGCGTTCATACACCAAGCTTACCATTTACATCATTGCCTAACTTATCCAGAAGTGTATTCATGTCTCATAGCAACATAAATGACCTGAACCATGTAACAACCTGGCAACGTTTGAGCACGCAGCATCTGGTCCACCATCCAACACTTACTGCCTCTCAAAGTGTCTACCACTGTTTCAACCAGGAGAGGGCAACAATGAGCTGAGCAACAAACAATTTATATTTTAAAAAACATATTCCAAATGTTTGATTTTCACTCACGCTTGATGTGTCAGGACAAGAGACTATATGCAGAAAGAAATAGAAATGAGATGGACTTTAAATTATTGAATATAATGGATGCATCTCTGAGACCCAAAGCCATGTTCAGAGGTCAGATCTTTGAATATTCTCACCATAAAGGGAGTTCTGTCCCATTTTAAAAAAAAAAAAAAGAGTTTTGTTTAATAATAAGTCCTATATTGCAGTTTGGCTTTCTCATTTTGTTGGAAAAATGAATATTTCCAGGTGTGATGGGATGTAGCTGCATATGCAAAATGTTTGATATAACCAGTTGGTGCTTTTCAATGACTTGTGCCGTCTGTCTTCCACCTGCAGCTCTTCAAGCAGCACAGCACATATATGCACTGAGTACAAAGTGAGGAATGGCCTGGAATAAACCACCACATTGGTATGTTTGTTTAAATCAGTGTACATGTTATTTTCTGACCTGGTACCGATATTTTTATATTGTATTATTGGTAATATGTAATCTAGTGTGCATATATAAAATCTATAATTGGATGAACAAATAAAACATGATACTCTGTCATTTCTCGTCCTGTACAGGAGGTCACCGGGTCCTGTCTTTAGGATGCACCTGTCTGTGTGTCTGTTCTATTTCCACTGTTCCTGATCCCTCACTCAACTTCTGTGTAAAATAAAAATGTATCATGTGAAATATATAGGAGTCACCATCTCTTTCTTCACACTAATTCACTGCTGCTTTGATACTAGCACAAGTAGAAGAGTATATTATAAATGTCTGATTTATATTCCTTTATTAGATACATAGTAAATGTTTGCTATTTCAAAATATCAGCATATAAATGTAGCTTGGATCATAATTGTTATCCTTTACATACAACAAAGCAGGAGCATCCCTTCTTGTCAGTTTACAGCCTTCAAATAACACCATCAACTCGTCTTCTGGGACAAGTTGTACAAACTGTACACAGTTCACTGGCAGTTAAACCATATCCAACATTATTTTAATACATAATGAGTTTTTGTAAGCCGAGGTCAGTCAACACAAACATCTCCACACTAAAGGCCAGTTTCACCTAATGTAGCTCCATGCAAAACAATGCACACAGAGAATGTGAGTCAGCAAGGGAGAACATGATGAAAACTGTTCTTATGATCTCACACAGCTCATATTTAAGTTAATCAACAGCTCTCTGATAGAGAGAAAATAACAATGCCATGCCATGTTTCTAAAACTGTTCTCTTCACAGTGACTGCTGTGCATTTGTAGCTCCCAAACATGAGATAAGAATTTTTTTTTCAAAGTAAACACTGTTCAGAGCTACAGCTAACATCAGGGACAACAGAGTAAATATGAGATATGCACAGCAGCAACATTATTTTGTGCCTGAAAGCAGCATGTAGAAGAAGAGATATGAATAGGCATGAAAAAGAGTTTGAATAAATGAAAATGTATGAAGCATAATTTTGTCCACCTGATTTGACCTTCTGTGCTTTTGCCTGAGGAGGATGAAAGCCACCATGATGTATAGAGTGTGATCAGTGCCACATAAAAGAGAGGCAGGTGTGGGAGTGTCACTTTGGTGTAGCTTTAATAAGGAAAGTGTAAAAAATCATTTCTTGTCCCAATAGCACATTACATACTACTTTTGAGCATGCTTTGGTATATAGTGTGTTTTTTTTGTGTAGAGGAGTATTGAGGTAACAGTTAGAGAACATTATTTGGACATGGATCAATGATGGTTGACCATGGCCGGCTGGAGATTGAACTCTCTTCTTGCAGCGTGTAGTGCGACATATATCTGTTTTACGAACTGCACGTCTGTTGACTTCCTGTCAACTCTACAGTAATGTTAAACTTCACCTCTGACCTTGGTAAACATTTAGATTGGATTATCATAAGCCTCACTTTCACTAATTCAGTAAGGCACAGTCCTGGGAAAGTGAAGCTTCACTAGCTAAAGCTGGCAGCCAGAAGCAAACATCTACGATCCATTGTTGGATAATCCAAACACAGAACATGTTTTCTTGTGGTGGCCTTTATGAAAATGAGCACTGCTGAAAGTAAACATATTTTGATGATTATGTTTAACTTTAGTTAGTGTAACTAGTTGAAAAGTTGTGTAAGTTATAGCTGGACACATAATCTAAACCACTTATCCAGCATTGAGGTCGGAGCTTTACTGCTCGCTTTTGCAAGTCGGCGTGCATCAGTCACTTTATTTCTGGCCCCTCTTCCAAGCACCAAGGGTAAAAACGGAGTACCCCGGCAGTCTAATCCTATGGCAGCATAACTAAGGGATGACCTGAGCCAGCCCTAACTATAGGCTTTATCAAAAAGAAGAAGAAGATATACTTTATCTATCCCTCAATGAGGAAATTCTTTTTTCACTCTATTTTTTTTTAATTTTGACATGCATTTTAACCCAGACACACACATGCAGTACAAGGTACAAGGGCTCATAGACGTGCAAACGTGGAGAGAGATGGGCAGCCAGCCAGACCAGCGCCCAGTGAGCGGTTGCTCAAGGGCACCTCGGCAGTGCCCAGGAGGTGAACTGGCACCTCTCCAGCTACCAGTCCACCTTGAACCAGCCACCCTCCGGTTCCCAAGCCAAGTCCCTATGGACTGAGCTACTGCCCCCCTTTTTTTTTTTTTTTTTTTTTATAGAAGAAAAAGGAAAGTCTTAAGTCTACTCTTAAAAGTGTTGACCATGTCTGCCTCCCAAACCCAGAATGGTAGTTTGTTCCACAGAAGAGGAGCCTGATAGCTGAAAGCTCTGGCTCCCAATCTACTTTTGGAGACTATAGGAACCACAAGGAACCCAGCGTCCTGAGAGTGCAGTGTTCTAGAGGGGTAGTAAGGTATTATGAGCTCTTTTAGATATGATGGTGCCTGACCATGAGAGCTTGTAAGTAAGGAGAAGAATTTAATTCTATTCTAGATTTAACAGGTAGCCAGTGCAAGGAAGCCAAAATGGGAGAGATGTGATCTCTGATCTTGGTTCCTGTCAGAACACGTGCAGCAGCATTCTGAATTAACTGCAAAGTCCTAAGAGACTTATTGGAGCAGCCTGATAACAAAGAGTTACAAAAGTCCAGCCTGGACTAGTTTTTCTGCATCCACTTGAGACACTATCCGTCTGATTTTGGCGAAGTTACGTAAGAGGAAGAATGCAGTCCTTTCTTTTATGTGGACATTAAAGGACAAATCCTGATCAAAAACAACTCCAAGATTCTTTACAGTGGAGCTGGAGGCCAGGGTGATCCCATCTAAAGTAACTAAGTCTCTAGAAAGAGAATTTCTGAGGTGTTTGGGTCCAATTACAAGAACTTCAGTTTGTCTGAATTTAACATCAGAAAATTGTAGGTCATCCAACTTTTTATATCCTTAAGGCATGCTTGGAGTTTAGTTAACTAATTGGTTTCATCAGGTTACAACAAACTTTGGTATGCATGGAGGATTCATCATTAACACGAATTCTGAGATCAATCTAAGAAATACGCCTTAAACCAGCTTAGGGCGGTTCCTTTGATGCCAATTTGATGTTCCAGTCTCTGTAAAAGAATTTGATGGTCAATGGTGTAACTTGTAACTTTGACTAGTGCTGTCTCTGTGTGATAATGCACTCTAAATCCTGACCCTACAGCTTTCTCAAGTATCTTAGAGAAAAAGGGATTGGCTAAAACCTCTGGATCTAAAGTGGGCTTTTTAAGAAGAGGTTTAATTACAGCTACCTTAAAGGACTGTGGTACATATCCTGATAATAAAGACAGATTAATCATATCCAATAACGAATTACTAACTACAGGTAAAACATCCTTGAGCAGCCTGGTTGGGATGGAGTCTAAGAGACAGGTTGACGGCTTAGCTGCAGAAATGATTAAAGTTATTTAATGAAGGTCGATGGGAGAAAAACAGTCTAAATATATATCAGGATTAAAGAAGCTCATGAAGTCATTACTAGTTAGACCTAAAGGAATGGCTCAATAGAGCTGTACTGAGGGTGAATTTTTATACAACTCACCTGTTCAAAACTATGGAAGCCCTAAGCGGTCATATATTTATACATTTTATTTCCTCTGTTGTCTGGTAATAAGTTAATTTCATTTGTTTTCTTGAGATCTCGATATATTTATGTCACGTCATAATAACAAATGTTGTTATCCGGAGATAATGGGACAATTTTCTCAAGATCTTTGAATGAAACTTTGTTTTTCCGAGATAGCATAATTCATTTGAGATCTCAAGAAAACAAAAGGATAGTTGAATATAATAAATAATTGCAAGAAACATCATTCAATGTAGCAATGCAGGGGAGCAGGAGAATGTTGCAATCTGTTATCTTGTAAAAACAACATTTGTTATTCCACATAACAACATAATTAAAATGTATGAATGTATGACTGCTTAGGGCTTCCATGCAAATTATATTAAGGCTGAAGTTGGCACCTAAAGCTTGGCAAGATTTTTGGCGGTGCCCCCTTGCATCGCAGCACTGCCAATTTACATATAAACACACAAGAAACTGAATAACTTTGTCTTTGACACTTTATTTTAATCAAAACAGTAAACAAGAAGATAATAAATTAAAAATAAAAAAAAATTTAAAAGAAATAAAAACAAAAATGAAATGTACAAAAATATAGATATAAACATTTCATACAAATGGCCTACACAGAATATAAGATTGAACTACCCACAAAATAAAAACTGTAAACAAGAGATGGAGGTCACAGGAGGCTTGCTGGATGTTGCTGAAGTTGAGATAACTGGTGATGGCGCAAGATTAGCAGAGGTTGGACTCAGATATCTCAAGCATATGTGACATGTGTGTTACAGTCCAATAATAAAAAAAAAAGATACCAAGAATAAAATGAAATTATAAAAAATCCCCCTGTTCTGTACATGTATTATGTACAATGCAATTATTTCTGATATGCAAATTAGATTATATTCAATTTTATAATCATTGCAGTGAACTGCTGATTAGATGCAAATGCAAAGAAGCAGTATAATATAACATATGGGAATGCTAAGTTAGTATTAACATTAATGATGTGCACTTTAACACTGATGTAAAGTTTAACACTATAAACACACTTTAGACAATATGAACTGTAACACAACAAACAGCCAGCCTTACAGCTCTGATGGAAAATAAACAGCGTTTTGATTGATTATTACAAGCAGAGCAAACATTACATAACCACATGTCAATAAAAGTACTTTTTTATAGGAAAGTATTATTATTATTAATTATTATTATTATTATTATTATTATTATTATTATTTGCTTTACTATTCAGTTAAATGAATGTGGGCTTATTTTTTATAACAAGATATAATTGTACCAACTAGTTTTAGTATAAGAAAAGTGAATATTCAACCTCCTTCTCGTCCAGGGTGCTAATAACTCTTCATACAGGTTATCCGCCTGCTCTGTGGCATTCATCGCCCTCCATACATACAACGTAACGCACAACCTATATTGCGCAACAGAGGGCAGGTCTGTCCTCCGCCTCCTCGCACGTTGCTCTGACCGGACCAGACCAGCCATTCATCCATCCAGCACTCAGAAGCTGCGGCATTCCCCATCGGAGAGCAGCGATGTTTTCCTGCAGAGCGGCCTGGCAAAGGTGTGGGCCTTTGGCACGGAGAGCAGCCTACAGGCTGCCCCGGGATGGTGAGTTGAAGTGAACACACACATGAATGTATTCCTTTTTTTTTTTTTCAGCGACGCCTGTGGGTGGGGGAGACGCTTTCACTGCCGTCTGTGGAATAGTACACTGTGTCCTCATGTGCGTTTCTCTGCAGGATGACGATGGCTGTGCGTGTGGTGTGAAGGTCAACGTGGCTTTTTGACTTGAGTTTGGCTGGAGAAGGTTTCTGTGCACACTTTAGTGTCCACATTCTGATTTGTCAGTTCATATATGTTGGGTGCTCCTCGTGGAGATATACTTTGAACTCTGCTTATGAGTGTTTCATAATGACAGTAAACAAACAAACAAAACAAAATGTCTAACCACGGTGTTGGCCACAGCAGCAGACTGAATGTATGACCCGCTGTTATCAATGCTACGTTCCATACGTTAGTGTGACCTTCACGGGCTGTGTGCTCGTATAGAAACATGGTGGCCGCCGTCAGTCACGTGGTGTGCGCTCGTGAAGGTGGTCTATACGTAAAGAGCGCAGGGGCGCGAGCGAGCTTGACATCAGAGGACGACGGTCACGCCGCGAGCTCCCGTCTTCATTATGCGGTAACGTTAAATAACGATGTGTGGACACGTTAGAAACTGTGGTGCTGGTTCGAGGAGGCGAAAAGTTACCGAACCTGAAGGACGCATTTCTCTGAAGTAACCGGACACCGTGTAGAATAAGGGCGACAGGGGCTGTTTCTCAGGTTAAAAGGGTTAAAAATGCGCGTGTGTGTTGAGTGAGGAATGGTGTGCAGCCAGTGGACCTTGAGTTGTGTGTTCATGCGTCATGAACGTTCGCTTTGTTTGGTGTTACCTCTGAGTAAGTGTTTGGCCTCTGGCTGTCACCTCACACACAGGAGTTCACGCTGCCTCCACCACCCCCTCTCAGTGTTGAACACTGGACATCAGCCCCTTCCCCACTTAAGCAGAGAAGGCTATCATGCTATAATCCTGTGGCTTCTTGACCTGCGGCCTCTTCCATGACCCCCCTCCCCCCAAACTCATACCTTTTTAGACATATGAGCGGCTAGTCTACGCCTTGCTGTGTGGAGGAGCCTTTGTCGCTGCACTGACTATGTAGCACTGGTATCGGTATAAATAACGTGTGAGTGGTATGGAGTCATGTCAGAGGCTTGGACTGTGGATTAGTTCCTGACAACACGAGCAGGTTAATCTCCTCAACACTGGACACGACAACACAATCCCCCTCCACCGGACCAGCTAGTTCATAAATTGAGTGTTCCTCTCATTGAAGTTGAAACAATTCACGACCTCTCTTCCTCTGACTGGTCTATTGCTGTAGTGTTCTATAGGGGAGCACAATCCGTATAAACTTTGAATTATTAATGATCAAAGTATTAAAAATGGCTTTTGTCTCATTCCCATGTGTAGTATTTGGTTTCTTCATATTTTGCTTACATTTGTCTGTAACGTGTTTCTTAGTAAGCGTAGGCAGATGACTGTCTACACTGCTTTTGTTCAGCTCCATGTTGGTTGCTCGCCGTGTGACTCTGTGCTGTTTGTAAAGGGTTTAAGTGAGAGCTGATGTACACGGTGCTGCTAAGAGTTGTTGACTGTGATCCGAGTTTTTCATAGTAAAGCAAAGCTTAGCCTTAATCGTGCAAAATGTTTCACCAGCGAAGAAATGCTGTGTCAAACTATAACAAAGCTTTAGCTTAGTCAGATCAAACCCAGTCTGGTATCTGCTGAGGCACCAGCGCATTCCACTAACCTCGCTGCAGGATTTCAAGCTCTGTGCAATAAAGATGTGAGAATAACCAAACTATGTCTTTTTATTTACAAACGGGTCGAGTCCATCACCTTGCAGGCATCGAACGTGTCCCGACAGGCATATTTTTGGCATATCTAAATCGATTGTGCTAAATCCAATCAGAGTAGGAGGCATCATGAGCCAGCAGAGCGCCTTAGGGTGCTTTCTCACCAATCTCTCTCACACTGAGAGAGCTGAAGCTTATGGCCTGCATTATTCCCTTCCTGTGGCCAGGCTGCGATATTCTCTGTTATATACAAACACACATGAGTAGTTTTAATTATGGTCTATGCAGGGTCGTCCATAGTGGGGACACATGGAGCTTGATTCAGATTTATCATCCATGTTCTCTGACTGTATTCCTATCAGTCATCTAGTGCACGTGGAGGTCAGAATGTGCCATAAAGGCTCTGTGATGGAATGTCGTGTTTTAAGTTATTAGATCGTTGCTGACAGATAGGAGAAGGATCTAATATGTGACCTTTGACCCTTTCCAGTTGTGCAGCGGCGGCCGATGTCGTCAGTTCCTGGTGGCTCTGGGGAGAACATAGTCTACGCCTTGCTGTGTGGAGGAGCCTTTGTCGGTGCTGTGACATATGTAAGTTTTATTGTTTCTAACAGTTCAAAACATTGGATGATACAAACATACACTGAGCCAGGGCGACAGTGCTGACATTGAGCTGATCCTGTGAAATCATTTTCAAACTTTCCGGAATGTTGAATCTTTGGTCTCTCCACAGGCGGTCAAAACCGTGTCCTCTGACGGCGCCAGGTTCAATGAGCGCGTTGAAGAAATCAAGGCTAGACCTAAGTCTGAGTGGCAACCCAGACCATGGCCACACAAGAGTAAGTATTCCTACATGCTACTCAGTTTTCACCCACTTTATCACAAACTACTGACGCTCACAGACCTGATCCTCCACCGGCTCACTGACTGTAATGAGTGAAGCTAAACATGCTTCTACATTAAACTTTGCTCACTTGTTCTTGTCGTGTTGGGACGAATCACTGTTGGTTACTGACTGAACTTAAAGTATTTGTAGCAATTAGTTTGAGTCAGTGCAGTTAGTTTTCACTGCTGTCACATGCATATTTCATAAACAAATTCAATATTTCATTTGATGTATGATCAGACCCCAAATTTAACTCGGAGTGTTGTCAGTTGTGAGCTGTGTCTGAGTTTAAAGCTTGTTGACAGGTTGACTAATTTATGATAAGACACCATATGATTCAGCGCAGCAGCTTTAGGTTGTACATGTGCCACACCTGGAGACATGCCTGCTGCATGTCCACTCATCAGTGGACCCAGTGTAAGCACTGTTAGCACTGATGTCACTAGGGTGTGTGAGTGTTACAGTTCTACAAGTCTGACATTTAGTTTTTAGGGTGAGTGTTACAGCTCTACAAGTCTGTCATTTAGTTTTTATTCATTAATACAAAAATATTTGACAATGTGCACAGGTTTAAGAAAAGTACTCATAAAAACAGCCTTGAGTCCCGGAGAAGCGGAGGCAGAGATTAATAATATGATACTCATTTGTGATCTCATTCTCTGTGCCTTTTAATTTTTTTTATTTTATATAGATGAGTGATATTCAGCCATCTCGTTGTTGTTGTTAAACACTGAACACATTTGGCTCTCTAATTATTTTTGTCCCCAAAAAGAAATGAGAGATTTGAGCGTAACAGGCTGAATACACCTGACATGACGAGGTAAATCCACTGTCATATTCTATAATGAGCCCTCTGATAATAATGCGTCCATGTCCTGTGCTGTGTTCTGTCACCGTGTCAGCTTCACTGGGTCACTCTATGGACAGCTCCTGGTGCTGAAATGAGAGGGATGAAAAGTGAAACACTTCAGTGACCTAAACAACGCTGCACTGTCTGATTAAAACATTCATGACGACAGAATGATTTTATTTAACACAGAAAAAAGTGTTTATGAAGAGCCTGAACTAAAGGCAGACCTAGTCATTCAGACATAGTGTATATCCTGTTCTGTCATCATGTCAGGTTAAAGATGTTACTGCACATACAGACGTGCACTAAAACAATCATAAAAATCATTTAAAACCCATGAAACATACAGAGGTGTGTCCTCAGTCTGACTCTGTCACATTCATACGTCTAATTTAAAGCCCACTATTCATCAGAACGCAGTATGCTGCTTTTCTCCACATGGAGCCCTCAGTCCTGTCTGTGGCTGCTCTGCCTCACTGTGAGTTCCCTCCTAAGCAAAGGATTGTGGGACAGTCCCAGATTATCCCATGCTTAATTCAGCAGGGAGGAACGTCACTGACCCAGCACACACTGAGAGAGACTCACACACACGCGCACACACACACACACACACACACACACACAGCCTGCTGTCCTGCCTGTATAAGCACAGGCAGGACTGTCAATTCAAATGTTTTGTCTCGCTAACCAGAACAATGTCATAAATTTGAAGTCATAAAATGCGGTGGAGTTTGCTCATGCAGTGCATCAATACTTCCTGTGTCACTGCTGTCCTGTCTCAGAATCTTTTTTACCCTAGAAACAATACAATTCTTAAACAAAATGTCAAATCATCAAAATCCACTCAGACATTAGATCCAAACCAGCATATGACCTGGTTCTGCTAAAAGACTCACATTAGTCAGTGTTCAGTAGCTCAGGATACCCCGTTCTAAACCCTCGTTCCGCCCTAACACAAACTTATTTCCTGTTAACACAAACATCCCGTGGTCCAGCACACAGCAGACTGTGTGTGTTTTGAATATTATCAGTTTGTCATCACTGTAGCAGCTTTTTATTAGTTCTGGCCAGCAGACTCTAAATTGCCCATGTCCTATTGTAGACAGATCACATTAGTTTGCTTGATTCAGAGTGACATGTCTGAATAGAGTAAACATACCAACCGCCAGCATACTGATAACCATCAGTGCACGCTCACTAACGCGTGGAGGCCGATAGATCCAGCATGCAGCGTCAGGCACACTGCTTCAGACCGACACCGTCATCTGTAACACAAGCGAGAGAAGTGAATGTCAGCATTGTGATCAGAGCTGACTGCTGTTTGTGAAACTCACACCGCTCTTTCTGTTTGCTTGCAGGCCAGGACGATGAAGAGGGTGAGTTGAGTCAGCACATTCATGATCACTGCCTGATGACTTTGTGAATGCTTCACGGACATGTTGACCTGGTTTTAAGGAAATGTTGGCATGGGCTTGACTGTGTTTTTAATCACTTCACTCTCCTCATCACAATAAAATCTCATGATCACACCAATCACTGGATGTGTTCAACACTCCTGCTTCTGACATCGGACCATGGGAAGGAAGTTAAACAAATGTTGCAGACAGAAATGAAGGTGGCTACACCTAACAGACAGTAGTCACAGTGCATATTACATATGAACGTGGAAAATAATGGATATTTAAGGTTGCATGATTCCAATATCATGTCAAGTCAAGGTAACTGGTTAGAGTTGGATATTATTGCTATAGTTTTGGGCAACGGCAGTAGACCAGGGTGCCAGCACCTGTTATAATGTCTGAGTCACAGAACTCCTCAGCAACAATTTAAAACTTGCTCCAAAAGCTGAGATATTCAAACAAATGCCTCATCTTTGTATCTACAGGACTTCTAGTCTGGGAACATGTGTTTCATATTCTTCATAGTTTGGTTAAACCTGACTGACAGTCTCCTCCTTTGACAGCACTCAGTCCCTCCTCCCCCTCTCCACCTCTTCACTGTGTCCTTCATACCTCTCGTGTCAGCTGTAGTAGACTAGACTTGAAAACACAAACAGCTTTTCTTCCCATTTGAAGATGCTTCTGCTTCACCTTGGACAAACCGGTGACTCAGGCTTCTTCTCAGACATCCTGCCAACAGCCCATAACCATACTTCACACGCATAGCCTCTGTGGTTGAGTTCAGATTGATGATGGCATTGTTGTGTAACCTTTTTAAAAGGCAAAATTTCTTCTTCTTCTTCTTCCCGTTTCTCTAACTCTTTGTGTCTTTACTCTTTTCAGTGTAAAGCTAAAGCTAAGGTCCTCTGTGGCCACATGGATATTCATCCTAGAACTGGACTCTTTGGATCTGAACGGGGAAAAAAAACCCTCTCTGTCCTCCTTTCCTCCTCTCCTCCTCTCCTGTACTGCTAAAGAAAGAGTCCTCTACTGAGCCTAAAACCTGTGGACAGTTGTGAAGGATATTGATCTGTGCTCCGTTCTTCATTCTGTTTTCTGCTAAATGTTAATGTGTAATATGTGAAGAGGATAAATGGGCTTGACAGAAGTTCTCACAAACCAACTTTTTTTTTTTTTTTTGAAAAACACTGGACATTTCTCAACATCACTCTGGTTTTGAATGCTAAAAGTAAGCGTTGTTTTGTGAGACGTTAGCCGAGTTCAACTTTCAATTTCAACTGTGGAGCAAAGCTAGCATTGCTAACACATGAGAATGCTCTGTTGTGACTGATGGACAGGTTTACATTTAGCACCATCTTGGAATATGTATATTCATCTGCTGGACATTTATCTACAGTCTTAAAGGCCACTTAAAAAAAACATGTGTTCATCTTCAGTCAAACCTTTACAGCAGTGTCGATGTGTGTGTCTAATAATAATCATCATAATAATCATGATCTCTGAGCTCGGCTCTTTCCATAAATTCTAAATGGATGAAAATACTAGAATTCTTTAAGTGCTAATAAACATTCAAGAACTATTAACAATTATGTTCTATGCTAATCTTTAGTTATAGAAACAAAGCCCTTTGTAAATGGAGGGTTACAGTCAGCACCTCCATGACGATAACAGAGCTAAATGTTAGCATTTAGCCTGTCATGTGCCAGCAGGCATGCTTCCATCACTCTCAACAGTCCACACTCAAGTGTCGAGCACCAGAGTCAAAGTTGATCTCTGTGCCAGTGTCTCACAACACGGTGTGTTTTATGTCAATGGTAAATGTAGAACAAATGGAGTTGACTGAGTTAAAAATTAAAGACGCACAACCTACCTGGGCTGTCTCAGTGTCTGTCTCACTGTCAGACTCCCTTTCAGAGTTCCAGATTACTCATAGCTTGTTAATTGGATGGTAAGAACCAAGATTCAACCTCACCCCTTCTACCCTGCACCTTAACCTGCACTCCCCTCCTCTTCCCTTTCCCCTCCCTGTCCTCCCCTCCCTCCCTTCTTGTTGTGCTCCTCCCTATCTTTTAAGTTTGCATGCAGTTTGTGTAGTAAATGTGTCGCTCTGGGTCCTTTCAGATGTATTCACTGAGGCAGTGGTAAGGTTTGAACTGGCATGTCTGGGATGAGTACTTACAGATCAACCTACTAGAAAATGTGATCAGCTGTTAGTAGCTCTGTTTCCATCCAAGTGTTCATCTAACGACATCAGACACTTGATGGTGTCAGATGGTGCAATACATCAATGATGAATGAGGATGCGACATGGGACGTTTTGCGGTGCTTTCAGACAGCTAGCTGCTGTTTCCTGTAAAAGTCTGTGTTCTGTATGTTCAATCAGAGGCAGCAGTACGTGACTCTGCTGCCACAGCTTCCAGTTACACCACAGACTGCTGCTGTCCACCAACTGTAATCTCACTGTGCAGGAAGCAGAGCATGATGTAACTTCAAATGCTTTCCATAATCTGCTGTTTCACTTGTCTCATATTACATTACATTGCATTAGAGCACAACGGTTTATCCCAAAGCGACTTACAGAGGAGGACATAAGCTGAGAAAGGTGTAAAGGAGCAAGAGTAGTTGTTAGTTGTGTGAAGCATCTCGAAACAGGTTTTTACCAGTTTTTTTTAAAGGTCGAAAGGGATGTTGCTGTTCTAGTAGCCGTTGGTAGGTCATTCCACCATTTGGAGACGATATTGCTAGTAACTAGTGTCGTATCTTGTCCCAGAGCGGATAATCAGACTTTGAAGCTTATGTTTCTGTTGGTGAAGAGCTCCTGTGTCGTTTCCTCATTGAGGTTTCTGTGGTTTTTATTGTCACACAGCCAGCTTTGGCACCAAGCTGAAAAAGTTGACCCATGGTAAACTCCAGAGATTTAAGATGAGCCCAGCACGGCGGGCACACAGACACACTCACATTTACAGAGAAAATGATGGAGAAGGCGGCAGCAACCGCTTGCTGTCTGAAAGCACCTGATATTCATAAAATCTGAGATATTCAGAACACGTACTCCTGTCGTCTATGTCTTTCAATTAACCTAGTAACAATAGATTAAGAAGGCGAAGCGTATACGACAGAACCATAGCTATGTCAAGAACCCCAGCCAATTAATGGTATAGCTTCCCCGAAACATGACTAATTGTCAGTAACTCAGGGGCCTAAATAGGACAGTCACTGACTGTGTAATACTTTGATCTCAATTACTGACTGTGAAATTTGAGTGAGATTATTACCAGTTAAATATGTTTAGTTTTATGAAATTAGCCATCTCACACCTGGATGGAAACCCAGCTACTGATTAAATATGAATAATGTATTGTATTACCTTTTTAATGTATTATAATGCTGAGTTTTAAATATTGTAGTGATGTTTTCTTGGTTTATCTGACACGCAGATTTTCAAACTGCATGTGTAGAAAACACAGTGGATGCACTGGTAAAAATATTGTTTGGGTGGGACTACCTAGGCTACTAAGGCTGCTTACTGTAATAGACAACAGAATGTTCATCCTGTCATCTAAAATGGTCCCTCTCTGGTTCTTGTGTTCCAGGTGGAGAGGAAGAGGAGGCAGCAGCTGAGGAGGCCGGTGGAGAGGCTGAAGTTGCAGAAGAAGCTGAGGTTGTTGAAGAGGAGGCTGCCAATGGCGAGGCAGAGACCGTAGTGGAGGCGGTCGCCGAAGCTGTCGCAGAGGCCGCTGAAGTCGTCGCTGAGGTGGCTGAGGTGGTTGCCGAGGCTGCACAGGAGGTGGAGACAGTAGCTGAAGAAGTGGCCCAAGTGGCCGAAGCTGTTGAGGAGGCTGCAGAAGCTGTAGCAGAGCCACCTGCTGTCGCTGCAGAGGAGCCTGAAAGCAACGGTACGACTTCTTCATCTGAGGAGGAGGCAGCTGCCTCTGAGGCCTGAGGTTCCACACATGCACTACAGGGAGACACACACAGCTATCTCTAAACCACTTTAATTAGCTGCTAGTCAGCAGGTCTTTCTCCTCCTTCACAACACTGGGAACAATAAATCTGGTAACTTCTAGTCACTGTCTAGATCCACTAGAGGTTAGCTGCTTCTCCTCAGGTTGGCTTCACCTCTCATTGATCGTCCTGTCTTCCTAAAACTGTACATTTCCTCTAGTATTTATTTGAGTGGGTATAAAGGGCAGCGCAGTGTATAAATGGACGTTTATGGAAGACTTGAGATTTTTGTGGTGTGCAGCGTGGATCATTGTTTGATGTCTATATTAATTTGGTTTGCTTTGTGGCCACGATGTTTAAAAAACCAGCAAGGCCATCTTCTCAGCAGGTTCCTCTTGATTTCCAGCTACATGCCACGGTGAGACATTTCCACAGCGGCAGTGAGGTCTTTATGCGAAGCTCATTTGCAGTTATGGGTGAAATAAATGTGATCACTCTGAAAACAAATGGGCATCATTCATTCCTACTTTGTTCTGATTTCGTACAGCTAATAGAACTAAAGAAACCGTTCCCCTCATGAAAATACCTCAAGTCTTATATCAGGTTCAACCATACACAAGTAAATGACATGGCAATAGAACAAACACCCTTCAAATGCTGTAATATCATTGGTATCTTTTGTTATGAAGCCCCTTCTGCTATTTTGAGAGTTGGTAAAACATTGTATTTCTTTGATATAAACTGTCATGCTGTGTTATCACAGAGCAGGTAGATACCTGTTTATTTTAAACTGTCGTACAGTTGTGTATATCCTACAGTAAGATGAGATGGCTCTGAGATTGTGTACAAGCTCTGTAACTGCTGCAGTGTGTTCTTTCCCTTAATTGTAATGTGAAACTGTCAGAAATCATCAGCTCAAAAACATCATTAAGCTACAGATTCAAACCATGTGATCATATTTTTATTTTGCTTATAACTGGATACCGAGCACTGTGAACAGTTTACTGGTAATTTATCGAGCCATACAATAAAGCTTTTCTCAAACCGGAAAGGTTTACTGCCGTCTTTGTCTGAATTGGTCTTTTTGTATTGGAGCTTTTAAATGAGGACATCTGGAGCTGTTCATTCCAGTTTAACAGTTACAAATCTGACACAAATATACTAATTCATCCACTGTAAATGTTATAAATAAGTTTAACATGGGATGACAAGTTTTAAGTGAACTTGTGGACACAAGCATTGTTCTCTTCATTTACGAAGTGAGCATGTTAATCAGGCAGTCCACTGCATCTCCTTAAAACTTTCTGTGTCCACCTTTGCTGCTGTCGGAAACACACTTCAACGTCTGTATTCAGCACAACACACCACTTTTTTTTCTATGTGGTGAAATACTCTCAAGAGTATATATATATATATATTGCATGATATGTCATAACAGTATTTTCCATATGTATTGTTTAAACATTCCCAAGCTGTGTACTTGACTTTGAGGATTTAAATGAGGCATGCTGGATAAATGATGTTATGCTTGTTATTTTAAATCTTGAACAGAGCTTAACTGATATCAAGACATAAATATAAAATGTCCAAGTCAGGTATTGACAGCAAATCTTTATCATGAAATTGAATAGATCTTTGTCGAATGTTAGTTTTCTTTGATCGTCTTTAAAGTTTGTTTTGTCAGTTCAAGGACACTCAAATTTAATGTGATAATTGCATGCAGCATTTTCTGCAATTTTTGCATGATTCATACCTATAACGATTGATCGACTATCAAAATAGGTCTTTTCGGTGATGGACTTCAGAATCACCAAGAAATAATCATTGCAACTTGAGTTTAAAGAAGTGCATCTAAACCTTACCAGAATTGCCCATTATTAATACATGTGCTGTTTTACTTTTTCCTGTGTAGAATTTCTGTGGAAAGCCTTTTTAAATGGAAGTACTTCATTGGGTTGTGGCACTGCATTGACGCTCCAACTACTAACACAGCCTTCCCGTAATGCCTTTGTTTCACTTCAGCTTCTTTCACTGCTAGGTGTTGACCTTGCACCTTCATGTAGTCATAATCCATGAGATTTGCTGGCACTAAATCCTCTATCCTTTTGAAGTGTTTCACAAATGCCCAACAAGTTACCTTGGTTAACCCTCTCAAGTTGTGTAAGCTTAATGTTGGAATATATAACTGCAACATCAGTGATGTTTGGATTGCTGGATTTTGTGTTGCAGTGCCCCTGGCAGCTGCCTCTATTGCAGAGGTACTGAAGATGGCTGAGGTAAAGGAAGAGTTGGCACCAATTATTGAAGATATCAAAGAGGAAGAGTCCCCGGCACCAGTAGAGGCAAAGCCTGTTGAAGAAATTGCACCAGTTGAGGAGGCCATTGCACCAGCAGAAGAGGCCCCTACACCAGTGGAAGCAGTACAAGTAGTTGAAGAGGCCCCTGCACTAGCAGAGGCAGTACCAGTTGTTGAAGAGGCCCCTGCACCAGTCGTTGAGGCACCAGCTGTTGAAGAGGCCCCTGCACCAGTCGGTTGAGGCACCAGCTGTTGAAGAGGCCCCTGCACCAGTCGTTGAGGCACCAGCTTTTGAAGAGGCCCCTGCACCAGTCGTTGAGGCACCAGTGTTGAAGAGGCCCTGCACCAGTCGTTGAGGCACCAGCTGTTGAAGAGGCCCCTGCACCAGTCGTTGAGGCACCAGCTGTTGAAGAGGCCCCTGCACCAGTCGTTGAGGCACCAGTGAGGCCTGCAGTGTTGAGACAGTGAAGGCCCCTGCACCAGTCGTTGAGGCACCAGTTTTTGAAGAGGCCCCTGCACCAGTCGTTGAGGCACCAGTTGTTGAAGAGGCCCCTGCACCAGTCGTTGAGGCACCAGTTGTTGAAGAGGCCCCTGCACCAGTCGTTGAGGCACCAGTTTTTGAAGAGGCCCCTGCACCATTCGTTGAGGCACCAGTTGTTGAAGAGGCCCCTGCACCAGTTGTTGAGACACCAGTTGTTGAAGAGGCCCCTGCACCAGTTGTTGAGGCACCAGTTGTTGAAGAGGCCCCTGCACCAGTTGCTGAAGAGGCCCCTGCACCAGTTGTCGAAGAGGCCCCTGCACCAGTTGTTGAGGCACCAGTTGTTGAAGAGGCCCCTGCACCAGTTGCTGAAGAGGCCCCTGCACCAGTAGTTGAGGCACCAGTTGTTGAAGAGGCCCCTGCACCAGTTGCTGAAGAGGCCCCTGCACCAGTTGTTGAGGCTCCAGTTGTTGAAGAGGCCCCTGCACCAGTTGTTGAGGCACCAGTTGTTGAGGAGGCGCCTGCACCAGTGGTTGAAGAAGCCTCTGCACCTGAGGTTACCACAGCTCTAATTGAAGAACAAGTCACCACCACAACTGTTGAAGTTTCAGCAGCCCCTGCTGGAGAAGTAGCCAGCTCTGTGGTGGAAGAAACGGTTGCAGCCCCTGCAGAAGATCCCAAGAGAGAGTACATTGTTGTGGTTCTGGAAGGAACCCCTAAATCAGAAAAGCGACCCAAGGTGCTAGGAGTGGGGACAATGAGTGGTAGAATCATCCCAGCTCCAGACGATGATGCCCCTGCTTCTGAGGTACCAGATCTTTTTTTATTTTTAGGTTAATTTCAGATTGATTAAAGATTCCATGCATGGATGTTGATTTCCCAGCCTTGGTTGTAGGGTGCAACAGTATTTTGAGAATTGAAAAGACCAGTTTTTATGATCAGGTGCTTCAGTATGACAGATATAATGAAGTTTTCACCCCTTCTTGTCTTAATCGGTGATTTTAAACTCTGCTATTCAGGGTAGGCGACGTCTTCTTAGGATGCAAATGCAGTAGTTCCACCTAAGGTACTGAGCCTTTGATTATTTCTACCATGGTAGAGTGGGCTGTGGACATGATGTACTTATGCTTAGAGTTGGACATCCCTACCCTTTGAGTCCACATTTATATACGTCAGGTTTAAAAACACTCAAGGGATGGAGTAAATCATATAGACACAGTTTACAGTACTATTGATTTTTGTCTTTCTGTCCTCCATTGCAGTAAACGGCTCCTGAATGACGATTTTCTATCCTGCAGAAGAGGACGTGCCTTTCTCCTACCCATTCACTTCCTCCTTTCCCCCGACAAACACAAAGGGACTGATATGTGTAGTTCCAGTGTAAAGATGAACATGATGTAGTGTTGAGATCAATGCTTTGTGGAACCAACATATTAGTGGTACCCATATAGCCAAATTACTGTTACACTCCACTCTGACTTGCATGTCTTGAGTCCTGTCTGTAGCTGAACAGATCTCTGGTTTCTCTAGTAGCCTCTATAATCTTGTAACCTCAGTGAATTTCAACCTGTTTACTGCTGTGGACAAAACTGAGCCATTGAGTCTGCCATTTTCCTTACAGTGTTTACTGCCTCAGTGGAATATCTTCACACTCCTCACCACATCCTGTGAACCCAGTCACTGCCCAGTCACTCGCGACGTGAACCTACAGTGTTATCTCTTAGAGCAAGCTGTGCTTTGAGTCACCAGCAGTCTTTACAATACCCGACCTCAGGTTTCTCCTTAACTTCTCTCGTTGTAAAAATGACAAGCTTTGTTTTATAAACACTGGCTTGACAGCCCATGTCGAGTAGCTACCCTGCTACCTCAGCTTTCCTCTCAATGACACTACAGACCTCCTCTTGATGCTCTCAGTGTTACAGTTTCTAAGCCAAAAACACAGTTGCTAAGCCACTTATTTCAGTAAGCACATTATTTTTGATCACCAAAACTACTCATCCTGTTAAAACCTAGACTTGATTTCCATTGAGTTTTCTTCCATTTAAGGTAATTTAACAAGCCTGCTCTCTCGTTGGTTAAAACTCTAAAGCATGTTTCACTTTTGGCCACATCCCTAACCCATGATGTCACAGCTGGTGTTTTCCAACAGCTGTGGAGGGGGAAATACCTGCTGTGACATCACCAAGAGACAGGAAATGGACTTGAAAGTTTCGATGTGCGGCGCAGTGCAGCTCAGAGCAGCAGGTGTTTTCTTCCCTATGTTCAGCTTTATTTCTTTTTAGGTGTGTCACAGACAACTTCCTGATATAAATAAATCCAATCCATAATAATTGATGGTAAAAGTTGTCTTTCTGGCATCCGGATTATCCTCATCTTCTCCATAGCCATCGATAAAGGGATACTTCACCCAGACTAATGGTTTATGAACTTTCAATCATGGTTCTGAGTTGAATCTGGGAATTTCTTTTCATTTCTCTCACTCTTTTTGCTTTTCTTGTGTTGTCCTGGCAGTCAGTGATGTGTGAATGTGTAATTTAAAGGCTTGCAGTAAGTATGAACAGTCATGATGCTGATGTGCTGGTGTGACATGAAATGTGTGTGTTTGGGAAGTGTTGCAGTGTGTCTGAAGAGAAGTCTCCAGTGGGACATGCTTTGACAGCTCTGTCTTCTTTCTTGACTCCCTCTACTGTTGCATTGCTTACTTTGTTAGCTTGGCATACATTATCTTAAATAGATCTGAGATGATTGAGGAAAGAATTGAACTTTGTTTTAAAAAAAAATCAAATGTTTGTCCTGTGTTCACCGCTAGGATTCTTTGAGAGTTTAAGTAAATGCCTTTGACTTAGACAGAAACTGTTTGTTGCGCATGTTACTGTTTTTCTTGTTTTTGCAAAATAAAGAGGGATTAAACGATTTTTGTTGTGTTTTCTTTAAAAGTTAAATATAATAATAAAAATAATATAATAAAAATAATTAAGTTCTCAATTTCTATATGTAACAATAGACATTCTGTTTCCACATAAATGGAATAAAAATACCAGTTTTTATTTTGTTGGTACAGTATCCATTTTTTTCTGGTGTTAAGGTGAGATGAAGTGAGTAATATCAGTTTTGAGTTTAGCTCAGTTTAATACTGCTGCTACCAGCACAGACCTGTAGCTTATGGTAATTGTAATTTATTTATTTCAAGACGGGAACAGCGCACGATAAAACATTAATCTTGTACAAGAGAATGTGCATTGTGCCAGGTTCTAGCAGATTGCTATTTTCCACCTGTAGTCCCTGTACAGGTTGATGGAATGTTACATAGACAATTAGAAGAAATTAAGTGAAATAACAGGACAAGGCCAATGATAATAAAGAAACAATGTATAACGGGTCGGGAACCTTTTTGGATGAGAGAGCCATGAAAGCCACATATTTTAAAATGCATTTCCGTGAGAGCCATATAAGCCAATAATATCTCCAAGGGAGGGGGAGAGAGGGAGATGCCCGTCCAAGGCTCCATCCAGCATGGACTAAAACACAGCACGGACACATCAGAAACTATTCAGAATGAGTTAAAATTATTTTTTAAACAGACAAAGTAGTTTTCAAGACTGCATATTGCTAGCGGATCTATTTTCTGACCCAGCGTGCGTCCGTGACTGGTTCTGAATGAGTGATGTTTTAGTGGTACACAGTACCAGACCGTATCGGCTTACTTTCACCACTGTCTGCGAGTTAGATGCAGTCATCAAAAGAGCCACATCTGGCTCGCGAGCCATAGGTTCCCGACCCCTGATGTATAAAATAGATAAATAGAGACATGGAAGCAGATTCAACAGGACAGGGACCCTCAAAACATACTCACACCCACACACACACACACACACTCAATTCATAAATGTGTACACTCTTTTCTTGACAGTAGCCAACGCTCTGGAAGATGTGAAAAGGCATGGTGAGTTTTACATGAAATAATGTCTGTAGGCAGACTATTCCATTGAGTCATGGCAATGCAAGAAAATGAAGACTTCCCAAATGTAGTTTTGCGTTGGGGTACACTACACTCACCCCTTGTAACAGATCTTGTTGTTCTTGTTGACTTCTCAGAGCATATTTTTTCAAGGGGGGAGCTGCAGCATTGTGAATAATTTTAAAAAGTAAGCAGACATTTGAGTGCTTCATCAGATTCTCAAAATTTAAAATTTCATATTTATTGAGTATATGACAGTGATGGTAGCACTGTGGCTTTTTATCATGGATTTTGAGGGCACTTTTATATAATGATTCAAGTGGTTTTATAACGGTTTTGTTTAACTGAGACCAGCTTGTAATGCAATATAAAAAAATGTGGTATAATGATAGCATTCAGATACATACTGGAAGCCTCAACTGTGAGTGAATTCCTTATGTATCTGAAGTTAGCTAGGTTAAATTTCAGTGTGTTTCTCAGTTTTTTTAACATGGTATTTAAAGCTAAGAGTTGGGTCAAGGGTAACACCTAAGTACTTGAATTTATCCACATTATTTAGTGTTTGCTCATTTACTGAGACATTTTTTCAGTGTAAGCCTGTTGGTGAAAAAACATAGTAACGGTTTTTTCCAAGTTAAGGGGAAGGCAAGAGTTGTGTAGCCAGAGAGCAACCTTTTGCATTGCCTTTGTTAATGTCTTGGCAACCTCTGTAGCACTCTTACCATGAGTGTATATGACGCTGACATCATCACACATGGAAGGCAGGTCATTTATATAGATGCTAAAAAGTAATGGCCCCAGAATTGATCCTTGTGGTACACCCAGTGTGCAGGCTTTAAATGGAGAGAGTGTATTATTTACACGCACACACTGGTGACAGTCACTCAGGTATGATTTGATCCAGTTTTTAGTGTGTAATGAAAGATTGTAATTACCAAGTTTGTGAAACAGTTTGTTATGATTGACAGTATCCAAGGCCTTGCACAGGTCTAGAAATACAGCATCAACCACTCTTCCTTGGCCTAGGTTGGTTTTAATTTCCACAAGGAAGTAGCAGCAGGCCGTGTCAGTGGAGTGTTTTTCCTTGAATCCAAACTGCAGAGGGTGTAAAAGTACCTTGGATTCAAGGTGGGCAATGAGTTGTTCTGCCACTGCCTTTTCCAAGACCTTTGAGGCTGCTGGGAGTATACTAATCGGGCGGTAGTTACAGATGTAGCCAGGGGTGGACTGGGACAAAAATTCAGCCCTGGCATTTTCTGTCCAGACCAGCCCACTACATTATCAGCAGACCCTACATACAGTAGAAGTCCACAAATCTCACGGCATCTCCTGCATACTACAAAGGAGAGTCTTATTCCTTGATAGCAGTTAACAAATAAAGCACGTAACTATGAACTCAAGGACTAAAACTGACAGCTATAGCAATCAATCAATCAGTCTTTATTCATAATAAATCACAACAGAAGTTATGTCATGACAGGACGGGTGGGACGAGACGAGACTAAACGGGAAGAACCCTCATGCTACCCTTTCAGTTTTTAGTCTGTGACTGTGAAAATCTTTTGGTGTAAGCAGAGCATTAGTTAAAACCTGTCTCTCTCTCTGTCTCTGTCTGTCTCTCTCACCATAGAAGAATTTCTAGCAGGTCAGGAAAAACCTGTTTGACAGGAGATGATGGTAGCAGAGAATATAAAGAGACATTTATGAATTACCAATTGTCATTTTATCACACATACAGTATGTTTATTACATTATTAAGTCATCATCACAAATCAAGTATGAATTCATAGAACATTATAAGACACATGACATACTCAACAAATCAGAGACGTCTCAGTAGCCAAAAGGTGGAGAAGTGGAGGCAGTAAGAGAGCAAGTCCTCGGACATGGACAGACGGGGAACAACTCCTCAGGCTCTCACATGTCAAGTGGTCAACCTGAGAGGGACATGGATAGTGTTGCCAGATCAGATTGACAGTTTCCAGCCCAATCACAGCTTAGAACCCGCCCAAGCCAATAAAAACCAGCCCAAACCACGAAGTTGCCAGACACCCGTGTAAACCCGTAAAATCAAAACACATGTAATAGAAAACACTCGTAAGTATCTGGAGCTTCATGCTGTATCAAATAACCACACGTAGGCTAAAAGATAGATAAATAGGTTTTTGCAAATTACAACCAACAAAAGCGCAGTAAATCAATCGCAGGCTACACAAATGAACCTATAGTGCCAAACCCAGATTAATTATAATGCCATCTGTTTAGCTGCACGTTATACCTCTAAACCGCGTAGGCCTAATAAATGTCATTGTTTACATCACAAATGACCTGTATGAGGACTACATGCAAAACAATTTAAAACAAAACGAATAAATGCACATAAAGAGCACCTCTCCCTCCCACCCTCTCATTTTCTCTTCGCTGCGTTCCACACCTGTGGTGCTGAAATACGCACAGCGTACAGCAGCCGTACAGCAGCTGATTGAGATTCCAAATACACAAAATGAAATGAAATGAACCATGAGTTACCAAAATCAGTCACAGTGCAAATGGTAACATAAAAATCATCTTACCTTTACGCAGAACCAGCGTCTTTCCATTATCTTGAACACGGGGCCGGTTTTAGCTATGTGGGCGATCGCCCAGGGCGCAGTCTCCGTGGGGGTGCACGAGCGCCCGAAAAAAAAAAAAAAAACTCTCCGTTCCTGCTCAGGCCAAAGCGCACATCTATGAGGCTGGAGAGCCTCACCTGTCAACTGTCCTGGTGCCAAGTGCACATGTGGACACCCTTATGCTTGAACATGGTGTTCGTTATGGACAATTCATGACGAGCACAGAAGTCCAATAACAGAACACCACTCGGGTTCAGATCAGGGGGGCCGTTCCTCCCAATCACGCCCCTCCAGGTCTCACTGTCGCCGCCCACGTGAGCATTGAAGTCCCCCAGGAGGACGAGGGAGTCCCCAGAGGGAGCGCTCTCCAGCACCCCCTCTAAAGACTCCAAAAAGGGTGGGTACTCTGAACTGCCATTCGGTGCATAAGCACAGATGACAGTCAGGACCCGCCCCCCCCACCCGAAGGCGAAGGGAGGCTACCCTCTCGTCCACCGGGGTGAACCCCAACGTACAGGCGCCGAGCCGGGGGGAAACAAGCAGTCCCACCCCCGCTCTGCGCCTCTCGCCGGGGGCAACTCCAGAGTGGTAGAGCGTCCAGCCCCTCTCAAGGAAACTGGTTCCGGAACCCACGCTGTGCGTCGAGGCGAGCCCGACTATATCTAGCCGGTACCTCTCAACCTCGTGCACCAGCTCAGGCTCCTTCCCCACCAGAGAGGTGACGTTCCACGTCCCCAGAGCCAGCTTCTGCAACCGGGGGTCGGACCGCCAGGGTCCCCGCCTCCGACTTCCGCCCAACTCTCTCAGCACACGCCCCCTGTGACCCCTCCCATGGGTGGTGGGCCCATGGGAAGGGGGGCCCATGTCGCCTTTTCGGGCTGTGCCCGGCCGGGCCCCATGGGTAAGGACCTGACCACCAGGCGCTCGTCAACGTGCCCCACCCCCTGGCCTGGCTCCAGGGGGGGGCCCCGGTGACCCGCGTCCGGGCAAGGGAAACTTGGTTCCATCAGTTTTCATTTCATCAGTGGATGTTTGAGCTGCACTTTGTCTGGACCCTCACCTAGGACCTGTTTGCCTTGGGTGACCCTCCCAGGGGCATAAAGCCCCCGACAACATAGCTCCTAGGTTCATTGGAACACGCAAACCCCTCCACCGCGGTAAGGTGGCAGCTCCAGGAGGAGGATTCTGTACAGTCTACATCCTGTAGGATTTTTTATATTTTCCCCACTTCGGCATGATGCTAACGGCTAGGTCACCCGCTTTTTTTTTTGGTTTTTAGCGCCACTACTTGTGTGACTTTGCTGTCGCTGAACTGACGTCACGTCGTCACTTGAATTCAAGCTGCCACTCATTGAATACAACTCATGTCATTTGTTTATTTATTTATTGATTGATTTCACCTTATTTAAAAAGCCGCCTAATGTGGACATAAGCAGCCCAATGTAATTTTTTCCCGCCTGACGTAAACAAAAGTAGCCCAATTGGGCGGAAACACTGGACATGGCTACATTATAAATTCTGAAAAATAAAGAAAATGTTTTCCTCTGTCCTGCATCTAGAGTTGAAAACTTTTTGGATGGAGAATAATTTTTTATAATTTAGTGTAAATAAGTACACCATTAAGGATCAACACATAAGCACAATACAGCTTCTAAAAGCATCAATAAAATGACAAATAATGAATTAGTCCATCCATAATGTGTGATGTGTTTGATTCTGCTTCTTTATTCATTAGTCCATGTCAATGTTCTCTGTTGCTATGGAAACAAGAGACTGCTGACGTTAGCAGCTGTAAACTAGCTTAGCTAAATCATCTTAATAATAATCCATAAAATCACAATTGGGCATATTTAAACAGAATCAACCATAACTACAGTGGTTGATTTTGTCACAGCCCTTCAACTCTGGGCTGATATGTTGTCTAAAATCTGCAGTTAATGAGGTCACATCACATTCAATGTAAAAACGTTTTCTACTTTGTTTTGGACACGTCTCCAAATGTAGCCTATCAGCCCCAGGCTAACGTTACTGACCATGTCCGCCTCCACTCGCTCTCTCCCGGCGCAGCAGCACCTGCTGGGGTGGTGACCCCGGCACCAAATAGGTCTGTCAGTTTTGAACATTTAGCAGCTTCCACTTCCAGAGACTTCAGCTTTTTTAACCGCAGTTTTTCAGCGCCACCCGCGCGGTTCTTCTTCTTCTTTGGTGTTTTACGGCAGTCGACATCCTTATAGTTGCATATACTGCCCTCTTCTGGACTTTACTTCTTTACTACTTAATTTTCTTTTCCTTTTTAAATTCTTTTTATTAACCCAGTTAAAACAAGATATCCCAGTATGATTTTCCTCCCTTCTCTACATTTCCCACAATCTATTATACTTTTGAAACTTTTCTCCACTGCTCCTGTCCTCCGCAATCCTGCCATCATCTCTTCCTCTCCCTTTCATATCCATGACATTCAACCATCACATGCTCCACTGTCTCTCTCTCTCTCCACAACTACATAGACCAATTGGATGTCTCCCTACTATGTTGAGTGTGCTATTCAATCTACTGTGCCCTATTCTTAGTCTGCTCATTGTCACCTGTTCCACTCTGATACCTCCACAACACCCCACCTCACCTACTTCATCTTGTAGTTTATATAAATGTCTCCCCTTTTCCTGGATTTTCCAATATTGTTTCCATTTATTAATTATTTCTTTCCATATTAAACTTTTCCCTTCTGCTTTTGATAATTTTACTTTCATTTCCACCTCTTCTTTCTTTGCTGCCTCCTTTGCCATCTGATCTGCTTTTTCATTTCCTTGTATTCCTAAATAGGCTGGTACCCACATGAACGTTATTTCCCTCCCCTGCTGTGCTACTCTGGATGTTCTCAACATTATTTCATATAATATTTCCCGATGTGATTTTGCTGTTCTGTTTTTAATGCTTAAGAGTGATAAGATTGAATCGCTACATATGATTATCTTCCTATCCGCCCTGTTCTCCACCCATTCTATTGCCAATACTTTTGCACAAAGTTCTACTGCATATACACTTAAATGATCTTATACACTTATTGTTTTTAATACTTTGTTATTGTCGAGTTATTAGGGGGTTTGTCTGCCTGAACTCGACCAGGCTTGGCACAGAGGACGCAGGAGTCAACTCGGTTCAACTTAGTCCCTTTATTTGACTTTTGTCGAATAATCAGCAGGTTGAAAACCAAAAGCGTCTCCGTGCTCCACTGACTCCAAAACCACACACAGGTGCTTACCCAAAACCTAATCACACCGGTGCCTCTTCCTCTTTCTCTGAACACCAAGTGAACACTGGGCCCTCTACTGCCCTCTGGCACACTCCCTTCACCACACTCCCACAATAGAAAATAAACAGCATATAATTCTCATAACCTAATCAACTAAAGGCATGACTGCAAATGTGTGCATGACACCAACCTGTGCGCATTTTATGTATATGTGTATGTGCACTAAATTCTAAACATTCACCACATCCCAAAAATGATCATGCCCAACAGTTATTATGACTAGGAACCACTACTGCTGCACCTGTTGCTCCTGTTATTGGTTCTTTTGATCCATCTGTATATAAGTACATATATTCCCCATACTCTTCATCTGTATAGTTATAAAATTCTTGTACCTAGGCGACTGTTTTATTTCTTCTTTTAATGTCCCATATTTTTAGATCTACACTTGCTTCATGTAATGTCCATTCGGGTATTGTCGTCCACAAAACTGTTGGGCTGACTTCTATTTCCTTTATTTTTAGTTGCTCTACTATTTCCTCACTGACCCACCCAAAGCTTGATTTTTGCACAACACAAGTACAGCTGAGGTCTTTTCAGACGAGGAGCGATTGACTCACATCAGAACTCATTTTCTGTGAGACAGCGTGGTGAATCTGACAGGTGTGGAGCGACAAGCGGGCATGAGCCTGTGAACCTATCCGGGTCATGCTCGTCTAACATACACCACCACCTGCTGCTGGAGTTGAATTTGTCCTGAAGCAAATGAGGCAGACAGGAAGTGCACTGATGAGATGCAGGTTTCATCAACACATGGTGTTACTCAAACAACACTCACAGAATAATATGGTTGCAGCATGTCACATGTTTTATTGAAGTTCATTATTTCAGAGTTTGTAGAAATTGACTCCCAGCAGCTATTCTCATGAGTACTGCCTGTCTGGCTGTCTGTGGGTTAATGCTTCACTCAAACATGTGAAGCTGGTTATCACCTGTCATGTCTGATAACACTGATCCTTACAGCTCATTCATTCATCAACACGACATTACAAGACACAGAATCGGAACCGTGACCCTTTTCCCAACACATTTCCAAGACTCTTTTTGTTGGATGGTCTTCCTTATGTCCTTTTAAATTTATCCAGTAATAGGCTATTAGCCCACCCGCACGTTTCTTGCGCTTATCCATTTTAAACTCAGCGCCCATGCCATGAGGTCCCGCCCACCCTGGTTTGTGTTGTGATTGACAGCACTGTCAGGGCTCTCTGAGCCTGTCAGCCCATGATTGATTGACAGTGACAAACATAGACCAATAATATGTGTCGATGCTGGCTGCACACTACTAGCCCTCTGTAGCCAATTGGCCAGCCCAATTGGAGGGAACAAAAACAAAAAAACATAGCGGACCGGACCGGCCCACATTGGTTCAACGGCCCACCAGGACGATGCCCGGTATGCCAGATGGCCAGTCCACCCCTGATATTCTACAATATGCCAATATTGTGGAAAATTACAAGATTCCAGAATGTCCAAACTTTTTAGAACTTAAACAACATTCCAGAACATCCAACCATTCTAGAACTGGACAACATTCTAGAGCTCAACAACATTCTAACACTTGCCAACATTCCGGAACATAACATAATGCCAACATTCCGGAACTCTCAAACATTCTAAAATTTGCCAACATTCCATAACAGGACAATATTGTACATTATGTCAATATCGTGGAAAATGACAACATTACAGAAGGTCCAAACATTTTAGAACTTTCCAACATTCTGGAACTTCCAAACATTTTAGAACTTGCCAACATTCCGGAACTTCCAAACATTCAAGAACATGACAACATTCTGGAACTTCCAAACATTCTGGAACTCACCAATATTCCAAGAAAATGGCAACATTCTACAATATGCCAATATTGTGGAAAATTACAAGATTCCAGAATGTCCAAACATTTTAGAACTTGAACAACATTCTGGAACATCCAACCATTCTAGAACTTGACAACATTCTAGAGCTCACCAACATTCTAACACTTGCCAACATTCCGGAACATAACATAATGCCAACATTCCAGAACTCTCAAACAATCTAGAATTTGCCAACATTCCATAACATGACAACATTCCGGAACTTCCTAACATTCTCGAACTGGCAAACATGCTCGAACTTGCCAACATTCTGGAACATGACAATATTCTACATTACGCCAATATTGTGGAAAATGAGAACATTAGAGCAAGTCCAAAGATTTAATAACGTGACCACAATCGGGAACTTTCAAACATTCTAGAACTTACCAATATTCCAAAAAATGGCAATATTCTACAATATGCCAATATTGTGGAAAATTACAAGATTCTAGAATGTCCAAACATTTTAGAACTTGACAACATTCTAGAACTCAGTTTTGTCATGTTATTAGAAAATAACATGACACCATTCTGGAACTTCCTAACATTCGAGGAATGGCAAACATGCTAGAACTTGCCAACATTCCGGAACATAACAATATTCTACATTATGCCAATATCATGGAAAATGAGAACATTAGAGAAAGTCTAAACATTTTATAACAAACATTCAAGAACATGACAACATTCCGGAACTTCCAAACATTCTAGAACTTACCAATATTCGAAAAAAATTGCAAGATTCTGCAATATGCCAATATTGTGGAACATTACAAGATTCCAGAATGTCCAAACATTTTAGAACTTGGCAACATTCCAGAACACCCAACCATTCTAGAACTTGACAACATTCTAGAACTTACCAATATTCAAAAAAAAAATGGCAACATTCTACAACATGCCAATATTGTGGAAAATTACAAGATTCCAGAATGTCCAAACTTTTTAGAACTTGAACAACATTCCGGAACATCCAACCATCCCAGAACTTGACAACATTCTAGAGCTCACCAACATTCTAACACTTGCCAACATTCCGGAACATAACATAATGCCAACATTCTGGAACTCTCAAACATTCTAAAATTTGCCAACATTCCATAACATGATAATATTGTACATTATGTCAATATCGTGGAAAATGACAACATTACAGAAGGTCCAAACATTTTAGAACTTTCCAACATTCTGGAACTTCCAAACATTTTAGAACTTGCCAACATTCCGGAACTTCCAAACATTCAAGAACATGACAACATTCTGGAACTTCCAAACATTCTGGAACTCACCAATATTCCAAGAAAATGGCAACATTCTACAATATGCCAATATTGTGGAAAATTACAAGATTCCAGAATGTCCAAACATTTTAGAACTTACCAATATTCGAAAAAAATTGCAAGATTCTGCAATATGCCAATATTGTGGAACATTACAAGATTCCAGAATGTCCAAACATTTTAGAACTTGGCAACATTCCAGAACATCCAACCATTCTAGAACTTGACAACATTCTAGAACTTACCAATATTCAAAAAAAAAATGGCAACATTCTACAACATGCCAATATTGTGGAAAATTACAAGATTCCAGAATGTCCAAACTTTTTAGAACTTGAACAACATTCCGGAACATCCAACCATCCCAGAACTTGACAACATTCTAGAGCTCACCAACATTCTAACACTTGCCAACATTCCGGAACATAACATAATGCCAACATTCCTGAACTCTCAAACATTCTAAAATTTGCCAACATTCCATAAAATGACAATATTGTACATTATGTCAATATCGTGGAAAATGACAACATTACAGAAGGTCGAAACATTTTAGAACTTTCCAAAATTCTGGAACTTCCAAACATTTTAGAACTTGCCAACGTTCCGGAACTTCCAAACATTCAAGAACATGACAACATTCTGGAACTTCCAAACATTCTGGAACTCACCAATATTCCAAGAAAATGGCAACATTCTACAATATGCCAATATTGTGGAAAATTACAAGATTCCAGAATGTCCAAACATTTTAGAACTTGAACAACATTCTGGAACATCCAACCATTCTAGAACTTGACAACATTCTAGAGCTCACCAACATTCTAACACTTGCCAACATTCCGGAATATAACATAATGCCAACATTCCAGAACTCTCAAACATTCTAGAATTTGCCAACATTCCATAACATGACAACATTCCGGAACTTCCTAACATTCTCGAACTGGCAAACATGATCGAACTTGCCAACATTCTGGAATATGACAGTATTCTACATTACGCCAATATCATGGAAAAATGAGAACATTAGAGCAAGTCCAAACATTTAATTACGTGACAACAATCGGGAACTTTCAAACATTCTAGAACTTACCAATATTTCAAAAAATGGCAATATTCTACAATATGCCAAAATTGTGGAAAAAAACAAGATTCCAGAATGTCCAAACATTTTAGAACTTGAACAACATTCCAGAACATCCAACCATTCTAGAACTTGACAACATTCCAGAACTCACCAACATTCTAGCACTTGCCAACATTCCGGAACCTAACATAATGCCAACATTCCAGAACCCTCAAACATTCTAGAACTTGCCAACATTCCAGAACATGCCAATATTGTACATAATGCCAATATTGTGGAAAATTACAAGTTTCCAGAATGTCCAAACATTTTAGAACTTGAACAACATTCCGGAACATCCAACCATTCTAGCACTTGCCAACATTCCGGAACACAACATAATGCCAACATTCCGGAACTCTCAAACATTCTAAAATTTGCCAACATTCCATAACATGACAATATTGTACATTATGTCAATATCGTGGAAAATGACAACATTACAGAAGGTCCAAACATTTTAGAACTTTCCAACATTCTGGAACTTCCAAACATTTTAGAACTTGCCAACATTCCGGAACTTCCAAACATTCAAGAACATGACAACATTCTGGAACTTCCAAACATTCTGGAACTCACCAATATTCTAAGAAAATGGCAACATTCTACAATATGCCAATATTGTGGAAAATTACAAGATTCCAGAATGTCCAAACATTTTATAATGTGACAACATTCCGGAACTTTCAAACATTCTAGATCTTACCAATATTTTTTTTTAAATGGCAATATTCTACAATATGCCAATATTGTGGAAAATTACAAGATTCCAGAATGTCCAAACATTTTAGAACTTGACAACATTCCGGAACATCCAAACATTCTAGCACTTGCCAACATTCCGGAACATAACATAATGCCAACATTCTGGAACCCTCAAACATTCTAGAACTTGCCAACATTCCATGACATGACAACATTCCGGAACTTCTTAACATTCTAGAACTGGCAAACATGCTAGAACTTGCCAACATTCCGGAACATGACAATATTCTACATTATGCCAATATCGTGGAAAATGAGAACATTAGAGTCAACATTAAGTCCAAACATTTTATAACGTAACAACATTCCGGAACCTCCAAACATTCTAGAACTTACCAATATTCTGGAAAATGACAGTATTCTACAATATGCCAATATTGTGGAAAATTACAAGATTCCAGAATGTCCAAACATTTTAGAACTTGACAACATTCCGGAACATCCAAACATTCTAGAACTTACCAATATTCCAAAAAAATTGCAATATTCTACAATACGCCAAATTTTGAAAAATTACAAGATTCCAGAATGTCCAAACATTTTACAACTTGACAACATTCCGGAACTTCCAAACATTCTAGAACTTACCAATATTCAGTAAAATGGCAATATTCTACAATATGCCAATATTGTGAAAAATTACAAGATTCCAGAATGTCCAAACATTTTAAAACTTGACAACATTCGGAACTTCCAAACATTCAAGAACTTGACAACATTCTAGAACTCATCAACATTCTAGCACTTGCCAACATTCCGGAACATAACATAATGCCAACATTCCAGAACATCCAACCATTCTAGAACTTGACAACATTCTAGAACTCACCAACATTCTAGCACTTGCCAACATTCCGGAACATAACATAATGCCAACATTCTGGAACCCTCAAACATTCTAGAACTTGCCGACATTCCATGATATGACAACATTCCAAAACTTCCTAACATTCTAGAATTTGCAAACATGCTAGGACTTACCAACATTCCGGAACATGACAATATTTTACATTATGTCAATATTGTGGAAAATGAGATCCTTAGAGAAAGTCCAAAAATGTTTAAAGTGACAACATTCCGGAACTTTCAAACATTCTAGAACTTACCAATATTCAATAAAATGGCAATATTCTACAATATGCCAATATTGTGAAAAATTACAAGATTCCAGAATGTCCAAACATTTTAAAACTTGACAACATTCGGGAACTTCCAAACATTTAAGAACTTGGCAACATTCTAGAACTCATCAACATATTAGCACTTGCCAACATTCCGGAACATAACATAATGCCAACATTCCGGAACATCCAACCATTCTAGAACTTGACAACATTCTAGAACTCACCAACATTCTAGCACTTGCCAACATTCCGGAACATAACATAATGCCAACATTCTAGAACTTGCCGACATTCCATGATATGACAACATTCCAGAACTTCCTAACATTCTAGAATTGGCAAACATGCTAGGACTTACCAACATTCTTGAACATGACAATATTTTACATTATGCCAATATTGTGGAAAATTACAAGATTCCAGAATGTCCAAACATTTTTTAACGTGAGAACATTCCGGATCTTTCAAACGTTCTAGAACTTGCCAACATTCCGGAACATAACAACATTCTACAATATGCCAATATTGTGGAAAATTACAAGATTCCAGAATGTCCAAACATTTTAGAACTTGACAACATTCTGGAACATCCAACCATTCTAGAACTTGACAACATTCTAGAATTTGCCAACATTCTATAACATGACAACATTCCGGAACTTCCTAACATTCTTGAACTGGCAAACATCCTAGAACTTGCCAACATTCCGGAACATGACAGTATTCTACATTATGCCAAAATCATGGAAAATGAGAACATTAAAGAAAGTCCAAACATTTTAGAACGTGACAACTTCCGGAACCTCCAAACATTCTAGAACTTACCAATATTCTGAAAAATGACAACATTCTACAATATGCCAATATTGTGGAAAATTACAAGATTCCAGAATGTCCAAACATTTTAGAACTTGACAACATTCCGGAACTTCCAAACATTCAAGAACATGACAACATTCCGGAATTTCAGAACATTCTAGAACTGGCAAACATGCTAGAACTTGCCAACATTCCGGAACATGACAATATTCTACATTATGCCAATATCGTGGAAAATGAGAACATTAGAGAAAGTCCAAACATTTTAGAACGTGACAACATTCCGGAACCTCCAAACATTCTAGAACTTACCTATATTCTGGAAAATGACAATATTCTACAATATGCCAATATTGTGGAAAATTTGAAGATTCCAGAACTTCCAAACATTCTAGAACTTGACAACATTCTAGAACTCACCAACATTCTAGCACTTGCCAACATTCCGGAACATAACATAATGCCAACATTCCGGAACCCTCAAACATTCTAGAACTTGCCAACATTCCATGACATGACAACATTCCGGAACTTCCTAACATTCTAGAACTGGCAAACATGCTAGAACTTGCCAACATTCCGGAACATGACAACATTCTACAATATGCCAAAATTGTGGAAAATTACAAGATTCCAGAATGTCCTAACATTTTAGAACTTGACAACATTCCGGAACATCCAACCATTCTCGAACTTACCAATATTCCAAAATAATGGCAATATTCTACAATATGCCAATATTGTGGAAAATTACAAGATTCCAGAATGTCCAAACATTTTAGAACTTGACAACATTCTGGAACATCCAACCATTCTAGAACTTGACAACATTCTAGAATTTGCCAACATTCTATAACATGACAACATTCCGGAACTTCCTAACATTCTTGAACTGGCAAACATCCTAGAACTTGCCAACATTCCGGAACATGACAGTATTCTACATTATGCCAAAATCATGGAAAATGAGAACATTAAAGAAAGTCCAAACATTTTAGAACGTGACAACTTCCGGAACCTCCAAACATTCTAGAACTTACCAATATTCTGAAAAATGACAACATTCTACAATATGCCAATATTGTGGAAAATTACAAGATTCCAGAATGTCCAAACATTTTAGAACTTGACAACATTCCGGAACTTCCAAACATTCAAGAACATGACAACATTCCGGAATTTCAGAACATTCTAGAACTGGCAAACATGCTAGAACTTGCCAACATTCCGGAACATGACAATATTCTACATTATGCCAATATCGTGGAAAATGAGAACATTAGAGAAAGTCCAAACATTTTAGAACGTGACAACATTCCGGAACCTCCAAACATTCTAGAACTTACCTATATTCTGGAAAATGACAATATTCTACAATATGCCAATATTGTGGAAAATTTGAAGATTCCAGAACTTCCAAACATTCTAGAACTTGACAACATTCTAGAACTCACCAACATTCTAGCACTTGCCAACATTCCGGAACATAACATAATGCCAACATTCCGGAACCCTCAAACATTCTAGAACTTGCCAACATTCCATGACATGACAACATTCCGGAACTTCCTAACATTCTAGAACTGGCAAACATGCTAGAACTTGCCAACATTCCGGAACATGACAACATTCTACAATATGCCAAAATTGTGGAAAATTACAAGATTCCAGAATGTCCTAACATTTTAGAACTTGACAACATTCCGGAACATCCAACCATTCTCGAACTTACCAATATTCCAAAATAATGGCAATATTCTACAATATGCCAATATTGTGAAAAATTAAAAGATTCCAGAATGTCCAAACTTTTTAGAACTTGACAACATTCTGGAACATCCAACCATTCTAGAACTTGACAACATTCTAGAATTTGCCAACATTCCATAACATGACAACATTCCGGAACTTCCTAACATTCCGGAACTTCCTAACATTCTTGAACTGGCAAACATCCTAGAACTTGCCAACATTCCGGAACATGACAGTATTCTACATTATGCCAATATCATGGAAAATAAGAACATTAAAGAAAGTCCAAACATTTTAGAACGTGACAACTTTCTGGAACTTCCAAACATTCTAGAACTTGACAACATTCCGGAACTTCAGAACATTCTAGAACTGGCAAACATGCTAGAACTTGCCAACATTCCGGAGCATGACAATATTCTACATTATGCCAATATCGTGGAAAATGACAACATTACAGAAGTTCCAAACATTGTAGAACTTGCCAACATTCCGGAACTTCCAAACATTCTAGAACATGGACATGTTGATGACAAATCCTCCATGTACACCAAAGTTAGTCTTGTCTCAAGTGGATGTAGAAAAACTAGTCCATGCATTTGTTACTTCTAGTTTCGATTATTGTAACTCCTTGTTATCAGGCAGCCCTAGTAACTCTCTGAGGACTTTGCATCTGATTCAGAATGGTGCTGCACGTGTACTGACAGGAACCAAGAGCAGAGATCATATTTGTCCCATTTTGGCTTCTTTGCATTGGCTACCTGTAAAATCAAGAATAGAATTTAAAATCCTTCCTAAACTTTCTCGCTCGTCCACTCACACCTTGCACACAGCAACTTCCAGACTTTGCTCTGAGTTGGCCTTTGGTTTTTTCTAAACTATGGGAATAAAGTCAAAGGTCGCATCCATCCATCGAGGGCCATTAATGGCAGTCGTTTAACGTCCTCGGAAATCTAGTTGTGCGGGATACCTTCTTGAGAAGCATGGGGTTTCCCTTTAGTCCATGCTTGTCCAGGAGCACCTTGTTTTCATCCTACGGTTGTTACTCTGCTTTAGACTGGCATCATGCGCTTCCATGAACATTGGGGATGGGATGTTTCTTTGCACGTGGTCTTATACGACAAGGCAGCTTATTGATGTGGCAGCTAAAAGCGAAAGCATCAGCGACGAGGATGCTATTCGAACCCACGCGTGCAGAACACAATGGATTAGCAGTCCATCGCCTTAACCACTCGGCCACCTCGTCTGTGAGGTGAAAGTCTCTACATGCAACACTTGAGTTGACTGAGAGGAGCATAAAGTCTTTTTGAGCATATATGAGGCCACCACATTGACATATAGCTCAAGTGGCAGTGGTGGGATTTGAACCCACGTCTCCTGAGAGACTGGAGCCTTAATCCAGCACCTTAGACCACTCGGCCACACTACCTGAAAAGATGAGGTTTTCCTCCAGCGTCCATGCTTGACACGTCAAGGACTGAGCTGTGAAGATACCTGGAGTATTAGGTAAGTCAAGGGGGGCAGACACAGGAGAACCATACTGCCAGCTGCTTTTTTAAGAACTAAAAACAGAATACATTTTACTTGACAAACACAAGATCCAAAGTGAAGTACTTGCTTGACTATGCAGTGAACTTCTTTCTTCCGACTTTTCCCTAATCCCTCAAAGAATCATCAATGCAGGTCTGAAAGTGACTGGCAGAGACTAGCTCTTCTAAGAAGAGGCATTCATGGGGGCAGTAACATTTGCTGGAGATGGATGCATGGCACCAAAGACTAGCTCTTCAGATGAAGAGCACCTTGAAATAGCAGAGGATGGTTTCGATCCATCGACCTCTGGGTTATGGGCCCAGCACGCTTCCGCTGCGCCACTCTGCTCATTTTCTCTAATATTGGGTTGAAGAACAGCAGCCGGGGCATCAAAACGAGCGGCACTGGCTTGCCTTTTAGTTTGTGCTTGTCCCACAATGCTTGTCGCCATGCGATCGAGCAGTTGAGACCGGGGAATTAGCTCAAATAGGACAGTGCTTGCTTACCATGTGAGAGGTAGCGGGATCGATAGCCGCATTCTCCACAATGATGTGTGCGCGCACTAGCTATATGATACTTACCTTCTTGCTGTTGAATCTTGTCCATCTGCTGTTGAACCTTTTTATAGCATATACTCATCTCCTTGAAAATAATCCTGTCTTAATGTCTGAGATGCTGTTTCTTTCTAAAGTGCCCAGTCCAACTACAATTCACTACTGAAGCTGTGTCTGACTGTGTGTTCACTGACTGCAGCCTGTAATATAAGGTTCTGACAAGGTTCTCGAATGATGATGTAACAAAGGTATGGAAGGTTCTACAGAATGCTTTCATGTATATTCTTTCACACACACATACACACACACACACACACACACACACACACACACACACACACACAGAAAGACTTGAACATCTTATTGGCATTAAAGGAACCACACTACGATGGTTCAAGTCTTATTTTTCAGATCGATCTCATTTTGGACATGTTGATGACAAATCCTCCATGTACACCAAAGTTAGTCCTGTCTCAAGTGGATGTAGAAAAACTAGTCCATGCATTTGTTACTTCTAGATTCGATTATTGTAACTCCTTGTTATCAGGCGGCCCTAGTAACTTTTCGAGGACTTTGCATCTGATTCAGAATGGTGCTGCACGTGTACTGACAGGAACCAAGAGCAGAGATCATATTTGTCCCATTTTGGCTTCTTTGCATTGGCTACCTGTAAAATCAAGAATAGAATTTAAAATCCTTCCTAAACTTTCTCACTCGTCCACTCACAGCAACTTCCAGACTTTGCTCTGAGTTGGCCTTTGGTTTTTTCTTAACTATGGGAATAAAGTCAAAGGTCGCATCCATCCATCAAGGGCCATTAATGGCAGTCGTTTAACATCCTCGGAAATCTAGTTGTGCGGGCTACCTTCTTGAGAAGCATGGGGTTTCCCTTTAGTCCATGCTTGTCCAGGAGCACCTTGTTTTCATCCTACGGTTGTTACTCTGCTTTAGACTGGCATCATGCGCTTCCATGAACATTGGGGATGGGATGTTTCCTTGCACGTGGTCTTATACGACAAGACAGCTTATTGATGTGGCAGCTTAAAGCGAAAGCATCAGCGACGAGGATGCTATTCGAACCCATGCGTGCAGAACACAATGGTATAGAAGTCCATAGCCTTAACCACTCGGCCACCTTGTCTGTGAGGTGAAGCTTCCATGGTGATGGCCCGGCGTGGCATCCTGCCTAGCTCTCAAACTATGAGAGAAAAGTGAAACTTCAAATTATGGTGTTACAAAGTGGGAAAGGTACTGCCCCTCTCTGCTAACTGAGACAAAAGTTTCACGTGCTTTGCCAGACAAAGTCTCTACATGCAACACTTGAGTTGACTGAGAGGAGCACACAGTCCTTTTGAGCATATATGAGGCCACCACATTGACATATAGCTCAAGTGGCAGTGGTGGGATTTGAACCCACGCCTCCTGAGAGACTGGAGCCTGAATCCAGCGCCTTAGACCACTCGGCCACACTACCAGAAAAGTTGAGGTTTTCCTCCAGCGTCCATGCTTGACACGTCAAGGACTGAGCTGTGATGATACCTGGAGTATTAGTTAAGTCAAGGGGGGCAGACACAGGAGAACCATACTGCCAGCTGCTTTTTTAAGAACTAAAAAAAGAATACATTTTACTTGACAAACACAAGATCCAAAGTGAAGTACTTGCTTGACTTTGCAGTGAACTTCTTTCTTCTGACTTTTCCCTAATCCCTCAAATAATCATCAATGCAGGTCTGAAAGTCACTGGCACAGACTAGCTCTTCTAAGAAGAGGCATTCATGGGCCAGTAACATTTGCTGGAGATGGACGCATGGCACCAAAGACACAACAGCAGAGAGTAGCTCTTCAGAGAAGATGACAGCGATGAAGAGCACCTAGAAATAGCAGAGGATGGTTTCGATCCATCGACCTCTGGGTTATGGGCCCAGCACGCTTCCGCTGCGCCACTCTGCTCATTTTCTCTGTTATTGGGTTGAAGAACAGCAGCCGGGGCATCAAAACGAGTGGCACTGGCTTGCCATTTAGTTTGTGCTTGTCCCACAATGCTTGTCGCCATTCGATCGAGCGGTTGAGACAGGGGAATTAGCTTAAATGGGACAGCATGTGAGAGGTAGCGGGATTGATACCCGCATTCTCCACATTGATTCGTGCGCGCACTAGCTATATGATACTTACCTTCTTGCTGTTGAATCTTGTCCATCTGCTGTTGAACCTTTTTATAGCATATACTCATCTCCTTGAAAATAATCCTGTCTTAATGTCTGAGATGCTGTTTCTTTCTAAAGTGCCCAGTCCAACTACAATTCACTACTGAAGCTGTGTCTGACTGTGTGTTCACTGACTGCAGCCTGTAATATAAGGTTCTGACAAGGTTCTCGAATGATGATGTAACAAAGGTATGGAAGGTTCTACAGAATGCTTACATGTATATTGTGTCACACACACATACACACACACACACAGAGAGAAAGACTTGAACATCTTATTGGCATTAAAGGAACCACACTACGATGGTTCAAGTCTTATTTTTCAGATCGATCTCATTTTGGACATGTTGATGACAAATCCTCCATGTACACCAAAGTTAGTCCTGTCTCAAGTGGATGAAAAAAAAAAATTAGTCCATGCATTTGTTACTTCTAGTTTCGATTATTGTAACTCCTTGTTATCAGGCGGCCCTAGTAACTCTCTGAGGACTTTGCATCTGATTCAGAATGGTGCTGCACGTGTACTGACAGGAACCAAGAGCAGAGATCATATTTGTCCCATTTTGGCTTCTTTGCATTGGCTACCTGTAAAATCAAGAATAGAATTTAAAATCCTTCCTAAACTTGCTCATCCACTCACACATTGCACACAGCAACTTCCAGACTTTGCTCTGAGTTGGCCTTGGTTTTTTTCTAAACTATGGGAATAAAGTCAAAGGTCGCATCCATCCATTGAGGGCCATTAATGGCAGTCGTTTAATCTCCTCGGAAATCTAGTTGTGCGGGCTACCTTCTTGAGAAGCATGGGGTTTCCCTTTAGCCCATGCTTGTCCAGGAGCACCTTGTTTTCATCCTACGGTTGTTACTCTGCTTTAGACTGGCATCATGCGCTTCCATGAACATTGGGGATGGGATGTTTCCTTGCACGTGGTCTTATACGACAAGACAGCTTATTGATGTGGCAGCTTAAAGCGAAAGCATCAGCGACGAGGATGCTATTCGAACCCATGCGTGCAGAACACAATGGTATAGAAGTCCATCGCCTTAACCACTCGGCCACCTCGTCTGTGAGGTGAAGCTTCCATGGTGACGGCCCGGCGTGGCATGCTGCCTAGCTCTCAAACTATGAGAGAAAAGTGAAACTTCAAATTATTATTATGTTACAAAGTGGGAAAGGTACTGCCCCTCTCTGCTAACTGAGGCAGTGAGACAACAGTTTCACGTGCTTTGCCAGACAAAGTCCCTACATGCAACACTTGAGTTGACTGAGAGGAGCACACAGTCCTTTTGAGCATATATGAGGCCATCACATTGACGTATAGCTAACATTGTCAAGTGGCAGTTGTGGGATTTGAACCCACGCCTCCTGAGAGACTGGAGCCTTAATCCAGCGCCTTAGACCACTCGGCCACACTACCAGAAAAGTTGAGGTTTTCCTCCAGCGTCCATGCTTGACACGTCAAGGACTGAGCTGTGATGATACCTGGAGTATTAGTTAAGTCAAGGGGGGCAGACACAGGAGAACCATACTGCCAGCTGCTTTTTTAAGAACTAAAAAAAGAATACATTTTACTTGACAAACACAAGATCCAAAGTGAAGTACTTGCTTGACTTTGCAGTGAACTTCTTTCTTCTGACTTTTCCCTAATCCCTCAAAGAATCATCAATGCAGGTCTGAAAGTCACTGGCACAGACTAGCTCTTCTAAGAAGAGGCATTCATGGGGCAGTAACATCTGCTAGAGATGGATGCATGGCACCAAAGACACAATGGCACAGACTAGCTCTTCAGAGAAGATGACAGCGATGAAGAGCACCTAGAAATAGCAGAGGATGGTTTCGATCCATCGACCTCTGGGTTATGGGCCCAGCACGCTTCCGCTGCGCCACTCTGCTCATTTTCTCTAATATTGGGTTGAAGAACAGCAGCCGGGGCATCAAAACGAGCGGCACTGGCTTGCCTTTTAGTTTGTGCTTGTCCCACAATGCTTGTCGCCATTCGATCGAGCGGTTGAGACAGGGGAATTAGCTTAAATGGGACAGCATGTGAGAGGTAGCGGGATTGATACCCGCATTCTCCACATTGATTCGTGCGCGCACTAGCTATATGATGCTTACCTTCTTGCTGTTGAATCTTGTCCATCTGCTGTTGAACCTTTTTATAGCATATACTCATCTCCTTGAAAATAATCCTGTCTTAATGTCTGAGATGCTGTTTCTTTCTAAAGTGCCCAGTCCAACTACAATTCACTACTGAAGCTGTGTCTGACTGTGTGTTCACTGACTGCAGCCTGTAATATAAGGTTCTGACAAGGTTCTCGAATGATGATGTAACAAAGGTATGGAAGGTTCTACAGAATGCTTACATGTATATTGTGTCACACACACACACACACACACACACACAGAAAGACTTGAACATCTTATTGGCATTAAAGGAACCACACTACGATGGTTCAAGTCTTATTTTTCAGATCGATCTCATTTTGGACATGTTGATGACAAATCCTCCATGTACACCAAAGTTAGTCCTGTCTCAAGTGGATGTAGAAAAACTAGTCCATGCATTTGTTACTTCTAGTTTCGATTATTGTAACTCCTTGTTATCAGGCGGCCCTAGTAACTCTCCAAGGACTTTGCATCTGATTCAGAATGGTGCTGCACGTGTACTGACAGGAACCAAGAGCAGAGATCATATTTGTCCCATTTTGGCTTCTTTGCATTGGCTACCTGTAAAATCAAGAATAGAATTTAAAATCCTTCCTAAACTCGCTCGTCCACTCACACGTTGCACACAGCAACTTCCAGACTTTGCTCTGAGTTGGCCTTTGTTTTTTTCTAAACTATGGGAATAAAGTCAAAGGTCGCATCCATCCATCGAGGGCCATTAATGGCAGTCGTTTAATCTCCTCGGAAATCTAGTTGTGCGGGCTACCTTCTTGAGAAGCATGGGGTTTCCCTTTAGCCCATGCTTGTCCAGGAGCACCTTGTTTTCATCCTATGGTTGTTACTCTGCTTTAGACTGGCATCATGCGCTTCCATGAACATTGGGGATGGGGTGTTTCCTTGCACGTGTTCTTATACGACAAGACAGCTTATTGATGTGGCAGCTAAAAGCGAAAGCATCAGCGACGAGGATGCTATTCGAACCCACGCGTGCAGAACACAATGGTATAGAAGTCCATCGCCTTAACCACTCGGCCACCTCGTCTGTGAGGTGAAGCTTCCATGGTGACGGCCCGGCGTGGCATCCTGCCTAGCTCTCAAACTATGAGAGAAAAGTGAAACTTCAAATTATGATGTTACAAAGTGGGAAAGGTACTGCCCCTCTCTGCTAACTGAGACAACAGTTTCACGTGCTTTGCCAGACAAAGTCTCTACATGCAACACTTGAGTTGACTGAGAGGAGCACACAGTCCTTTTGAGCATATATGAGGCCACCACATTGACATATAGCTCAAGTGGCAGTGGTGGGATTTGAACCCACGCCTCCTGAGAGACTGGAGCCTTAATCCAGCGCCTTAGACCACTCGGCCACACTACCTGAAAAGATGAGGTTTTCCTCCAGCGTCCATGCTTGACACGTCAAGGACTGAGCTGTGAAGATACCTGGAGTATTAGTTAAGTCAAGGGGGGCAGACACAGGAGAACCATACTGCCAGCTGCTTTTTTAAGAACTAAAAACAGAATACATTTTACTTGACAAACACAAGATCCAAAGTGAAGTACTTGCTTGACTATGCAGTGAACTTCTTTCTTCTGACTTTTCCCTAATCCCTCAAAGAATCATCAATGCAGGTCTGAAAGTGACTGGCACAGACTAGCTCTTCTAAGAAGAGGCATTCATGGGGCAGTAACATCTGCTAGAGATGGATGCATGGCACCAAAGACACAATGGCACAGACTAGCTCTTCAGAGAAGATGACAGCGATGAAGAGCACCTAGAAATAGCAGAGGATGGTTTCGATCCATCGACCTCTGGGTTATGGGCCCAGCACGCTTCCGCTGCGCCACTCTGCTCATTTTCTCTAATATTGGGTTGAAGAACAGCAGCCGGGGCATCAAAACGAGCGGCACTGGCTTGCCTTTTAGTTTGTGCTTGTCCCACAATGCTTGTCGCCATGCGATCGAGCAGTTGAGACCGGGGAATTAGCTCAAATAGGACAGTGCTTGCTTACCATGTGGGAGGTAGCGGGATCGATAGCCGCATTCTCCACAATGATGTTTGCGCGCACTAGCTATATGATACTTACCTTCTTGCTGTTGAATCTTGTCCATCTGCTGTTGAACCTTTTTATAGCATATACTCATCTCCTTGAAAATAATCCTGTCTTAATGTCTGAGATGCTGTTTCTTTCTAAAGTGCCCAGTCCAACTACAATTCACTACTGAAGCTGTGTCTGACTGTGTGTTCACTGACTGCACAATATAAAATGATGGGTTATTTTCATAACCCATCTGCTGGGTAGCTGTGGATTTTGACCTGATTGGGTTATTTTTACCCAAGGTTGGGTTAAATATGTTGACCGAACAGACTGGGTTGATATTCGCGGTCTTTAGATTTGGGCGGGCCTTTGATTTTGACGGACTGAGGCTAGCGTTGATCACTCTCCAGTTTGAGACCAGAGAAAACTATGTTAATGGTAAGTAAAACTGAAATTATTATCCTACAACATCTTGTTTTGGTAGCTTAATGTTGTAACCAAATAGCTGTGCCTTAGTTATTACTTAAAAACTTCACCTCACTCTGCGACTCGTGACGTTTTTGCTAGCTAGATTTATTTCGTTCACTTCTTTTTCCATTGCTAGCTAGTTATTTCCACTTGATAAAAATACTCGTTTCCGTCACTTGTGACACACACTTCGATAGACTATCAAAGTCTAGCTGTGCAGGCATATTTTTCCGTTAGCTGTGTGTGTACTCAGTTACGGTAACGTTAGCATATTGTGTACTGAACGGTTTTTGCTGTGTACATGTGAGTCAGGAGGGACGGAGCTACCCCAGTGTAACGCACCTCGCCATTAGAGAGATCTGTTTCAAGCAACCAGCAAAAAGCCGCTCATAGCCACAAATAATGCGCAGTACAGCATTCATTTACAACACAGCTACATTCATATACAACACAGCTACATTCATTTAACGGGCCAGTACGGCAGACAACGCTGCTGTGTGAACACAGCCTGCGCTGTGTAGCGGCAGAATGGGGACGGTAGACAGACCTGCGGCAGTCTGACTGCGTGTGTATCAGCACAGAGACAACGGGGATCTGACGGAGAGAGAGACACTGCCATCACACCAACGTGACAGTTCATACTGATGACGGGAGATAAAGGTATAAACTGGTTCTAAAACTCTGTTTGCGTGTACCGGTGTGCGCTGGAGACCAGTTCCCATGCATATAGTAGTCTAACATGTCACTGCGTGAGTCAACCTGAAGCCGTTTAATGACTCGTATTTTTGGCACAAAACCTCTTAACACTGATATGACCAGAGTCATATAATTAATTTCCCCATATTTATTTAAAATTCAAAATGGCACATAATAAATCAAAGTGTAAGCCTAAAAAGTTTATTTATTGAATCCATATTGAATTTCATAGCTACCTGGGATGGATATTACATGTGCCTTACATATTTGTGTGTGTGTGTGTGTGTGTGGAGGGGGGGGGCACAGTATAATTAATAATAACCTAATTTCATAAGATTTTTTCCTAGGGTTTTCCATTCTGATAAGATTTCTGCTTGACCAAAATGGTAGACATACATTTTGATATTGTGTTATTTCATGGTGAAGCAGTAAAAAAGTAAAGGTCACACACAGAAAGCAAGAAGATCCGCACACCAAACAGCTCCTATTAAGAATATTTGTTGTGTGTAATGTTTTGAAATGTTTCACATAATAAATATCCCTAAAGGGAGCTGTTTGGTGTGTAGATCTTTATGCTTTCTTTGACTTAATGGTGAAAACACATTATGAAACCGAACTGAAACCATTTCAGGGATCACTTTGAGAATCACTGCTTAGCGGATCCACTGGCAGTTAGTGTGTTAAAGGACAAATTTACTCTTTTACATTACATTGCATAATACATTGCTTTTATGAATGTTTTCCAAGTTTTAAAATTATGCTTGAAATAAGAACAAACCTAAAAATGTGGATGTCACTGGCTGTCAGGTGTCTCAGCTGTTTACAGTCCTCTTCTGAGACAGAGTGAGTAGAAATAAGTGGTGTCATAATTTAGTGAGCATTAGTGAGGACCAATTGTAAGATGGGTTAAATATGAGTGAAGTGGTCCTTTAATGTTGACAGACGTTTAATTAATGTTTAATTTTTACAGATTAACAGGGGCCATAGCGCTACAGCTGCTGCCGGTGCTGCTCCCAATTGTATTGTACAAAATTGGACGGAAAGTGTACTGCCCCAGCATTCTAGAGGTTCACAGGGCCTTTATTGACATCCAGCTGGTGAGTTAAGACAGTGCTTTTCAAAAAATGTCATGTCAAGGACCCCTATATGTGTATTTGGCCGCAGACCCCCATCTTACAAAGTTTTGTAGAGACCCCAAGAGAAGACAGTATTTTAAATCTTTTCAAAATAATTCCAATTTGTTCATAATTTTTCAAGGTTTATCAACCAGTCAGCTCAGCCTTCGCATCATGACACGATCTGAGTGTATAGATCTCCCATTTTCAAATAAACTTAGAGTAAAATAGAATTAAAGTGGTTAAACTGATTTTGATGCAAGTAACTACTTTTGCTGGGGATCCCAAGGTGCCCACCTCTAGGATCCTTGGGCATTCCTGGACCGCACTTTTGAGAAACACTGCAATGAGACAGTCATTATTAATACTGTGCTTAGTGGAACTGACAGGTCATTTTGGCATGTACCGAAATGTTCTTATTGGACTCAGACTTCAGATACATTCTGGTACAGCACTGTGCATTACCTGTGGAGTTGAACCTAACCCACACTAAACCTGTGTGGGGTTTTTTCTTCTCTTTTTTTCTTTTCAGCCTGGAACAAACATGGTGCAGTACCTGGCCAACATAAGTGGTAGCACAGAATACCGTATGTCCTCATGCTAGGGGAGCATCAGTGTTCCCAGGCCTTTGTGGTCATCAGTGGGATAGCCTTGGAGCACCCATCTCTGTTGGGTGCAGTGGATGGGTGATCAGGTCTCAACTTGCTGCGATGGAGTCATCCAACACCCCAGCTAGGCGAGCTCTCACCCCGTTAAGTTCAGGTACCAAAAACTGATGTGTACATTTATTCCAGTTTTAACTGACTGTTTGTTTGTTCTAGTTTTTACTAGGGATGGGACATGATTTTCGAATAGTCGAATATTCGTGACGAGTTCGAATATTGAATAGTAATTTCGAATGCCGTTTTGGCTTACGTTGCATTCCGCTAAAAAAAATGAGCACAGAAAGGCGTTTCCTAGTTCCTAACATACATTGCATTAATTCGGCCAGAGGGTGCCGCTATCGTACAGTTAAGGTAGTCAAAATAACAGAAGAAGAATTGCAATCGGTAACGTGTGTTCTCCGCAGCCGGTCTGATTGTCAATAGGCTGCGTCTCCATCCCGACCACGTCGACATGTTAATTTTTCTATATATAAAATTATATTATATAAATTGATTATATAAATAATAAAATTGGAAGCCTATATTATTGTTTGAGACTGTTGGCTATGTGATGTGAATGGAAGTTTATTGTTTATTTGTTTATCATTGTTTATTGACTCATTAAACCGTTACCGCTTTCACCCTGTCGGACATGTGTGCGCGCGTTTGGGTGTGTGGGTGGGGGCGGGCGGGGTTCTGTCGATTTTCGAATCGAATTTCGAATAGTGTTTAACGAATTTCGAATAGTGTTTAGCGAATTTCGAATAGTGTTTTTGATCAAAAGTCACATCCCTAGTTTTTACTGATGTAATTTCCCAAAATATGTGGACTGAACATGTGAAGGGGGCAAAAACCTTTGAACTTTGTTGTTTTTTTCCTTTTCTTTTTTAATATTTAGGTTATTGTATGTATGTATGTTTAGCACTTAAATTGATGGACTTTGCATTATGTTTATGATGCAGCAATGTTAAAAATGTATTTCACTGTTTTATTGTGAACTTGAAATGTCCCAATAAAATTTTATTTTATTATTATGTACTTGTTTCGTTGAATAATTTCATGTTTAATAACAATTTCATTGTATAATACTAAGGTTAATGTTCATTAATTAATGCTAATTTTGCTCTCAAACCAACATTTTGATTTTAACCCACTTCTTTGGTAACATTAACCCAACAACATGACTGTGTTTTAGCCCATTTATTAGTTAATATAACCAGGGGTGCACATAACTGGTACGCAGGTACGCATGCGCAACAAAAATCACCAATGCGTAATGCCACTTGAGTTACTACCGCGCTTTTGAGTACTGACCATCCACAGGATCCTCTTGACTTCTCCCGTCCTCAACTTACACTCAACTGTTGCTTGATGTTGAAAAAAAAACAAACCACAGTAAGCAGCTTCTTTGGTGTTTCGCCACCTACAAAGAAACGCCAACTGGAGCCAGAGCCCAAAAAAAGATTATTTTCTGAAAAGTGGCTACAAGATGTGCCGTGGCTTGAAGCTAACGATGAGCGCACTGAAATGTGGTGCAAGATTTGCCGCGCACATCCCCAGCTAGCAGACAAAACAGGTGCGTTTTATAAAGGCTCTAAGAATTTCAACCACCCGTTATTTAGCAAACATGAAAAGAGCAAGGAGCACACTAATGTGGCCCAAACCATTGCTAATAAACAAGCTAGCCAAGAAGAAAAAGCCAGTCGTCCACTTAGCAGGTGGCGAGAAAAGCTAACGGAAGAACAACGGCAAGCTCTGTTTAATATTTTTCTATTGGCCTTTCATAAAGCCAAACATGCACGTCCCATGTCTTCGTTTTCTGAGGATATTCCTTTACTGAAGCGGCTAGGAGTAAATGTCGGAGCTGCTTATCATTCACGTGAAGGGGGGACACGGATTATGCAGACCATTGCTCACACAATTAGCAGTGAAGTACAAGCAAAGTTGCAGACTGCTGACTTTTGGGGGCTGCTTTTCGATGGATCTGAAGACATCACAAAAACAGAGCAGGAAATCGTTTACATTGTGTCCGTGTCCAGCAATGGAGAGATTTCGTCAGACTTTATTGGATTGATTGAACTGGGTGCTGACCGAACCGCGCAGGCAATAACAGATGGACTAGTGAAGCTTTTCAAGGACACGGGCTTGGATGACTGGACAACAAAGTTGGTCGCTGTGTGCACAGACGGTGCAGCTGTCAACGTCGGAGTGTACAACGGCGTTTTGCCAAAACTACGGGCACTTGCAGCGGTTGGAGACTCCCTTGTGCACATTCTGTGCACTGCTCACACGCTGGAGAATTGCACAAAATCAGCTGATCGCAACGTTCCATACTGTCAGACATTCAATCGCTCTGTGGTCAGGTTGCTGCAGTTTTATTTACAAAAAGGTGGCGCAAAAAAAACTGTTGCACTGAAGAAGCTATGTGAAGAAAACGGGATCTCATTTGTGAAACTGGGTAAGTTTCATAATATCAGGTGGTCTGCATGGAGGCATGAAATACTGTTAAAAGTGTCAAGACTATTGCCAGCCATTAAAATGCAATTGGCTACTAGTGATAACAATGACTTGCAGCATATCTGCACAGAGCGTTTTCAGTGCTTTCTGTCACACATGCTTGACATTGGCAACATTTTGAAGACCACATCAATTAGATTTCAGAAGGAAAAGCTGACCATTGGAGAATGTAAGGATGAACTCATGCTGGCCATTGGACAGTTCAGACTTCTGCTTGATGATGAAGGCCACAGTGCACACACTTTTTCTAATGCAGATGCTGACAGAGACAAGACAAACTTACTTAGGGGGCTAATTGAAGAGTTTGAAATCAGATATGACTCCCTCAAGTCATGTGATCATTTCTTAGTATTTGATCCTTCAACATGGCCTCGGGAAATGCAAGACCTCCACAGTTTTGGAAACACAACAGTTCGCAGCATTCTCAAAAAATATGAGGCCACCTTGCAACTTGACAAAGACATCACTCTGACAGAATGGATGCGTTTAAAGCAGGCAGCAAAACGCCTGGGAGCCTCCTCTGTGTATGACTTAGTCCAAATAGTAAATAATACAAGTACCCTGGATGCGTACTCCAACATCAACAAGTTGGTTAAGCTGTCTCTTACACTGCCTTTGAGCAGTGCAGCTTGTGAGAGAGGATTTTCACATCTGAACATAATAAAAACCAAGTACAGGTCTCGCCTGTCCCATGCTCGTCTCTCTGCCTTGATGCAAATTCACCTGTCGAAGCAGACCACTGAGACATATGACCCAAAGCCAGCTGTTGACCTGTGGATGGAGACAGCTAATCAGAGGCTCAACCAAGGACAAGGATGTGCATCTGCATCATCATCTACCATGCAAGAAGCTGAAGCAGAGACCAGTGGGGGAGACACTGAGGAGGACAATGGGGGCGACATTGCGGAGGACAGTGAGGAAGACCTTTAAGACTTCTAACATATGAGGTGAGTACCAAACACCATCTCCTGGTACTCACCTGAGTAACTCACTGAAAAAGTTATGTGCACCCCTGAATATAACCCAACAACATTATTTTAGCCCATTTATTGGGTAACATTAACCTAACAGCAGAGTAATTTTTAACCCATTTTTGGGTAAACAGTCTCAACCCAACATGCTGGGTCAAGCCCATAACCCAACCCTGTTGGTCTAAAACAACCCAGCGTTGGCCAGTCCAACTTTAGACCAGCGTTGGGTTACCCAAATAACCCAAATTGGGTTATTTTCAACCCAGCATTTTTAAGAGAGCTGTATCTGTGCCATTTCATTGACTGCTCCTCTCCTCCATGTGTCCAGGACTAACCTAACACTAAACCAAACACAACTGGTTTCTGACGAAAAGTGAAGAAAAAAAGGCAGCGATTAACATGATGTGTCCTGTAAATACATAAGGGTTAAAGTGTAGGTGTGATAGGCCCTTGAACCTTTTCTGGATGCCAAACTTTTAGGTTTGTTATTAATATGTTTGATATTTGAGCCTGTGATTTATTAAGTAAAGCCTGGTTCACCCACAAAGCTCGTTCCACATGTTGTCTAATTAGGCCTCTTGTCAGGACTGTGTGGATGTGCTCCTCAGTCTTATCAGGGTTCTTATGTTAAAAAACAGTTTTAGACTGATATTGACCGTGTGCTCAGATGATTTATGTTACAGAATTATTTTTGTGTTTGATCACATTATCACCCAGCAAACCTGACGGTGTATTCTAGCACAGGGATATTGCACACACTGCACAGAGATAATGGGGAACAAGGCCTTGATAGGAGGCTCAGCAGCTAATTTGCACTTTGCTTTGATTAAAGTACGATTCTATATACACAGATCATTATATTGAACAGTAGAGGACCCAAACTGCAAACACCAACCACAGAAGAGAATACATTTATACAGTTTATTCATACTAAATAAATAGTGCAACTCAGGAGCAGGGTAACTGGATGGGATCTTAAAGGTAGGAGATCCAGAACAGTGCAAGGCTGGTGGTGGCAGCAAACCTCAGGAGCAGGTGTTTAGATAAGACTGAACTGAATGGATGACTGGCAGGATTTCCTGAAGCACAGGGAAAGTAAGGTTAAACAGGATTAAAAAAACAAATATGGAAGTCTGGAAGGTGGAATCAGTCCTCTATATAGGATGACTGGATGATGAGCAGCAGGTGGTGAGCTGACAGTCAGGTGAGAGGGAGACTGGAGGTCACATCCAGCAACACGCAAAACAGAGAGACAGACATGTGAGACAAACAGAAGGTGGAGTTTGGTAACTTACATTTTAGAACTAGTACAAGTAAGAACTAACTACATACCACTAGGCTACAACCTGCAGGCTGCCTACACCTGCAGGTTGTAGCCTGTCAAAGCCACCTGCTAGCTGCAGACTCTGGCAAGCATCTTTGACTGACACTTCACCTACCAGCCTTTGCTACCTATGTGCAAGCCACCTCCACCTGTAGACTGGGGCAAGAAGCTGTACCCTGACCCTCCACCTACCTGCCTCTGCCACCAGCCTGCAGGCCGCCTCCACCTGCAGACTGTGGCAAGCAGCTGTACCCTGACCCTCCACCTGCCAGCCTGTGCCAACAGCCTGCAGGCCGCTTGGTGGCAGGTAGGTGGATGGTCAGGCTCCAGCTGCTTGCCATACTCTACAGGTGGAGGCACCCTGAAGGCTGGAGACAGAGAGTGGTGCCACAGTCTGAGGTGGAGGTGGCCTGCAGGCTGTTGGCACAGGCTGGCAGGTGGAATGTCAGTCAAAGCTGCTTGCCAGAGTCTGCAGGTGGAAGCAGCAAGCAGGCTGGCAGGTGGAGGGTCAGGCTCGAGCTGCTTGTCAGAGTCTCCAGGTGGAGGCGGCCTGCAGGCTGGTGGCAGAGGCAGGTTGGTGGAGGGTCAGTCAAAGCTGCTTGCCAGAGGCAGTAGGTGGAGGCATGCTTCAGGCTGGTGGAAGAGGCTGGCAGGTGGAGGATCAGGCTTGAGCTGCTTGCCAAAGTCTGTAGGTGGAGGTGGACTGAAGGCTGGAGGCAGAGGCTGGTTGGTGGAGGGTCAGTCTAAAGCTGCTATCCACAGTATGCAGGTGGATGTGGACAGAAGGCTGGTGGAAGAGCCTTACAGGTGCTGTGTCAGGGTACAGCTGCTTGCCACAGGCAGCTGGTGGCACAGGCAGGTAGGTGGAGGGTCAGTCAAAACTGCCTGCTATAGTCTGCAGGTGGAGGCGGCCTGAAGGCTGGATCTAGAGGCTGGTAGATGGATGGTTATTCAAAGCTTCTTGCCACAGTCTGCAGGTGGAGGTGGGCTGTAGGCTGTTGGCAAAGGCAGGTAGGTTGAGGGTCAGGGTACAGCTGTTTGCCACAGTCTGCAGGTGGAGGTGGACTGTAGGCTGGTGGAAGAGGCTGGCAGGTGGAGGGTCAGGGTCGAGCTGCATGCCAGAGTCTGCAGGTGGAGGCGGCCTGAAGACTAGTGGCAGAGGCTGGTAGGTTGATGGTCAGTCTAAAGCTACTTTCCACAGTCTGCAGGTGGAGGCGGGCTGCAGGCTGGTGGAATAGGCTGGCAGGTGGAGGCGGCCTGCAGGCTGGAGGCAGAGGCTGTTAGGTGGAGGGTCACTCAAAGCTTCTAGCCACAGTCTGCAGGTGGAGGCGGGCTGCAGGCTGGTGGAATAGGCTGGCAGGTGGAGGGTCGTGTACAGATGCTTGCCACAGGCAGCAGGTGGAGGCGGCCTGCAGGCTGGAGGCAGAGGCTGTTAGGTGGAGGGTCACTCAAAGCTTCTAGCCACAGTCTGCAGCTGGAGGCGGGCTGCAGGCTATTGGCAAAGACAGGTTGGTGGAGTTTCAGGGTACAGCTGTTTGCCACAGTCTGCAGGTGGAGGCAGCCTTAAGGCTGGAGGGCCAGGGTACAGCTGCTTGCCACAGTCTGCAGGTGGAGGCGGCCTGAAGAGTGGTGGCAGAGGCAGGTATTTGGAGGGTCAGGGTCGAGCTGCATGCCAGAGTCTGCAGGTGGAGGCGGGCTGCATGCTGTTGGCAGAGGCTGGTAGATGGAGGGTCAGGCTACAGCAGGTGAATGTAAAGGTGGAGGAGCCTGCAGGTCATTGGCAAAAGCTGGCAGGCCGAGCCTTGTGGTACAGCTGATATTCAGAATTTGATGGTGGAGGAGGCTTCGAAGATGTAGGCTGTAGCTGGTTAGTGGAGGGCCAGGAGTCAGCTGCTTTCCAGAGTCTGCAGGTGGTGAAGCTCTATACCTTGTTGGCTGAGGTTGGTAGTCAGAGGCTTGTGTTACAGGTGGTGGTCAGAGTCTGCAGGTGGAGGAGGCTTGCAGGCAAAGTTAAAGTAGGCTTCAGGTGGATGCTGTTGTCTTTTGGTTGTCTTTTGTTAGTTTGAGTCTTAAGGTGGATGATAGGTTTGTTGGTTGATGAGGTAGGAGGTTGTAGGTGGAGGATGGAATGGAGCATCCAATTCCTACTTCCTGGCTCTCTTCTGTTTTGGCTTGCCAGGCTTTGGTTCACCAGAAATGTCCACATCATAATGAGGAGGATGGACTCCGACCCCAAAACGCTGGTCGATAGTCACCAGTCCATCTTCACTGACTGATTCTGTGAAGCTAGGACGACCCAGTCGCTCCCACAGCTTGGTTTTGATCCGACGTCCCAGCTCTAAAGTGTATGGACGCGGGTGTCCATTCTTATACCTGTGAGGAGCAGAGAAACAGAAATGAAACAATTATGACCTATTTCATGGAAAATGTCACGTGTTGCGTTAAAAAGAGATTTTGTCTAAATCATACCTCAACAAGCCATGTTGGCAACATGGGACCAAGTCCAACGAGCTGGTAGAAGCAGTGGAAACTTGACTCAGCAGCTCTGGATGCCCAGGAGAAGGCTGGGAAGGACCGGCTACAGAGGTCCGCTTCCTCTTCTGGGGCAGGCTAGTAGGTGTAGCAGAGTGCTGGTGCTTTGGAGAATTAAGAAAGAGGATGTCAGGCTCCAGTAAATTTACTTACTAAACAAGTTGAAATTGAAAAGTGAAGATTTCACAGAGCAAAGTTTTAAATTTGTCAGAGATTAGATGAAAATGCACTGCTTATTACACTCATGTAAATGTAAATGACTGCTATATACAGTGCAATCTGCCTGTACGATGTCTCAAAACACTCAGTGTTGAAAAAAGATTCTGTCATGATTTCTACATTTTGTCAAGCAGTCTAATTCTCTCTTCTGAAGAATGACATTTTGAACAATTTGGGACATAAACCATTGAAAAATAAATATGTTAAAAATAAAACCCAGATTTCTAACCTGGTTGTCCCTGCAGCATGGACACTGCCTGTGAGCTGCAGGCTTCTTTGTCCTCTCTGACCGACGTACAGAAATGTGTCTTTTACTGCTGTAGTTATGGTCTTGGTTTGCCACATTACATTGAAAGGATACACACACATTAGAATAAGGCTTTACAAGTACATGATATGCAACAAACAGCACAGAATAATGTCAATTTCACATTTCCTGCAAATAATGAACTTCTCTTAGATAATAACATTTGAGCAACATAAATGTCTGAGTCCTTTCAACCCATAGAGTTCTGTTCTTTCCTAGTTAACACAGACACATTTATCTACCAGGGAACAACTCTAGTGCAGGCTTTCAAAGTCAAAGGCCTCCCCTCAGACAACGATCAACGTTTGTTTATTTAAATGTGTGACATAAATTATTTATTAGATGAGACTGCATACTAAAACTGGTCAATTGTATGATTTTGGACTATTTTGCCTCCATAAAATGTATTTTTTCAGAAAAGAGTAAAGATGATGCTAAAAACACACTAAGTTGTTACAAGAAAATAAATGTATGTACATTTTTTGTTAATTTGTGTCTGTAGATTTCTCCTGAATTTACCAAAAAAGCTCATTTACATAATTTAACATAAAATGTCAGGAAGAATACCAAAAATAATTATCTGAATGTATCTAATCAACTGGGGAAGTTTGATGGTGATATGGATTTGTTCATATTTTTGACCCTCTTCACCTGCAGTCTTGTTAAATATATGTAATTTTACAATACACGAGGGGTTTGTTCATATTTAATTCCAATTTTCAGAGATAAAAAGAGATATACAAAATCCCCTCTGAAAACCTTTGACTTGATATGACATGTCAACATGATTTTTATCCAGCGTTCACATTAATGTTCTGCAGATGTATGGAAATGAACGCATTTCTAATTAGATAATACTTCGTTTGCACATTTAAATCTTAATATTTGTCATAAAGTCATCATTTTATGCGCATGTTTGGCCTGTTTTCAAATGAATAGATCCGGTACAGTCCGGTAAAATCGATATAAAACATTTCAAAAAGTAATCAAATCTCACATTTTCCATTATGCAAGTTTCTGGGTCGGCTTCTTCACTCTGTGTGCTTTTAATCGTCGAGTGGATGTAAAAATTCCGCAGATGAAGGGTTAATTTTCGGTTAATAGTCGGTGAAACAGGAGACAAACTTTTTCGTGACCGTTCGGTTTTGTTTATGTTCAAGTTATGATCTTTCCCTAGTTATGATCTATTAAAACGATGCACCTGGAGACAAAAAATAGCAACCATAGAATGTTTGAATAATAATATATTGTCTATTTTGTTTTAAAATGTGTCTGTCTTGAATGTCTGTAATAATTACTTATTACTCTGATTTGTTCATATTTTTGACCCTCTTCACCTGCAGTCTTGTTAAATATATGTAATTTTACAATACACGAGGGGTTTGTTCATATTTAATTCCAATTTTTTTCTTTTTCTGTTGACAGTATTTTCTGGTTTATTCAGAGATAAAAAGAGATATACAAAATCCCCTCTGAAAACCTTTGACTTGATATGATATGTCAACATGATTTTTATCCAGCGTTCACATTAATGTTCTGGAGATGTATGGAAATTAACGCATTTCTAATTAGATAATACTTCGTTTGCACATTTAAATCTTAATATTTGTCATAAAGTCATCATTTTATGCGCATGTTTGGCCTGTTTTCAAATGAATAGATCCGGTACAGTCCGGTTAAATCGATATAAAACATTTCAAAAAGTAATCAAATCTCACATTTTCCATTATGCAAGTTTCTGGGTCAGCTTCTTCACTCTGTGTGCTTTTAATCGTCGAGTGGATGTAAAAAATCCGCAGTTGAAGGGTTAATTTTCAGTTAATAGTCGGTGAAACAGGAGACAAACTTTTCCCTGACCGTTCGATTTGTTTATGTTCAAGTTATGATCTTTCCCTAGTTATGATCTATTAAAACGATGCACCTGGAGACAAAACATAGCAACCATAGAATGTTTGAATAATAATATATTGTCTATTTTGTTTTCAAATGTGTCTGTCTTGAATGTCTGTAATAATTACTTATTACTCTGAATGATCATGGATCATGGATAATAATATTATTATTATTAATAATAATAGTGTAAAACTATTAGTATGTGTTACTGTGAATTTGCTACAAGTATAAGCCAATAATTTACTGTAAAAGTACAATAACATGTGTCACAGTAAAGCAGAACTCTTTAGTTTTGAGATATATTTTTATATATTTTTATTCCAGTTGAACCTTTGCTCTCATCAGATGCAATAAGAATAACAAACAGCAACAGTTGTGTAAATGATGTGAAAAGTCTAGTTTTAAACTGATATTAACAGTGTTCTCAGATGATGTATATTAAATAATTATTATCACACAGAAAACCTGAGGATGTATTCTAGCACAGGAATACTGCAGACGCTGCACAGAAAGGATGAGGAACAAGGCCTTAATAGGAGGCCCAGAAGCTAATTTCCACTTTGCTTTGCTTAAATGAATACACTAAAACGATAAATAGTAAATGGACTGTACTTAAATTGCACCTTTCTAGTCATCTGACCACTGAAACTACATATAACTTACATATATAATTCACCCATTCACACACATCCATATGATATTATACTGATGGCATTGGCTGCCAAGCAAAGTGCCAACTGCTCATCAGTTTTAGGAGCTAATCATTCATGACTTGAATTTAATTGAATTGAATTTAGTAGTAGTTGGAGTTTTGGACTACAACCTTCTGACAATTTGTCCAGGTGGAGGTGGCTTGTAGGTTCTTGACAGAAGCTGGTAGGTGTGATTATCTGCAGGTTGTTGGCTGACACTGGTGGCTACTGCTGTTTGCCAGAGTCTGAAGGTGGAGGCGACCTCCAGGTTGTAGAATGAGGCTCGTAGGTGGAGGTGGAGAGTCTGCAGGTGGGTTGCCACAATCTAACTGACAGACTGAAAACCTGGAGCCAGATGTTTTCATCCAGGAGTCCTTGTTGGGTTCCTGATGTGAGGGAAAACAATGAAGCTACTATGTAAGGTCTGCTGTGTGCTTGATATGAACATGGAGGCAGCAGGTAAGCATGAATGAGGTGGAGGTGGACAACTGAGGCAGCAGTAATCTCGTTCTTTGACTCCGAACAAGTTAATCTGACCTTGACTGTATGTGTTTTATGCAATATAAGAATCAATAGAAATCAATTGTATTCATCTTCCCTTTTGACAAGTATGGTTCCCATCTGGAGAAGCTGTACTCCTTCAAGATGTCATAGCAGTCATGCTGAAATGAGGAAAACAATATTTTAGAGAGCAGATCCAGATTCATTATTTTAGTAGAAGAACCCTATAATGACTCACTAATTTATTTCTATTTCTTTGTGCAGACCTGAAAACTTTTTTAAAAAATGAGACTCATGAATCTTTTAGTGACTTTTTCTTTTACATTTTCACTTGTCAAGGAAAAGCTCAGGTGTTACTGAGAACATGAACAATAGCTGTGAGACAGTGTGACATCATTTTTTTTTTCAAGATTTTCTCCTCTGGATGAAGTTCAGTGAATCACTGACAGAAAAACCTGTGAGTTTACTGAATGTGTGCTGTTTCATTGACTGCTGTGACTGCTGCTCATTGCTCCTCTCCTCCAGGTGGAGGCGCTGTAGGACAAACAAACACAAGTGGTTTCTGGAGGTTTTTCATGGCAACAAGAAAATCCAAAGTGGTGATGAAGCTGTCGAACATAGAAGGAGCTTGTTGTTGACCGTGTGTGTTGTCCCAGCTGTTCGTTGAACAGTACAAAGAGTGTAAAAAGACTGGGTCCCGGTCAGGGGTGGACTGGGACAAAAATTCAGCCCTGGAATTTTCTGTCCAGACCAGCCCACTACATTATCAGCAGACCCTACATACAGTAGAAGTCCACAAATCTCACGGCATCTCCTGCATACTACAAAGGAAAGTCCTATTCCTTGATAGCAGTTAACAAATAAAGCACGTAACTATGAACTCAAGGACTAAAACTGACATCTATAGCAACCAATCAATCAGTCTTTATTCATAATAAATCACAACAGAAGTTATGTCATGACGAGACGGGTGGGACGAGACGAGACTAAACGGGAAGAACCCTCATGCTACCCTTTCAGTTTTTAGTCTGTGACTGTGAAAATCTTTTGGTGTAAGCCGAGCATTAGTTAAAACCTGTCTCTCTCTGTCTGTCTGTCTCTCTCATCATAGAAGAATTTCTAGCAGGTCAGGAAAAACCTGTTTGACAGGAGATGATGGTAGCAGAGAATATAAAGAGACATTTTTGAATTACCAATTGTCATTTTATCACACATATAGTATGTTTATTACATTATTAAGTCATCATCACAAATCAAGTATGAATTCATAGAACATTATAAGACACATGACATACTCAACAAATCAGAGACGTCTCAGTAGCCAAAAGGTGGTGAAGTGGAGGCAGTAAGAGAGCAAGTCCTCGGACATGGACAGACGGGGAACAACTCCTCAGGCTCTCACATGTCAAGTGGTCAACCTGAGAGGGACATGGATACATTATTAATTCTGAAAAATAAAGAAAATGTTTTCCTCTGTCCTGCATCTAGAGTTGAAAACTTTTTGGATGGAGAAGAATTAATAATTTAGTGTAAATAAGCACACCATTAAGGGTCAACACATAAGCACAATACAACTTCTAAAAGCATCAATAAAATGACAAATAATGAATAAGTCCATCCATAATGTGTGATGTGTTTGATTCATTAGTCCAGTGGTTCCCAAACTTTTTCTGCAGGGCCCCCCTTTCTGAAGATTAGAAGATTTTCGAGCCCCCCCCCACACACACACACACTGACACAAACATACAAATCCTTTGTTTCTAAACTCCACTGGACTTTACTTAACATTGTAAGTCATACAAAATGGCAACTTCTTCCTGAACAAAACTAAAAAAAAAAGACAAATCACCTTTACAATTATTAAAAGTGACACTGCATCATGTATCATAAAATTTTACCATGTAATGGTGTTCATGGCTTTCAACACATCTTCTTATAAACTCCATTCCTGCATGAAAGTGGCCTTTTACACTTTACCAGCTCTCTGAAGAAAATAACAAAATCCTGAACATTTAACTCTGCAAAAACTGCACCTTTAATGTCCACATCTTTTCAGTGACTGGTATGGGCTTGCTTCATGCTGCAGATCTTCTCAAATCGGGGCTGCAGCTGTGAGACTGCTACTCTTAGTTCATTTTCAATGTCCAGCTTTGATCTGTATTTAGTCTTGATGGAGGCCACAGCAGAAAAACCTATCTCACATAGGTAAGACGTGGCAAATGGAAGGAGTGTGGCCAGAGCTCTTTTACCTAGCAGTGGTAAATCTTTCTCCACTCCAATCCAAAATGCAGCTAGTGTCTTAGACTTAAACTCCAGCCTCATTGTTGAATCAGAGGTGACATCAATGAACTGTTCATTCTCTGTAGTGCTGAATTCGGCAGGTGGGGTTGCACTGAAGGGGTCTCGGATCCAGTCATATTGTGTAGGATCCTGCACTGGGAAGTACCTCTGGAAATGCTTTTGGAGGGCAGAGATGTGAGCTTTCATGCATGGGATCACTGTGTTTTGCAGCTTGTTGACCTCAATGAATGACTTCAGGTTCTCAAACGAGTCTATATTTCCCTCTGTAACTCGCTGCTCCCACATCTCAAGCTTTCTTGTGAATGATGTGATTTTATCTGCCAGATGTGGAAGGTGTGTGTTGCTGCCCTGCATCTGCAGATTTAGCTCATTGAGTTTTTGAAACATGTCACTGAGGTACGCAAGTTTCATGAGGAACTTGTTGTTGTTAAACTTGTGGGCAAGTTCATTTTCCTCCTCCTCCAAAAAGATGCGGATCTCATCCCGCAGTTCAAAGACCCTGGATAAAACCTTCCCACGTGACAGCCATCGGGACTCGCTGTGAAACAGAACAGCTGTGTGGTCGGAGCCCATTTCCTCACACAGTGCAGAGAAAATACGTGCTTTGACAGGTCGTGTTTTAATGTAGTTCACTGTAGTGATGACATCCGTCATAACATCGTGCAGGTCGGGACTCAGCTGTTTAGACGCCAGCGCCTCTCGGTGTATCATACAGTGTGTCCACTGCACGTTAGGGGAGACGCGCTTGATGAGCGCTTGCAGCCCCCCTCTTCTCCCAGCCATGGCCTGAGCCCCGTCTGTGCAGATCCCCACACAGTCCTCCCATTTCAGATCGGCCTCTCTCAAGTAAGTGTCAATTATTTTAAACAGTTCGTCTGCAGTGGCTCTGCTCGTCACTTGTTTGCAGAAAAGCAAATCCTCCCTCAAATCATCGGCATCAATGAATCTGACGTAGGTTATCAATAAGCAGTCTTTATTACTGTCAGTCGCCTCATCCATCTGCAGAGCAAAGCGTCGGTCCCGTATCTTGTCATTTAGCTGCTCTTCTATGTCTTTTGACATATCATAAATACGCCTTGAGATAGTATTGTTTGAGAGAGGAATGGCCTTTAGCTTGCTGGCAGTGGCTTCGTCGATCATAGTTGAGACCATCGATCGCAGAGGGAAGTATTAATTCCTCGGCTATAGTGTGTGGCTTTTTACACTGAGCAACTCTGTAGGCAACTTTGTAGGAGGCGAGCTGAGCATTTGCAGGCAGGGATGCTGCTTTAGTAAAGCGACTCTGCTGTGCACGACAGTGTGTGAGTTTTTTTCTGAAGAACTCCACCGGCTTGTCTTTGTGCTCGGGATGTGTTGTCTCCAAGTGGCGTTTTAATTTGTTTGGCTTCAGACTGTCGCAAGCTAGTATTTTTAGACACACAACACACTGTGGTCTTTCCTCCTTACCCACTGTTGTGCTGCTGAAGCCGAGTGCGAGATATGCCTCGTCATACTTTCTTGTCTTTGCTTTTGAAGTTGCTACATTTGGTGAAGATTCATCATTTGGTTTGCGTTTAGCTGGGAGCGCTGTCACAAACTTGTCCATGCTGTTATGCTAGCATTGTAACTAACTAGTCATTCATTTAGCCGTAGCCTTGCCGCGCCCCCCCTGCAATACCTCCGCGCCCCCCCTAGGGGGCGCGCCCCCCAGTTTGGGAACCACTGCATTAGTCCATGTCAATGTTTTCTGTTGCTATGGAAACAAGAGACTGCTGACGTTAGCAGCTGTAAACTAGCTTAGCTAAATCATCTTAATAATAATCCATAAAATCACAATTGGGCATATTTAAACAAAATCAACCATAACTACAGTGGTTGATTTTGTCACAGCCCTTCAACTCTGGGCTAATATGTTGTGTAAAATCTGCAGTTAATGAGGTCCCATCACATTCAATGTAAAAACGTTTTCTACTTTGTTTTGGACACGTCTCCAAATGTAGCCTATCAGCCCCAGGCTAACGTTACTGACCATGTACGCCTCCACTCGCTCTCTCCCGGCGCAGCAGCACCTGCTGGGGTGGTGACCCCGGCACCAAATAGGTCTGTCAGGTTTGAACATTTAGCAGCTTCAACTTCCAGAGACTTTAGCTTTTTTAACCGCAGTTTTTCAGCGCCACCCGCGCGTTTCTTGCGCTTATCCATTTTAAACTCAGCAGCAGCCCGTCCCGCCACTCCGGCCCATGCCATGAGGTCCCGCCCACCCTGGTTTGTGTTGTGATTGACAGCACTGTCAGGGCTCTCTGAGCCTGTCAGCCCATGATTGATTGACAGTACCTTGGTCTGTGGCTTTCACTACACGCAGATTAGGGGCGAGCTTCAGTAATTATGTGAGGAAAGGACCAAGGTACTTTTTATTATTCTGTTTTCTGGGCATAATGGACACAAGCTGAAACCAGAAACGAGCCGTTTTTTCGTTTTTTCATGAAAAGGTGACCAAACGTCCTCGTTTGGCGGACATTTTTACGTCCTGTCTGGGGCTCCTGAGGATTTTTTTCTTTATAAGTTCATGAAAATGTCCGGTTTTCAATTGACTGGCGCTTTGCACAGGCTGGACCTGCGACGCGCACACTGGCTCAATTCGTGGCATCGGTATCTAGTAGTGGCATTTCTCGGAAATGCCACTACTAGATACCACTATCTGAGGCACATGCCGCTAACCTAGAGGCAGATGCCACTATCTGAGGCATTGATTAATCTCTCAACTGCTGCCGCTGTGTGTGCGCACGTGCGCGTGCGTGATCTGGGTATGTGCAGTATATGTGTAGCATTAGGCCAGGACACCAGGGGGCGGTCTTACAGGGGAACCTCAGGTTATGGTTTTGTTACAGAGCCACGGGTCAAAGTTCATGTGAAATGTGGAAGTAAAGACTCAACGTGAAATTCGTCTCAGCATCTTTATTAAATAGATAGAGACAGGGTTCCCACAGGTGCTTGAATTCCTTGAAAATGCTTGAATTTCAATTCAGTGTTTTCAAGGTTGTGAAAATGCTTGAATTTTTTGTGAAGTGCTTGAAAATGCTTGAAATTTGTGTGATGTCTATCTCAATAAACCAAGAGAAAACAAAAATGTTTCCTAAGCGGCTACGCGCTTGCCTTTACATGCAGAACTCAGTTATCATACTCGCTTGGTGTTCTGCCGAGAAATAACAGTAGACTACTATCGACACCTGTTGGTGGTTACATTACATTACATTACATTACATTGCATTTAGCAGACGCTTTTATCCAAAGCGACTTACAGAGGAGGACATAAGCTGAGAAAGGTGTAAAGGAGCACAGAGTAGTTGTTAGTTTTGTTAGGCAGGGAAGCATTCTGGAAACAGAAAGGTTTTTACAAGTGTTTTAAAGGTAGAAAGGGATGTTGCTGTTCTAGTAGCCGTTGGTTGGTCATTCCACCATTTGGGGACGACCACAGAGAAGAGTTTAGAGTGACCTCGCTTTGCGAGAGGCGCGGGTACAACTAGGCGGTTTGTATGAGCGGAGCGTAACGCCCTGGTCGGGATGTGAGCCTTTAGTAAGACGCTGAGATAGGCAGGGGCAGATCCTGAGATGGTTTTGTAGGCTAGCGTCAGAGCTTTGTGTTTAATTCTGGCAGCTACAGGCAGCCAGTGCAGGTCGCTGAAGAGTGGGGTGACATGTGACCTTTTAGGTTGATTGAAAACCAGTCGCGCTGCGGCATTCTGGACCATTTGCAAAGGTTTGATCGCGCAAGCAGGTAGGCCAGCCAAGAGCGAGTTGCAGTAATCGAGGCGGGAGCTGACTGTAGCCTGTATCAGGAGCTGAGCGGCATATTGGGTCAGGTACTGTCTGATTTTTCTAATATTGTACAATGCATAGCGACATGACCTCGCTACGGAGGAAATGTGGTCAGAGAGAGAAAGACGATCATCTAGTACGACGCCCAGGTTTGTAGCAGTATGGTTAGGGGTAATAATGACAGTACCAATTTCCAGGTTGATGTCATGGCAGATTGACTCATGGGCAGGAATGACCAGGAGTTCGGTTTTTGACAGATTAAGCTGGAGATGGTGGTCTTTCACCCAAGTTGGCAGATCAGAGAGACAGGCGGAGATGCGCGCGGAGACCGTGGTGTCGTCCGGCTGGGTCGACAGGTATAGCTGTGTGTCATCGGCATAGCAGTGGTAGGAGAAGCCGTGTGAGCGGATGACATGGGACAGCGAGGTGGTGTAGATGGCAAACAGAAGGGGACCCAGCACCGACCCCTGCGGCACCCCCGTGGAGAGGGTATGAGTCGATGACAGACGACCTTGCCAAGACACATTAAAGGAGCGTCCAGCGAGGTAGGACTCGAGCCAGGAGTGGGCAGAGCCTGTAATGCCCATGTTAGCGAGTGTGGCTAGGAGTATGTCGTGATTGACTGTATCGAAGGCAGCCGTTAAGTCAAGAAGGAGCTTGTGCTCTGGCTGTTTTTAAGGCTTCTGAGACAGATAGTAAGGCTGTTTCGGTGGAGTGGCCACTTCTGAAACCCGATTGTTTTGGGTCAAGTAGGTGGTGATGGGTGAGGAAGTCACGCATTGCACTGCGTTGCTACGTCTTTGCCTCACAAGCAAGAGGAGCAGGACGACGTCCAACAGGCTAAGCTGAGTGAAGCATGGCAACAAGTCGAAATGCCAGGTGGATGTCATTTCAACGACCGTTGGCTGGAGATGGAAAAATACAAAGACTGGATAAAAGGTGGACAAACCCCTCGTGTGGCGTACTGCAAAGTGTGCAGAAAAGACATCCAGCTCTTTGCTATGGGAGAGTCCGCTCTATCCAGTCATATGAAAGGATTGGGTCTGTGTGATGGTCCTTGCTGTGAAAGGTTTCCACACACTGAAAAGAAATTACTTGTCTGCTGATAGACATACTTTAGCCCCCTTCAGGCATTTGTCACTGTTATTGCGCTATGATAGTTACACAATACACCGCTCACAAGCTGAGAATACAAGCCAATTCACAATTAGTTAAAAATCAAAACAGTCAATCTACCACCATATGAAATAATGCTAATTAGACCCATATTAATATGCCATACAGTGGCACCGCTGCGCTTCCCATGACCATCATGGCAAACACAACTTGTAGGCTACCTATTTAAAGGTGCTGGAAAAATGGAAAAACTGGTGCTTGAAGGTGCTTGAAAAGTGCTTGAATTTGTTCATGAAAAAGGTGTGGGAACCCTGTAAAGAACATAACTCGACAGCGTGCGTGTATCTGTGTGTGTGTGTGTGCGTGCGCCACGGCAGTTGCTGCTGTTATGGGCATTTGTTTTTATTTTATAAAACAGTCATTGTTGTATTGCACTCGATGAAAGTAACATTTCTTTTACGTGAGTTCCGCATTCATTTGGGAGGTTTTCTTAAATAATGACCTTTCCGTAGACACCTAGATTGTGTCTCTTGGACCAAGGGGAGCCTAACCCTAACCCTAAACCCTAACCCTAACCCTAACCCATTTTTCCTAACTACGCCCCCTAGCGTCCACGAGGACTGGGATTCAGATATATGATAGACACCGGTGACAGCTCTCAGACGACGCCCCCCGCGCCTCTCCCGGCCCTTCCCTCGCCGAGATAAGGCCCCATAGGATGTGGGGTTTCTGACCATTTGTCGCCCCCTAGCTCGGCGCAGGAGATACCAGGAGAATCCGTTCTAATTGACTTGCGCTCACCTCGGCCAGACCTTTCCGTAGACACCTGGATTGTGTCTCTCGGACCAAGGGGAGCCTAACCCTAACCCTAACCCTAACCCTAAACCCTAACCCTAACCCTAAACCCTAACCCTAACCCTAACCCATTTTTCCTAACTACGCCCCCTAGCGTCCAAGATGTGTGTGATGTGTGTGTGTATGTGTGGGAGGTAGGCAACTAAATAAAGTGTGAAACACATTGTTAGCCAGGCTAACAGAGAATCACAGCTCTACAGAACCATCTATTCCTTTAGGTCTAAGTAGCAATGACTTCATGAGCTTCTTTAATGATAAGATTATAACTATTAGAGACAAAATTCATCACCTCTGGCCCTCAACAGGCATTGATCTGCATTCTGATACAGCAAGTTTGGAAACAGCTGTAAAACCTGATATGTATTTAGACTGTTTTTCTCCCATCGACCTTCATCAAATAACTTTAATCATTTCTGCAGCTAAGCCGTCAACCTGTCTCTTAGACCCCATCCCAACCAGGCTGCTTAAGGATGTTTTACCTCTAGTTAGTCATTCTCTATTGGATACGATTAATCTGTCTTTATTATCAGGATATGTACCACAGTCCGTTAAGGTAGCTGTAATTAAACCTCTTCTTAAAAAGCCCACTCTAGACCCAGAGGTTTTAGCCAACTACAGACCGATATCAAACCTTCCCTTTCTGTCTAAGATACTTGAGAAAGCTGTAGCTAATCAGCTGTGTGACTTTCTCCATAACAATAGTCTATTTGAGGATTTTCAGTCAGGATTTAGAGTGCATCATAGCACAGAGACCGCATTAGTCAAAGTTACAAATAACCTCCTAATGGCATCAGACAAAGGACTCATCTCTGTACTTGTCCTGTTAGATCTTAGTGCTGCATTTGACACCATTGACCATCAAATTCTTTTACAGAGACTGGAACATCAAATTGGCATCAAAGGAACCGCCCTAAGCTGGTTTAAGTCGTATTTTTTAGATCGATCTCAGTTTGTTCACGTCAATGATGAATCCTCCATGCAGACCAAAGTTTGTCATGGAGTCCCACAAGGTTCTGTACTTGGACCACTTCTTTTCAGTTTATATATGCTTCCTTTAGGGAACATTATTAGGAATCACTCTATCAATTTTCATTGTTATGCTGACGACTTATCCTTAAGGATATAAAAAGTTGGATGACCTACAATTTCTTGATGTTAAATTCAGACAAAACTGAAGTTCTTGTAATTGGACCCAAACACCTCAGAAACTCTCTTTCTAGAGACTTAGTTATTTTAGATGGGATCACCCTGGCCTCCAGCTCCACTGTAAAGAATCTTGGAGTTGTTTTTGATCAGGGTTTGTCCTTTAACGTCCACATAAAACAAATTTCAAGGACTGCATTCTTCCACTTACGTAACATCGCTAAAATCAGTCGCATTGTCTCTCAGGCGGATGCAGAAAAACTAGTCCACGCATTTGTTACTTCTAGGCTGGACTATTGTAACTCTTTGTTATCAGGCTGCTCTAATAAGTCTCTTAGGACTTTACAGTTAATTCAGAATGCTGCTGCACGTGTTCTGACAGGAACCAAGATCAGAGATCACATCTCTCCCATTTTGGCGTCCTTGCATTGGCTACCTATTAAATCTAGAATAGAATTTAAAATTATTCTTACTTACAAAGCTCTTCATGGTCAGGCACCATCATATCTAAAGAGCTCATAATACCTTATTACCCCTCTAGAACACTGCGCTCTCAGGACGCTGGGTTCCTTGTGGTTCCTATAGTCTCCAAAAGTAGATTGGGAGCCAGAGCTTTCAGCTATCAGGCTCCTCTTCTGTGGAACAAACTACCTTTCTGGGTTCAGGAGGCAGACACGGTCAACACTTTTAAGAATAGACTTAAGACTTTCCTTTTTGATAAAGCCTATAGTTAGTTATAGTTATCTATCTATCTATCTATCTATCTATCTATCTATCTATCTATCTCTCTCTCTCTCTCTCTCTCTCTCTCTCTCTCTCTCTCTCTCTCTCTCTCTCTCTCTCTCTATCTATCTATCTATCTCTCTCTATATATCTCTCTCTCTCTCCATCTCTCCATCTCTCCATCTGTGGACATGTCTCATTAATGCATGTTACTAACCAAACTTCCCCGGAGTTTCTGTCTCTGTCGTCCAGCAGGTTCTCGTGGATTATGGCTGCTGCTGTGATCCTGCACGACGTCCACTACATATATTATTACTACCATATCTGCTACTGTAATCATTTTTATCATTCATTGTGATTCATTGTCATTTTGTCAGTTATCGTAATTGTACAATATGTTTGTGTTAATTTGTCCTGTACACGTGACATCCATTGCACGTCTGTCCGTCCTGGGAGAGGGATCCCTCCTCTGTGGCTCTTCCTGAGGTTTCTTCCACATTTTTTCCCTGTTAAAAGGGTTTTTGTGGGCAAGTTTTTCCTCACTCGAACCGAGGGTCTAAGGACAGAGGGTGTCACTCCCTGTACAGATTGTAAAGCCCTCTGAGGCAAATGTACTTTGTGACTTTGGGCTATACAAATAAAATTGATTTGATTTGATTTGATTTAATTTAAAGAATAAATATTTAAATGGTTGCTAGATTTGTGTTTTTCCTGACACTTTGGAGAATGGAATGCTTAACCCGAAATAAAAAGTTCATTCAAAAGTGCAATTATTTGTGTTGCTTGCGGGGTCATTTGTTTTCACTTAATTCATCTATAAAAACTAAAAATGACCATCAAAAGTGTTGAGAAACAACACCTGTCATAGGATATGACACTTTATGACATAAGTGGTATGAACCGAATGCTTTAACTGTTATAACATTACCTTTTATGCTAGGACATTTTAAGGTTGATTTTAAGATCGGATATTTAAATTAGCTTCCATACCTGACAACCAATTGGGGCGTCAACTCAGACACCGAAAGGGGGTGACTGCCCACCTACTTGTCAGTCAGAGTAGGCCTTGGGACATTTAACAGCCTCAGGTACCGGCAGCTGCGGCGGCAGGTCAGTGGCAGCTGCGCCACACAGTGGCAGTGATTGAGAGATTATTTAAGAAAACCTTGCAAATTAATGCGGAACTCACGTAAAAGAAATGTTACTTCCATCAAGTGTAATACAACAATGACTGTTTTATAAAATAAAAACAAATAACCATAACAGCAGCAACTGCCGTGGCGCACACACGCGCGCGTGCACACACACAGCGGCAGCAGTTGAGAGATTAATCAATGCCTCAGATAGTGGCATCTGCCGCGGCATTTCCATGCCGATGCCATGAATTGGGCCAGTGTGCAGGTCCACACACAGGACAGCCTGTGCAAAGCGCCAGTCAATTGAAAACCGGACATTTTCATGAACTTATAAAGAAAAAAATCCTCAGGAGCCCCAGACAGGACGTAAAAAAGTCAGTCCAAAAGAGGACGTTTGGTCACCCTTTCATAAAGAAATAACTTTGTCAAACGGAAGAACTTTTATTTTGAAGAGTACCGGGCAAAGAAGCGTATGAGCCCCGCCGACCACTAAAACAGAATATGGAAGTGGAAATTTTGTTTTTGGTGATTGGAACAGAAAACGAGAAATTGAGCCGAATTTTCGTTTTTTGTTTTTTGTCAAAAACGAAAAAACTGGTTTCTGGTTTCAGCTTGTGTCCATTATGCCCAGAAAACAGAATAATAAAAAGTACCTTGGTCGGACAGAATAGCCTAGATGTGATTTGGTAAACAGTGACCATAGGCTAAATGGCGTAAAGCGTAAATGGAATGAATTACGGGTGAATCAAGTATGAAATAAGTCAAGTATGTTTGGTTTTAATAAAGTTTGCAGTATAAGCTTACGAAACCATCAAACACATATATTTAGGAAAAGTCACGGACTGAGAGACCTGTGGTTTTAACGCAAACAAGGTTATTTACAAGACAAAAACCCAATCGGTCGTTCTTGTATTTTGTGTTTAATATGACGTTCACTCATTCACTCATTTTGTGCTGACGTGTGTGAGCTCATAAACTCTCAATGTGTGGTCAGGAATACCTAGAGGATGACGTCTTTACTGTGTTTTACTGGCAGCTTCGTGGATATTGTTATGGATAAATGGAACTTCTTGAAGCAACAAGTTTTTTTTCCTGAATTCCTGAATGAATAATTAACAGCTTATTTGGAGGGGAGGGCTTGTTGATGTGCGCAACGTGCTGGTGTACGCAGTCTTTCAAATTGTCTGGCAGTGGCTGCTTGCCGATGGTGCCGCTCCAGTTCACGGTCTTCCCCCAACACTTATAAACTTCAAATGGATTTAATGCCATGAACACACTGGCAGCGTATGTGTCTGGTCGAGTCTGGCACAGTCTAAAAAATTCCTCCTCCCATTCGGCAGGTAGGGCTCTGACTGCCACGTCCGGCGTGACAGCACATGGAGCTGCAGCCACGGGATCTGGAGCCGGGAGAGTGGGGTCTCCAAACGTCAGTCGACATCTGGCACCTGGGCTGTCTGGTGTTGGTGGTGGGGGACGACCAGTGCCATCAGTGACCCTCGTAGCTTCCACTGCGGCTACCCGGCTTTTGAGGGCCCGGATCTCGGCCTCAGTAACCCCTGGACAGAACCGGCGTAGCTTCCTGCCACGGAGTTGACAGTGGTAGCCTGTACAAGAAAAGGAGAGGACAAGATTATAAATTTAGCCTCTTCTCTACACTCCCAAGGTCACTCTGTCTGAATAAATCGGGGTCAATTCAATAGATATAACTTAACAAGCCGCACGTTTGCTCTTGCTCTTGGTGTGGTTGTTGATGTCCGTGGCCTTGTGAGCGATGAGGGCTGCTTTGTCTAGTGGGAAAGAATCAGATTAATTTGCTGCGTTCATCAAAGAAGGTATTTCACTCAGGTAAATTTGTTCAGGCTGAAGAAAAGCAACAGTGGCATAATTTACCTTTGATAAGACACGTCTTGGTTTCTTGGCTGCTGTGGTGTAAAAGTTTATACTTTGCCTTAACAGCTATTCTTTGGTATAGGCGTGTTCGTTCACAACACATCATTTACATATGCATATTTACATATGCATATATAGACACTGTCAGACGCAGAGCCCCAAACTGTCGAGATGACGCGCATCAACAAAGAGAGTTCCCAGCAAGTGCGTCACATGCGAGCTAATGGACAATCAACGCGAGAGATTCAAAAATATTAGCAGCACGGGGCATCAAAGTTTCAGAAAGAGCGATAAGAAAGCACTACCAGGAGCCACAACCCCGCCGCTCACGTCCGAGAAAAATGCACAAGTAAGTTTCATATCAATGGATAAATGTAAAACAAACAAAGACCAATAACAATTTATAGAATTCACATTCTATATGGCAATTGTAATGTTTTTGGATTTGTCTAATTTTTCCTTCTTTTCACAGTGCTATTCTGATTGCCATTGACGAGATGACAAAGGCAAACGATGAGATGACGGCCGGGGCAGTACAGCTCAAAAATCCGGTCTGATTTTGGAGTTCGTGTGAGTCTGACAAGTATCCGCAGTGCTCGCAGAAGTATGATAATAGAGTAAACAGAGAGGCGAGGCTTCAACAGGTGTCTCTGTGGAACAACTCCGGGGAGACCTGGCATAATGTTCTTTTTACGGATGAGACAACAGTTTCATTGGAGCACTGCGCCAGACAGAGTTTCCACAGGAAGGACCACTTCGTTGCCAAACCTTAGCCAAAACATCCACTGAAGCTGCATGTTTAGGGAATGATTTCCCGACAAGGTGCAGGTCCAATGGTAACCTTCGAAGGAATAATGGACCGACAATACTTTGAAGAGGCCATCATTAAAGAACACGCTGCACCATACATAAGGACATACTTTGGGTCTGACCATCGCTTCTTCCAGGACAATGATCCAAATCACACAGCTGCTGGAACATACATGGCGTCCGAGGGGATCAACTGGGTAAAAACTAGAGTCACCGGACTTGAATCCCATTGAGCTTGTCTGGCATTCCATGAAAGACTTTATTCGCAAGGAGGCTAAGCCAGGCACAAAACAGGAGCTCATCGATGCCATACAGACGTTTTGGCAAACAAGACTCACCGTGGAATTTTGCAACAGACTTATCTCTGGACTTTCAAAAGTTGTGCGGTGTATTATTAATAATGAAGGGGGGCATAGTGGAAAATAAACAGTGGTGTCCATGTAGAATAAAAACATAACATATATACTAGAAACTTTATTAAAACCAAACATACTTGACTTATTTCATACTTGATTCACCCGTAATTCTTTCTTCTTCTCTTTCCATTTACGCTTTACGCCATTTAGCCTAGAGAATGGACGAAAATGAAAAGGAGTCATTCATGTTCATGAGCACACTCAAATCACAAGGCTACTGTATAGTATACAGTACTCAAACCAGCTGCGTTTTCCACTCTGTGATTTGTGACACTGGGAGAAGAAAAAGCCCATCAAGTGCAAACAAAATGTTGAGCAATGAGAATGCTAATGAGGTGTTTGTATGGTTTACCTGGCCTAAAGCGTGCACTACAGTAAAACCTTACTGCATAACAACCCTTTGTTATTGCTGGTATTTGTTCTATTGCAGGTATTTCTTCCAAAGGACTGTTAATCCCCAGGTATTCTCCCTCTTTAGATGGCGTTACACAACGATCAAACTGTGATCAAATATTCAACAGGAGGTATTATTGCTGTTGTTATTCTTCAAACCTTCTTCTAAATGGAGGCACCGCTGCAGCGGAATACACAGACTTTTACAAAAAAAAAACCTCGTTTCTGCAGCTCTATGTCGCGCACAACAACACCAAGCCTACCCTCCAAATAAACTGTTAAATAAAAAAAATAAACTCTCGCTTGTATCGGCAGGTCTGACACACAGAGAAATTCAGAGATTACCTGTACTGTAGGTTGTTTCCGTCCGTCCTGACGATGCACCTGCAGCTTCCACCTCACCTGTCCCTGATGTCACTTCAGCAGCGTCTGCAGCGAGTCATAGTAAGGCCACTCGTCGCTCTTCTGCAGTAAATGACCGCCGTATGTTGCTGAAGGAAGCCGTAATCAGACGGTCTGGGGGTCTCCCTGGAGGTAGTCTGAAGCAGTCTCCTCGCCTCTGTCCACCTGCACAGACCCCCCCCCCCCCCCACTCTGGGCTGTCAACCTCTAAGCCGAGACAGGCAGCGCCAACGGAGTGTCTTCAACGTCTATCAGGCGGCCCGCACATCTCGTCCCCCCGTCCCCTCTTTCCTCCCACCACGTTGATCATCGGTGACTCCATAACCCGGGACATTCGTTTCATAAATGCAGCCACACACTGTTTTCCTGGAGCCACAGTCGCCCACATTCAGGATAAACTTCTGGAAATGATGAACTGGACCCCCTCCCCACAAAACTTGTAAAAGCCTGCTCCCCCTCCCTGGTCCCCCTCATCTCTGCCATCATTCACTCATCTCTCACCACTGGAACTGTTCCAACATCTCTCAAAACAGCTACCATTACCCCAATTCTAAAAAAACCTGGTGCAGGCCCCTCCGATTTCAACAACTTCCGCCCCATATCTAATCTACCTTTAATTAAAAAAATCCTGGAAAAAACAGTCGCCACCCAACTCCATTCACACCTATCCCGCAATAACCTGTATGAACAGTTCCAGTCTGGTTTCCGCCCACTCCGCAGCACAGAAACTGCACTTCTCAAAATCACCAATGACCTTCTAATGGCAGCTGATTCTGGACTCCTCACCATCCTCATCCTCCTCGACCTGTCAGCAGCTTTTGATACCATCTGTCACACCACCCTCCTCCACCGACTATCCACCATCGGCATCACCAACACCACTCTTACCTGGTTCACATCATATCTCTCTGGCCGCACTCAATTCATTCAAATTAAGTCCCTCAAATCCACCCCCTCCCCTGTTACCTCTGGTGTACCCCAGGGCTCTGTCCTGGGGCCTCTACTTTTCATCATCTACCTCCTTCCCATTGGCAATATCTTCCGCAAATATAACATCTATTTCCATTGTTATGCCGATGACACCCAGCTCTATCTCACCACCAAACCCTCCTCCTCTCTCCCACCCACCTCCCTTACTGACTGCATCACCGAAATAAAAAACTGGTTCACCCAAAACTTCCTGAAACTAAACAGCAATAAAACCGAGGTTCTCCTCATTGGTACCAAATCGACCATATCCAAAACTGACAGCTTATCATTCACAATTGACAACTCCACTGTTTCACCCTCCCCCCAAGTTAAGAGCCTGGGTGTCATCCTGGACAGCACACTATCGTTCCAATCACACATCAATAACATTACCAGGACTGCATTCTTCCATCTACGAAACATTAATCGACTCCGCCCCTCACTCACCCCCCACACTGCCGCCATCCTTGTTCACAGTCTCGTCACTTCCCGCCTAGATTACTGTAACTCTCTCCTCTTCGGCCTCCCTCAAAAAACCCTCCATAAACTTCAACTGGTCCAGAATTCAGCTGCCCGCATCATAACCCGGACCCCCTCCATCCACCACATCACTCCTGTCCTCCAACAGGCTCCCGGTTCAGTGGCGCATACAATTCAAAGTTCTACTACTTACATTTAAGGTCATCCACAACCTCGCCCCTCCGTATCTGTCAGATCTCATTCACATTCAAACACCCTCCCGTGCCCTCAGATCCTCTTCATCCATACACCTGTCTGTTCCCTCCGCCCGCCTCACCACCATGGGGAGCAGAGCATTCAGCCGCTCTGCTCCCCGACTCTGGAACTCATTACCACCCACACTCAGAAACACGGACTCTTTCACCCTCTTCAAATCCCAACTTAAAACATACCTGTTTACAACCGCCTATCCACCATCTCTGCATGCACATTTTCTCCTTTCTTGTTTTTATTGATTTTTGATTTTATTGATGTTGTTTTTCTGTGTTTTAAATGTTTTATGCTGTTTTTAAATGTGATGTGTACGGTGACCTTGAGTGTCAGAAAGGCGCCTTCAAATAAAATGTATTATTATTATTATTACTATGCACCTACTTTCACTGTGTTCAGTGATAACAATCCCCTGACTTATGTCCTGTCAAGTGCCAAACTTAACGCAACCGGATGCAGATGGGTAGCAGAGCTTGCAGACTTTCACTTTACCATTCGATATTGCCCAGGTAAAGAAAATGTAGATGCTGATGGCCTGTCGAGAATGCCTGTAAATGTTGAGGAGATGATGGAACAGTGTACAAAATAATTGACATCTGATTGTGTTGCAGTGACAACTCAAGCTGTTGAGTTGTTGTCCACTACTAACTTCTCTCCAAGGTGCAGCAGTGAGGGAAGAGACCCACAAACCATTCTCAGTTGCTGAGATCCAACAAGCGCAGCAAGAGGACGAGAACATTTGTCCAGTAAGACAGTGCAAATTACAGGATAACAAGCCATCAGGAGATGAACTTAATGCCTTCAGTATGCAAAGCAGGTGTCTACTGCGTGAATGGGAAAGACTTCATATTGATGAAAAAGGCATTCTCCACAGAAAGACCACAAATAAATTACAGCTTGTGTTACCTGAAAAATACAAGACCACAGTACTGAAAGATTTGCATGATGAGATCGGCCATCAAGGTATTGATCGAACAACATCGTTGATAAGGGACAGATTCTTTTGGCCATACATGCAAAGAGATATTGAACATGATGTGGCAAGAACATGCACCTGCTTGAAGCAAAAGAGACCATGTAAGGAGTCACAGGCACCTTTGACCAGTATAGTTACCACCCAGCCGTTTGAGCTTGTGTCAATAGATTTCCTTCACTTGGACAAATGCAAAGGCGGGTATGAATACATACTAGTAGTCATCGATCACTTCACTCAGTTTGAACAGGCTTATCCCACCACTTCTAAGTCTGCCAAGACAGTTGAAGATCAAATTTTTAATGACTACGCCCTGAAATTTGGACTGCCAATGAGGATTCATCATGACCAAGGTGGCGAATTTGAGAATCAGCTCTTTGCTCAGCTAACAAGTTGAACGGTTTAATAGAACATTGCTCCAAATGCTGAAGACACTTACAGATAAGCAGAAAACAAATTGAAAAGACTCTTTGAACAAGCTAATCTATGCTTATAACTGCACCAGATGTGAGGTAACAGGCTTCTCCCCTTTCTATCTTCTGTTTGGAAGGTCTCTGAGGTTGCCTATTGATCTCCTGTTTGGCCTCACCTCTGAAACAGGAAAGATAGACCATCAACAAGAAATGCAGGAAGCATATGAAATTTTACAAGAGAACACAAAGAAGTCAACAGAGAGGAGTAAAAGACATTATGATGGAAAAGTGAGAAGCTCATTGTTGCATCCCGGTGATAGTGTTCTTGTGAGAAATGTGACACCTCGATGAGGCACTGGAAAGCTTCGTAATCACTGGGAAGAGGATGTTCATGTTGTGATTCTTCAGGTTGGAGATGACATCCCAGTCTATGAGGTCCAGCCTGAAAAGGGAAAAGGAAGATCAAGAATATTGCACCGCAATCTCTTGCTACCTTGTGATCACTTACCTTTGGAAACCCAGCCAAAAGCAGCATCTAAGCAAAAGAAAAGGATGACTGAGACTGCAGCAGAAAACACAAACCCAGAAGAGGATGATGATGATGATGATGATGATGGTGATGATGATGATGATGATGATGATGAAAGTGGGTTTTACTAGAACCCAGTAGTGCAACCTCAAGTGCCATTGGTGGACGAAACAATTGAGCATGTTGACACAGAAGAGGACAGTGACCAAGAGAGACCACTGTTGAGCACTGATGGGCCTGTGGGTGAAGAAAGGCCCACAACAAATCCAAATGAGGGAGGGAAAGACAATCCCCTAGAATCTTCACTTATGACAGACTTGGGACTCCAGCATGCTATAGTGCAGCACATGCAAATGAAATGTTTCCTCAGTATCAGCCCATAGTATACAGCGAAGTTCAGCCAGCGTGAACATGGACAAATCCATGTCAGTTCTATCAACCATTATTCATGCCAGGATATTAGGCATAAGATGGATTTTAGGCTGTTCAGTATAGGGAAAAGGGACTGCCTGGGTCTTTTAAAGGTTGTATAGCCATGCTTATGATGTCAAGAACAGCTACTAAATTGGTATCACCCTTATGAAATAGAGTTTTGTTTAGACAATAATGTAATAATGTAATGTCGGGACGACATCTAATTTTGTAGAGGAGAGTTTGACAAGTTGAAATATGTACTCTATGCTATAAGTAAAAAAAACAAAAACAAAACAAGATATAGCAGAATTCGTGATTAGTAATGGTCAAAATAATATTTAAGTAAAATATCGTCAAAGGGTTAAAAAGAGTGTAAAAGAATTTTTCCCTTGTTATTTTATTTTCACGGTTTAATACATTAATAATTAAAGTGATTGTAGTGTAACCAGTCATCCCCAGAATCATCTGGAATCTGCATTCCGGGATCAATTGCTTTGGTCTCCGCCCACATATTTATAGTAGAGGAAGCCAGTACTCATTCATTCGAGTAAAACGCTCGCGAGTGAAATACCAACTGTCACAGTTGTATTTTATTTCTATTCAATATAGCGAGTATTACACATGTGACCATGACTTCGACGACAAATAAAATAAAAATATACAAATCTTGTAATGATAACAATTTCACAAAATGCTGTTGACAGCAGTACACATGAGTTACAGTCCCTGCAGACTTCAACCTTTTTTTTAAAGCATAAATATGTGCACTATTTGCAGTAGCGGAGTGAGGAAAGATAATCTTTATGTGGAGACACATTGAAAATCTTAGAAACTATAGATTTTCTAAGTACTTGTTTGGTATAAGCCAGAGACAGTATAAATGAAGCTTGATATAAATACAGCTTGGTATAAGTTAAAAATAATAATTAAGGCTACACAGGCCAGTAAAGATATTGAATAAATAGATAACATCAATCACATGTATCTAAATTCAGGTTGTTTGTGTTCTCACTTTGTTTATTTCATGTACCAGCTTCTAAATCTGAGTCTGACTCGCAATTTTTGCCGCAAAATAATGACACGAAGAAGTTTAATTTGATTTGTGTCCGATGATTAGACAGAGAGAGAGAGACAGAGAGAGAGAGAGAGAGAGAGAGAGAGAGAGAGAGAGAGAGAGACATAACAATAACAGTGAGCAAACACTGGCCTTGATAAAGCTGTTATTAATCAGGTAAATAAAAAGTTATTTCCTGATTGTTTCACAGCGGTTACATTCAGCAGGTATAGACACACCCACAGCAACACACCTCTGCTCCCCTCGCCCCACCACCACTGGTTTGCCCTGTCCCTGTCTGAACGTGGCCTTATATAATGTATTCAACAAAACGCTAAACCGTATTTAACCTTGTGTAGTCTCAGTATACTATATAGTATAATCTCAGTAATAGATACATTTTATTTAAAAGTTTTTGGGTGTTGATTAGCTCAGTTGGTAGAGCATCTGCCCCATGTGTGAAGGCTCAGCAGCCCAGGGTTCCAATCCGACCTGCAGCCCTTTGCTGCATGTCGTTCCCCATCTCTCTGCCCGAATTCCTGTCACTCTTCAGCTGTCTCTGTCAAAAATAAAGCTTGAAAAAGGACAAAAAAGTTTCAGGTTAACTTGTCTTAAGTAAATAAGCAGGGTGTACAGGGGGTACTGGCCAGGAACAACTGTGCACAACTGGCTATCTACGCAGGCTAGCGTGTAGCCTAACTTCTTAGCCTTAGTAGTTTTTCAGTGTTTCAGTAATGCTGCCACCTAGTTCCCCCACACTTCACCTCTCTGCCTATTTTTGGATTAGCTCAAGTTAGGTAGTCAGCCACTGCCAAGACAGTAATGACCAGAGCACACACACTGAGGCTTCAAATGGCTCTTCAGAACCTGTAGGTGGAGATGACCTCCTTTTTTGTTTTTTACTGTCTATTGCTGAACATAAACACTGTGAAACAATTAGAAAGTCATGTTTTATTTCTCTGTCAGTTCTTTCTCTCTGTCTGCCTCTTTCTTTCTTTCTCTCTCTTTCTTAAACAAATGGCCACAAACCATACTGCGCTCATGGAGGTTCAGTGTCTTTAATCTGGCAATCTGTGTGAGATTAGAGTCCGGGCAGCAGGGGGGGTGGGGGGGGAGACGACTGTCCAATATTATGAATTTCAACTGCAAAACCCCATTTTAACCACTAGGTGCCAGTGTTACTCATAAAGTTACTCAGTGTTCCTTTAAATGTACATTTGGTATTTAGTATGCAATGTGGTGCCATTGGTGGCAGTGTTAGTGATTGTTAGTGTGTTTGATAAAAGTGTCACTGTGTCACTAAAGCGCCGTGTCTGCCATTTATTACTTGGAGGTTTCCCCACCGACCTGAAAGAAGTTAAGGCCGGCAGAGGGACGCCTGGTGCGGTCAAATGGCACTGTTGCCGCAGCAATGAACAGTGGGTGAATTGAGATGAGGACTGGCCGCATAGCTTGGCTGCTGATGGCTGTCGTTTTTATCAAGTAGGCTATAAACATTCTCTAAACTTTACTGAACAATCATTACGAAACGTTCGCTAACCTTCTGACAGCGTTTGTTAAACACTCTCTCTCTCTGTCTCTCTCTCTCTCTCACACACACGCACACACACACACACACACACACACACACACACACACACACACACACACACACAGCTCCAGCCAGACTGACGCCAGCACAGTTAGCCCCCTCTGCTCCCTCTGTTCTGTCTTCTGACGGCAGGCTGAACGCTGCACGCGCGGAGGATCCCAGCAGAATCCCGAAACAAAGACCGGACCGAAAACCACCGGGGTCAACTCAGATACACTAGTGGGCTAATTAAGCAGTATTAATATCTAGATGACAACTAAGTTACTGTAGCCAACGAAACCCGTGGAGCCAACTCACTGAGTGTCAGCCTATCCCGCTGCACATCTTAAAGTGACGGCACTGGAGCTCTTCTTGAACGGATCCTGCTTCATCACGGGATGTATCGGTATCGGGGCAGCATGAAGGGGACATGAAGGGGACATCATCATCCTGGAATAGTAGAGGACATTTCCCCCTTTAATGCTGCCTGCTGTGAGGTGACACTTTTTCATGGAGCTGTGCTGGAGCATTGTTAAATATTGTGAATAGATTAAGTTCGTCTGCGTTTGGAACGTGTTGACACTTAACTGTCATTTCGTAATTTTTTGTATAATTTTATAAATGAGATTATGCCCTCCCCAGTTGCTTTAAAAACGTGTTCCATGGCTGTTCTATACAACGTGACTGGTCTGTGAGGATTTGTGATTTTGCTTCTAAAGAGTTGCCATCCTGTTCATGTGCTGTTCCCATTATTCTGTTCAGCAGCTGCAGCTCCACTGCAGCCCATCTATGCACGGTGTGTGTATCAGTGTGGGTTATTCTCAGTGCTGCTATGCAGACTGACTGGAGCCACACTCAGACGGCTTGACTGTAACCCTCATTCTGGACAACTCACACAGAAAAAAAACCTTTACGCGGAGGAAAAGCAATCTGCAAGTCTAGATCCAATGGGACGACTCGTGCAGAACAGCAGATGTTACACAGCTTTTTGTTCTAATGTGGATTATTCAGGATGCTGCTATGCAGACAGAGTGGAGCCACAGAAAACCTGCTTGTAAAGTTAAAGTAACACACACACACACAACTGTGCAGCTTCTGTCAGTGCAGTGGAACAGCTTGTGTTACACAGTTGGCAGCTTTTAGTTGCAAAGGTTTTGCAGGAAGATAGGGTTTAGATTATTATTACTAAACACAGCTTATTTATGGGTACATCCTAAATTGGAACGTTTCACATAGACTGGGATCAGAAGTTGTGTCATTGTCTCCTTTGAATTTCTTCCAGCATGTGGAAATTAAAAAAAAGGTGACTCATTTTGTGGAATGCATTTTGTTGAACACTTAAGGTGAAGGCTTTCAATTTGAGTTCAGTTAATTTAGTCGTTCTTCGTTTAGCAAAGTTGATGTATGTATGTAATGTAGTTTAAATTAAATGTATTGTTAAACATTGTTTCCCTTTAGCTTGCTGAGTTAGATTGTTGCAAAATGAAGAACCCTCATCCACTGAGTGATACCTGGAATAGATCCATTAACAAAGACCCAGTGCTGATCACTGTGCCAGGCACTAAGAAGTTCAAAAGGAAGTCTCGAGAGCCTAAAAGGCTTTTCAGCAACCCTGAGCCGGAGAGGATGAAAACCTACGCAGTGGACATGTCTGATTTGGACTCGATAGATGACAGCCAGACAGAGGGATGTAATGTCAGTATGTTGGCTCCACTACAGAGACAGCTAATGATGTCACAGAAGGCAATGGCCAGTACTACAGGAATTCTGTCCGGACTACCAGAAGGCAACATGGCGCCAGCTCAGAGTGGTGCCATAGACATGAGAATTGGCATTAACGTGCCTGCCATCACTTCCAAACTGTCCCAGTTACCTGCCTCTCCTTTCTCTAGCTCGGAGATCTCCCACTGGCCCACTGCCATCTCCCAGCCTCTGTCCAACAGACTCAAACTGGGCCTATGCTCCACTTTCCCTATGTCATCATCAACGAGTAGCAGCCACAGCCTCTCACCCAGGCACCAGGTCTTTTCCCTGGAGCCCTCTCTGTCAGGCCAAACTGCAGCTCTGCCTGTCACCGGAACTCCCCAGTGTCACGATCACATGGAGGCCCAGGTCCAGTCACCTAAGGTGAATGTGTGTAACCTGTTCTGAGTTTTACTTACGAAATATATATGTTTTGAAATAAGTGTTGAAACAATTCATCGGCTAAACAATTGGTCAATCAACAGCAATTTTGATAATCTATTAATGGTCTAAATTGAATCTCTAAAGTATTGACTGTTCATCCAGTGTGTGGATTAGCTGATTTGATAAATGAATTAATGGATTAACTAAAAACAACAACATATGAATAGATTAGTAATGACAATAATTATTAGTTACACAGTTATTGTTTTAATATTGTAATTAAATGTGTATTGTCTCTCATAGAGCTAATTTTTCTAATCTGCTGTGCTAATTAGGGATGGGCAATAGCTCATCAATTATCAACACTAATGTGCCATTCTGTAAATGAATAAAATTAATTAATTAAAAACTGGCCAATATCTTTGAAAACAAAGAGTGAAACTAGTTTAAAACTGTGATTGAACAGTCCTTGGCTAACCTGTCTTATCCTGTTTCAAGCAGTATGATGTCTCCTGGTTCCCTGGTTTCTGTTATGATCTTACTGCTAAAAGCCTGGTTTAACCAGGCTTTACTAAAAAAAAAAATCTGCCAGCCCAGTGAGATAACTAATTTCTAAAAAAATTTAAAACAAAATGGAAAATTAAGGCTGCCTTCTGGATGTGACAGGTTTTTCCAATGGGCCAGTATGCTTAAGCTATGTTGTGCCAAGCTGTGCCATGATGACACACTCCCACACCAGGGGATAGCTGTGTTGTAGCAGCTGAGATCCTGCAACCTGTTACAGTTTCATCCCTGTCTATACAGCTGTGTGGCTACAGAAAAGGCTCTTTTAAACAAATAAAAAGTCTTGCTGTGTTCAGCTTTCAGTACTTCTGTAGCTTCTAACTGAATATTGCTTTGGAGATAAGTTGATTCCTGTTGTTATTGTACTTTTGTACCTTTCTTATTTTAGTGCTCTTCTAATCATGGTCAGGTCTATTAATAATAAGCTTACGGAGATAATTTGTTTTGTAGCCAGCCTCAAGTGGCTATTTGGGGAACTGCAGTTTTTGGGGCTTATGTGTTGGCGCCATTTCACTGTGACGGAGGTTGCTGCTTGTTTGTTATGTTATGCTTTAATGTGGAAAAATGCTCACACTGTGCTGCCATCCCCTCGATCCACATGCTCTTATTTATTTCAGAAAGAAATTTACAATTCACAAAGTAATTACTTACTCTGGAGTAGTCTATAATGAGCTTATCTTCTGCTTTCAGGACTCACCCAGGAAGCGGGTTGGAATGAGTGATGAGGGACCTGGACGTCTTCCTGAGGTCAAAGCCATCCAGCAGACCAGGAGGCTACTAGCCAACGCCCGAGAGAGGACCCGTGTCCACACCATCAGTGCTGCATTTGAGGCCCTGAGGAAGCAGGTCAGACTCCCCATACTACACTGATTGCATCACAATTAACTGCTGTCAAACAAGAGGCCATTGAACTACAAACGCTAGTGACCAGGCTAAATAGGACAGATTGGGTGAGAAAAATGCAATTTGCCCTCCTGAAGGTTAAAGTGCATATTGAGCATAGAGAGGGCAGTGGGTCTGCTGTATTCTTCTGAGCTAAATTCATGGTGTACTTGTTACTGTATTAGTCACATAAGTAATACTGCACACTCATTCAGTAATTATCTTACCACCCAATTTGTCCAGTTTGTTTCCCACAACATTGAATAAAAAGGTTGATATACCCACAAAAAAGATATTGTTAAACAAATCTAGCATAGTTATTTCCACATTCAAACTTCTTGTTTGTCCTGAACATTTATGATGGTTATGTTGTTCATGGTTACAGCAGACAGAGCAGAGTTTTTCTGAAATCAGTGATAATTTCTTAAGTTTTCTTTTAAATCAATGAGTTATCTAAACAGGTGCTGTATAAATGGTTAATCTCTGTTCTGAGCTTGTTATCTTTTATTATTGTACAGTCTTGCTTAAAATCTTTTTCCAGTGCCACTGTCATCCAAAATTGACACGAAACAGCTGTGTTGTTGCATTGGGTGAATTCTTTATTCTGCTGAAAATATACAGTATAGTTCATTCTATTTACAATCTCAGACTAGCAAACAGGGTAAACACTGAGCTTCTCTTGATGAACATGCATTGGTACTGTATACATATGTTTTTATGTGAAAAGCATTAAACATGCATGTTGCATGTGTTTTTACCGACAGGTTTATCTGGTTTCCACAGGTCTTCCATCATTATTCTCCTTTTTTTCCATTACAGTTAAATGGCAGCATGCAGATCAGATCACGTAAAAAAAAAAACTTCTACCAAGCTCACTCCATTCATTTCTCTCTCCAGGTGCCATGTTATTCCTATGGGCAGAAGCTTTCCAAGCTGGCAATATTACGTATAGCCTGCAACTACATCCTGTCTCTGGCTCAATTGGCTGAGCTGGACTACAGTACAGACCACAACACTCTGAGCTTCTCTCAGTGTGTAGAACAGTGTACCAGAACCCTGCAGGCAGAGGGCAGAAGCAAAAAGAGGAAGGTGAGACTACACTCATTCAAAGATCAAGATCTTTATTTCTAATTTTCCCTGATTTATAATTATATTTGATCAATATAAGAAGCCTTGCTGTGACCACACAGTCCTTGACTTAAAATGTTGTCTTGATAAATTCAGTATATTGTCTTAATATAAGTCATGAATACATGAATTTAATCAGTGAATGTACGCTTCTGTCAGGAGGATAGTCGAAACGTTAGTTTTGTGTTCTGGCTAGAGGCATGTGAACCTTCAGATCTACTGTGAACGAATGGTCCTATGTACATATCTCTTGGCATTATTGTGACCATTTGTACATTTTGTATTAATCTCTAGATTTTCTTTTTTTCTTTTAATACCCAGTGTCCATATGAACACTAAAACAGGTTTTGGTTTGGTGCAGTCATTTCCATACAGGCTATTCTGGATTAATTAATTAAATGATTTAGAATGGCCTCACTAGAACTAACCAGGAAGGACAAAAGAGAATTTAAAAAGACAAAACAAATGGAAACGAAATGTAACAAGAATTATTAGGCTACACAAATTAAAATGTGTGTATATAATAACCGACACAAATGTATAAACAATACACACACACGCATGCATGCACGCATGCCTACACACACTATGCTGCTTGGCAACATTGTGGTTGTACTCTGTGTAGTACTCACCTCCTTTAAAGACATTCTGTGAGTTTTGTGCACTGCAAAGTCTTCCACAGTCTGCTCTAGCTCAGCTTCACTGTTTCACCGTTTCAACAAATTATGGTTAAACTAACTCGATTCATTTCAAAGGTTTTCATTTTATGAGACACGGTCACAGTGTACAGCTCTCACATCCAGCTTCACACTAAGAGCTATTGCTCTTTCAGATGTAAACGTGCTCAGAGCTTTTTCCCTGTTTGCTTGCCTTCCCTGTGTGCATGCCGGCATTTGTGTGTGTGTGTGTGTGTGTGTGTGTGTGTGTGTGTGTTTTGTGTGTTCTCGAAGTCCCAGACACCAGATGTTTAGAGTGGAGGGGAAGTGGAGCTGGCGCCATGAAGGGCAGAGGGCAGTGAGAAGGCACGCGAATTGAAACCACACACACACACACACACACACACACATACACACACACACACACACACACACACTTGGCACATTCCCCAGCAGCCTCTCCAACACATTCCCCCACTCTGCCTCTCCAGGCCATCTGCTCCAGCATACTTTGAAACAAGGAAGGGAAAAAACACAGTCATCATCAGCCTGTCAGACAGCAGCAGCTGGTGGAAAGACAGAGGGTTGGGGGTGAAGTGTGTGTGTGTGTGTGTGGGGGGGGGGCTGATTGTGGTCTGAGGTCACACAAACAGCAGTACAGATATCAGTATGGACATTGACAACATTTTCTTTGTCCAATCAGGTTCCAGTTCTAGGAAAAGTATTCTTGAGTTGTCCTGCTCACATTGTAGTTGCAGTAGTACTGCTGGATAAGTATACTGGATATATGTACACATAATCTAAGGGGCTATTGTTGGCATAAAAATAATCCAAGAGATTTTTCCAGCTATACACAAGTTCATGGCATGACTTTAAAGTATATTTTGTATGTTACACTTGCTGAACGTGGCAATAGATAGTACAGTTTTACACATAGCTGCTGACAGTGTTTGCAGGCCTTCTTTTGGAAGCACTTTCTAGTGCTAAAAGATATCCCTTGTGCTGACAAACCCACAGGCGGATGCTTGATTAGTCATTACAGATCACTCATTAATGCCTTAATCTTCATAAGCATTCTACAACCATGTTTCTCAGAATGTTTACATTGTGGCATTTCTCTGCTAACCTAGAGTTTCTCATCTCATTAAGTGTGGACCTTTCTATCTGCCCAGGGAGTTTACATCTACTGTTGTGACTGCAGCACATATTCCCCAGTTATGCTAATGCTAAACATGCCATGGAAGAACTGCATTCTGCCATTAGCAAACAACAAACGTAACATCTCAAGGCAGCCTTTATTGTTGCTGGTGATTTCAACCACATCAGCCTGAAGACTGTAGACTGAAGACTGTACCAAATTTCATCAGCATGTCTTCTGCCCCACGATAGAAGTTGTTTATAAATCACGATTCTCCCGAATCATTCACCTGGATCCTCTAACTTACCCAAAATGAACAAGTCTGTAGTTTCCATTAACCTGGATCCTTACTGTCCCACACCTGCCTAATACCGGGCCACATATACAAATTAAAATGATAATTGCATCATTTTAACCTGTACAATTTCATTACAACATGTCCCAGTCCATTTGCCTAAGTAGCTGCCAGAAATCCTGCTATTATGATGAAACAAGGCAGATCCAGACTTGGATGGATTTCAGGGATTGGTGTCTGAAGTGGCATTTAACCTAGTAGCTTACTCACAAGCAATGCATGTGTGTTAGTTGAATATAATGCCAGCACAGATAAATAAATATAAACATTTGTAACTACTTACAGTCTAATAGTTTTTAGATAAGATTAAAATGCAAAGTTTTATTTCCTGCTTCAAAAGTTCAAATGCACAAACAGTAGACTGCCCTCCTTGTAGAACAGTTTTCAAATTTGAATTTATTTAGCCTATTTGTAGTCCAAGACAGTGGCGCTTCTGTTTCACTGGTAGAATTTATATGTTCTGACTAACTGACTCGTAATATCCAAATCTGTTTAGTGACTGACTCAGAAAGACTTAAGTCCGTAAAATGAACAGAGGAGACAAGATCATGCTGGGTTCACACATGGACGTTGATACCTATGCCTTTTCTGTTTTTGACAACATGAACACCAACATCGACAGTGTCACCACCCATAAACAGATCATGACGTTCAATTACCAGAAGCCATGAATGAAGCAAGAGGTCTACCTCTTGCTAAAGGCAATGCTTTTGTTTGCTGTTCCCCGTTGGTGGAATGCACTACCAGTTTCTACCAGAGCAAGGGAGTCCCTCTCTACCTTTAAAAAACTCCTGAAGACCCAGCTCTTCAGAGAATACCTTCTCTCCTAGCACTACATGACAAATCTACTCCTTAAGAATTGTCACTATCACTCATTGCTGCACTAATGCTTCTTATCACACTATACCATGATTGTTCCCTTTTCTGTAAGTCGCTTTGGATAAAAGCGTCAGCTAAATAATTAAATGTAAATGCTTTTAGATCTGGTGATACGCAGGCTGGTTGGAACACCAAACAGTGATGGTTTGTTGTTAGATGAGCTTAACAACTTTTATGCTCGCTCAACACAGCAAGCGAGTTAAGTGGATCAACAAAGATAATGTTTATCCAGATCAGACACATGGTAAAACATGGGTCAACATTAACCCATTGACTCTCTCATATATCATAACTGTGAATAGTCATGATTTCAGTCCTTATAAGCATATGTAGTATGCTGGTATTGATCTGTGTTCTTAATTCGGATCATTTGTAGAGCCACTTCATAGTATACTGCTACTACCTACCTGCCTACTTACCAGTTTTCTTTCACATGGAACAATTACACTGCATACACCTCACATTAACATTAACACATTAACCACCTCAGAATAAACAACACAGCATTCATTCGGTATTAATGTACACATTCATGTCTATACTGTATACAGTCGTCCCTCGCTATAACGCGGTTCACTTTTCGCGGACTCGCTTTTTCGCAGCGAGTCACTTATAAATATTAAATGGGCACTACTTTTTCACTTTTCACTTTTTGCCTTTTTAGTGTAATTTTGCATGCTTTTTTTTACAGCGTGCTGTACAGTATGAACGCGCATTGTGTTCTGCGACCTAAATTGGCTAAGTGAGAACCGCACATGTGTCCTGCGTCCTGATTAACTAAGGGAGTACTGTACAAAATGTGTGTAAAAAGATGTATAAGTGTGTGGTTAGGGGTTTTACGGCCTTAAAACATGTATAATAACTGTAAAACTTACTTAGCGGATTTCGTTTATTGCGGGTTATTTTTAGAACGTATCCCCTGAGATAAACTAGGGACCACTGTAATACATTTTTATAATATATTTAATTTTGTTGTAATGTACTGTATGAAATTAAATCAATACTATTAATACTGCCACTAGTATCACAACATGATGTGTAAGCACTGCCTAATCACTGGAGTTCAAGCAACTATAGTGGAATTGTTGGTCTCTGTACCTGCTCTGTATGAAATGTGTCATGAGATAACTTTTGTTTGATGATATGGCACTACATAAATAAAATTGAATTGAATTGAACTTTTTCATTTAATGGTTACCATTAGATATGTGCTTTATAGTTTATGTGCCAAAGAACCCTGTTTTAATGGACTAATTTTATTGTGTGTTTCAGGAGTGAAGCTGGAAGCAGTTTATGGGTCCAACACACAAACATCTGACAAAATTGTGGCTGTAGGATACTTGGGATGACAAATGACAACAAGATGAAGTTGATAAAGTGGACAGAATAATTTACACATCTTTGTTATGGATTGCTCTTACCACACATTGGCAGATGACCTTAACATAACATAAATACTTATCTGAGATGGAATTCTGAAACGTATGTATATCAAGGCCAATGAATAGTTGACTAAAAGACAGATTCAAAATGGTGTACATTACATTACACATTACATTACTATGCTCCATTTTACTCCACTGTTGCCTTGTCACAGTTTTTCACTATGTAATTACTGGAAACAGTACTCACTTTTGAGTTGGCAAAATCATCAGCATGAATCTTGTCTGGTTGCAGATGTGCCATTTTAATATAGGAGGATACAACATTTTGAAGTCCAACTACAGATATTCAAGACAGTCGAGAAAAATATTAAATGGGCACTACAGTGATTTATTTTTTATTTCACCCTATAAAGTTTGGGGATTTGTAAGAGAATTTTTTAAAGAAATGCTAATATCTGTGCAGCAGAGAGTTACATATCCTGCCTTTTAGTTCAGAGTGTGAGTAAAACTACAGAAACACTGGGTTTTTCATAATACAACCTGATGGTATCTTTTATGTTGCTGCCTGATAATTGCCCTGTTTTCAAAAAATGTCCACATTGTGTAAAATGTAAATAACAACACAAATACAAACATTTAAACTCTATATTTAATTAAAAATAGCATACGGACAACTTATCAAATGTTGAAACAGAAAAATCTGATGTTTTTGTTTTTGGATTTGATATACCTATTTTGATTTTGATGTTGTTGGACAGTGGGACTGGACTGGAAAAGTTGTGAAATGCTGAAAAAAAAGAGAACTGTAAAGGAAATCTCACAATGAATGACTGGCAACAGGTTGGTAACATGATTGACTTGATGAGCAGCTGAAAGTCCTACATCAAGAAACAATATGAAAACATTCCACTTTGAAGATGACAGCAAAGTCTGATGAACAGAATGGTAAACATGACCCTTACCAACTATTTAAATGTATTGCTGTCATCAAAGTCAAAAAGGGCATATCATCCAATTAGTAAATCTTTATCAGTCATGTATACTGTAGGTATTTGGTGATTTGTTCATGCAGCATCATGTATGTATGTGTGGCAATATGGTTTTTCAAAGTTATAGAAAAACATGATCACAGGACAAAATGATTATTCTAACTCAGTAAGGATTGGATTTACTATCATTTTTGCATAAATCAAAGACATTTGACATTATATAAACACATGCATGCATACAATGTCATCACAAGGGATTAAAGGTACAAGAGATTAAAACTCATTCATTTGTAACTAAATATGTGTTAACTGTGTGTTGGGTTAGTATTAATACCCGATTTTACTCTTCTAATCATAAAAAATGTAATAAATATTTTGCCTGCTTCATAATGTTTTGTAAGAGACGTACATTTTTAATTAAAATACAATTTTTCCAAAGCTCCAACATTTGGGGCTCTATTTTCCTGAAACAAGGTGCAGATGAAACACAGAACCCAAACAGTGTTCTGCCTTGAATATATTTTATATGTTAAAAAGACACAGGAAATAAGGAGTAAGAGTGTGAATAGTGAGAAAAACACAACAGCATGTAACGATCGTCTGAACCTGTTGTTCACATAACAGTTTATTAAGTCATTTTTGTATCTTTATGTCATAGTTTCACTCCAATTCAATGTTGTCATCCTGACTTACCTGCTGTGTTCAAAGTCATTAAAGGAGCAAGCACGCTCACTTCCTGGCTCTTGAAAATGAGTTTGGCTGGTTGTTTATCTAAAGTAACACTTGAGAAGTATAACACATAAAGAGAGCAGTACAGTGAAAAGCCATACTGTCAGAAGGATTGCTGCAGTTATAGAAGCCCAGACAACACAAAAGTATGAAAGGCATCATCAAAGTCCAGCTCCAGGTGCAAGTCTTCTTCCAAATTTTCAGTTGTTAGTGCCACTGCTAAGGCCAGAGCTACAGCTGAAGCCACTTGCACAAGGGTTACGTTCGCACAAAAGGAGTTGGAATGAAGAAGCAGAAAGCAAAATTAGATTTGGAAAAGGCTTCACTGGAAGCAGACTTAGAAGCACTAGAACTTGAAATGGCAGCTGCTGCTGCTAATGCAGAGGCTGAAGTTTTAGAGGCCGTGGCAAGAACAAATCAAATCAAATCATATCAGATTTTATTTGTATAGTCCAAAGTCACAAAGTACATTTGCCTCTGAGGGCTTTACAATCTGTACAGGGAGTGACACCCTCTGTCCTTAGACCCTCGGTTCGAGTGAGGAAAAACTTGCCCACAAAAAACCTTTAACAGGGAAAAAAGGTGAAAGAAACCTCAGGAAGAGCCACAGAGGAGGGATCCCTCTCCCAGAACTGGACAGACGTGCAATGGACTGTCACGTGTACAGAACAAATCAACACAAACATATTGTACAATTACAATGACTGATAAAATGACAATGAATCACAATGAATGATAAAATGACCACAGTAGCAGATATGGTAGTAATAATGACAGAAATAATATATGTAGTGGGCGTCGTGCAGGACCACAGCAGCAGCCACAATCCATGAGAACCTGCTGGACGACAGAGCACAGAAACTCCAGGGAAGAAGTTTAGTTAGTAACATGCATTAATGAGACATATATGTTTAAAGATGGTGTGTGTGTGTGTGTGAGAGAGAGAGAGAGAGAGGGGAGGGAAAGAGAATGTGAAGATACATGCAGCGGCGTTAAGAATGATGTCTTGCCACGGTCAGTTCAAAATGAACAGAGGCATGTTTAGAACAGCAAGCTCAGGTCAGGTGATATATTGATATTTTAATCTATATAGATATATTTTCAAACGCGATATAGCATGAAACCATATCATTTATATCGATATAGTCTATTTTGCATTAAAATGACAATACATTTGAGCCGCCAGTTTGCTTTTATTTCTCCTCTCCCTCTGTCCAGGTCGTACCCAACTTCACTCTGCTCTCTCTCGCTGAGCACCACCCCTCGCCCACCCCCTCACTTACTTCCACAAAATTCAAGAACAACTAGAAAAATTTCTAAAGAAAGTTTGAGTGTGCCTGACCCATTGGCCCCCATACATTATTATTGACACTGCTCAACAAATTCAGTATTAATACAACAAACTGTGTCATCATTGCCTTTTTAATGGGCTTTTATTTTGAAGGGACTCTTATTTTGGAAGACTTTTGTCTTGTCTAGGTGTGTTTGTGTGTGTGTGTGTGTCTCTATGTGTCTGTGCATCTGTCTGTCTGTGTGTCTGTGAGAAGTGGAGGCCACCAATCAGAGCAGAGCAATCAACCACAGCTGCTACTGAGACACATGACACTGCTGAGAGAGAAAGAAAAAACGCTGAAAGTACCCCTCGAACAAAAAGGATTTCTGGCCAAACCATATATCCTATCATTTAATGTATTGTGTCACTAAATGGAAGAAATGTGACCTGTTAGAGCGATTCAAAGAAACGTTACTTCTGCTTTCCTCCAGAAATGTTCCTGCCTTTTTAACATCACAGTCTATGGGGCTGTGATGGATGTCGCTGGTGCATCTTTGTGTCTTACGCCAAGTCTTAGAGCTTCAGCAGACTGAGTCAGTCGTTTTGATACCTCTTTTGTGTATGTGCAACCAAGACTGCGGGAGGAGTAGCAAGCCAAAAAAGGGCGTAAGAATAATAATAATACCTAGAAACATTTTTAAAGAAATGAAAAGAGTGTGTCTGACTCTGGCCCCGTCAACCCCAAATACCCCTAATGGTGGGATGAGGGACAGAAAGATAGAGAGGGTGAGGTGCTAGGATAGCAACAAAGAGACGGGCAGAGTGAGATATGGGGTGGTGGGAGCCTCAGTCCTCATCTGGGGCCAAAGCTTCAAACCGGTTGGACAGCTGGAGGGAGGGAGGATGTAAAGAAAGTTGACCATGAGACCTTCTCCCCTGGCGCATGGTGGGGCATCTGTGATGACTGGGGGGTCCTAAGGCTCTGTGCTCGTAGTGGTGCTGGCTGGAGGGCTGTGTGTGTGGAGGTGCTGGCAGGTTCCTGGAGCGGTAAGTTAGCAGCTAAAAGTCCTCAGTGAAGGTGTCCAAGCCCGGGAAACCAACTACAACAGTGCTGTTAAAACTGTCCTGCATTTTGGATCGCTCCTTTAAAAGTGCATTTCGCTCAGTAAGGAGCTTGATTTGTCCTTTTAGCTCAATAAGGAGGCCTCAAATGGTTGATTTAGTACATTTAGAGCAGATAAAAGCGCTATCAGTAAAATCCTCTTTAGGTACTAAGACAAACATGTTGCACAGGTTACATTTTATCTCCTCTGGGTGTTTTACAGCCACTGGATAAAATCGGTAAAAGCAGCTAAAACAAGTGTGGAGCAGCCGAGAGGACTCATCCTGCTCCTGCCCACTTACCCAGACTGAGTGGCTAGCTTTCTGCACAGCCATCTAGCACAAGACAACGGTTAAATTGCCTCATCCAGCTGGTGCCCTAAAGTGTTTTAGTTCAACTGTAACTGGTAGGCTCCAGTTAAACTAGAGCTGCAGTCTTACATGCTTCTCTGTGCTACCATTAGAGCGGCTGCTTACCCAGTCCTTTAGTATAGAGACTGTGTCTGTCCCCCATAACCAGTAGACTCGCAAATTAAAGCAAAAAGCACGGAAATCTGAACCCAAATGGTGTGCTACTAAACTGGAAGAATCTTGTTTAATCTGGCAAGATAATCTTAAAAGATACAGGAAGGCTCTCCCTAATGCCAGAGCAGTTACAAATTACTTCCTAATGGCACCAGACAAAGGATTTGTCTCTGCACTTATCTTGTTAGATCTTAGTGTCGCATTTGACACCACTGACCATCAAATTCTTTTACAGAGACTGAAACATCAAATTGGCATCAAAGGAACCATCCTAAGTTGGTATAAGTCTTATTCTTTAGATTGATCTCAGTTTGTTCATGTCAATGATGAAACGTCCATGCATACCAAAGTTTGCAAAGGAGTTCCACAAGGTTCTGTGCTAGGACCACTTCTATTCAGTTTATAGATGCTTCATTAGGGAACATTATTAGGAATTACTCCATTAATTATTTTTATACCGATGATACGCAATTATATTTTTTCATATCGATCCCCGGTTTGGTGCCATCAGTGTATGACGTGAATGGGTGAATAAAGTATGTCCTGTAAAAGCACTTTGAGTGATCAGAAGACTAGAAAGGCGCTATATAAGTACAGTCCATTTACCAATCAAGCCTGATCAAACCAAACAGTAAACTGAACTTCAAGCCTTCCTTAAGGATATAAAAGATTTTCTGATGTTAAATTTAGACAAAACTGAAGTTCTACAAATTCCCAAACACCTCAGAAACTTTCTAGAGACTTAGTTACTTTAGATGGGATCACCCTGGCCTTCAGTTCCACCGTAAAGAATCTTGGAGTTGTTTTTGATCAGGATTTGTCCTTTAACGTTCACATAAAACAAATTTCGAGGACTTCTTTGTCCCATTTATGTAACATGCAAAAATCGGACGCATCTTGTCTCAAGCGGATGCAGAAAAACTAGTCCACACATTTGTTACTTCTAGGCTGGACTATTGTAATTCCTTGTTATCAGGCTGCTCCAATAAGTCTCTTAAGACTTTGTAGCTACATTTATCTTGTGTTTTTTTTTAAATCTATCTACCTATCTATAACGCTGCTGCACGTGTACTGACAGGAACCAAGATCAGAGATCACATCTCTCCCATTTTGGCTTCTTCTGCTCCCATACAAAGTTCTTCATGGTCAGGAACCATCATATCTTAAAGAGCTCATAGCACCGTACTACCCATCAGAACACTGCGCTCTGAGAATGCAGTGAAATTTCAAAAACTATAAGCTATAGAAACATTGTTTAATAGATCAACGTCTTGTGACCCTTTTCAAGCAAGTAAGCAGTAGTAGTTTTTGTTTATTATTTAGGGCCCGAGCACCGACAGCGGTGCGAGGACCATTGGAACTGAAGGAATTTTTCCGTGTTATTATTTTACTTCTTTTCTGTCTTCTGGGACGAATTACGTGCCTGTAACATACGCGAGAAGTCTCGGATTGTTGCTGGCGCGTCATGCCTGTGAAAAAATTCAATAATTTGGCGGTCTCGTGCATTGCCATGCTTATGGACACCATGGTGCCAGATGCACAGGAAATCGGCCATTTTGGGTGGAAGTTGCGTTTTGGAGCCATTTTTGCCCATTAAAAGTTGAATACAACTTTCCCAAAGTCTGAACGGTGTGGCCGTGATGACCCCTCAAAGTTCGACTCACCACTACTCGCCAAAAAACACAAAGTCGCTTAGAACTTGTAGAAACATTGTCCTATCCTGAACAAATGTCATTGGGTGGACGCTGGACACGGCCTGAATGCGTACATATCAATTTGGTGATCTGAATTATTTTTGGCTTATAAAACCAGGCTTTGTGGGCATGTACAGACTGTGCTTGGTTGATATTGCCTTGCTCTCTTGCTTACAGGACATGTTGCAGGACAAATCCACCTTTTATTGTTCTTATTTGTATGGAGTTTGAAGACCTCACCTAATGTCCAGTTTAGCTCTGCTCAAGAGCAACCTGAACACAAGTCTAAGTGAAAAACATCCACAATGGTTTGCAAGAGCTTTAATAAAAAATGTTTTAACAATTCTCAGCACACACAATCTCACAGCTTACGTTAACGAAAACAAACTCTCACATGTAAAAGAAATACAATGTCTCCAATTTACTTTGCATGCTTGCATTTGCATGTTCTAGAACTTGGGATGATAACTGGTGCTACTGGCTCCACTGATCAAACTGCTCAAGGGATATCTTAAAAAATTAGAAATAAAAGTGACAAATACACTACTTACTACATTACACAACTCAAAATCATTGCACTGAAGAATAACATTATCACTGACTGACATATTAAGTGTCAAGTATGAATGTAATTTAAATCATTGTTTCTGATTAACTATCCCTACTCAGAGCATACATGTGAATAATCAGGTAACCTTTAAATTTCGATATAAGCAGGGGTAAATAACATTTGATTTGGCTATTTAGAGCATTTTGAAATGTATGTACACTGATCAGGTCATGATTATAGAATTGCTAGGAAGCATATTTTTGCACTGGGTAAAATAACAGTAATTTGTTATATGATTATGCTATATTGTCAGTCTTTATTTTAAAAAAACCACAAAAAAAACCACTATGTATACTGTAATATTCAGTGTCCTGTCCACTTTTTCCCCTCCAGATATTTGGTGCTGTATGTTGCTTTTTCCAAAGGTAAAAAAAGTGCTATTTGGATCTATATGGAGGGTGTTGTCAGCAGACAATACAGATGTCCAGTATACAGAATTTGGCTCTACAGGTGGGGCAGGGGACTCTGCTGGACAACCAGGTCTCGGGCCTTTGCTGGTCTTGGCGGCTGGCAAACCATCGACCCAGACAGGAGAGACACCACATGGGTCTGCAGAAACACTGCTGGCACTCTGAGTCATCGTCAGATCCTTGAACACACAAGTTACAGGTATAGTCATTAATTGATGAGTTATTAATTACTACATACACGCACGCACGCACACACACACACACACACCTTCTATGTGGCAGAGTCTGACCAGTTTGGTGTTTGCTGGAACCTGCATACAGCCGATACAGGGCTCTATCTCCTGTGCAAAGAAAACATTCTTATTAATTTTGCATTTTTACTGTGATTAGCTTAGCTAAATAACACACGTGCAGTAGTGTACCTGTCCGCTGGGGAGTATGTATGGTTGATTGAGGTCCACCTGAGCTCTGAAGGTTTCTAGGAAGAGTTCACTGATAGTGTGGCCAATCACTACGTTGGTAGAATTTCTGATAGGAACATGGAGCTTCTCTCGGAGCTCTGGATACTCTGTAGAGTTGAGCCTGGAAACAGTGGAAAAGTACCTTGGCTTTTTTGGATGTGGCATAAGCTTTTTTTTTTCCTGACAGCCAGCCCCACACACACACTCAATCACTGTCACACTCCTACCTGATATCAAAAGGTTTGACAGCAGGGTTGATGCTTCCCACTCTAAAGGTCAAGATCTGTGCAGGAGAGGCCGAGTCTGGACTCAGTTGGTGCTGTTGAGACTCTGTTACTGTCACATGACATTCACTCTGTAAAGCCATGTAGACGTGATAGGTGGTCACCTAAAGAAATACAAAGAGGATCAGGTTTGTACATGAATGCAAATAGTTTTAGAATTAAGAAATGAAAACACAGTAAACCTGTGGTCTGGTAGAATATCTATCTAATATCTATCAAGGACTGGGCAAAAAGTTTGTGTCTCAGGATCAGAATCTTGATGCATTAGTGTACAGTGGTCCCTCGTTTATCGCGGGGGATACGTTCTAAAAATAACCCGCAATAAACGAAATCCGCGAAGTAAGTTTTACAGTTATTATACATGTTTTAAGGCCATAAACACCCTAACCACACACTTTTACACGCATTTTGTACAGTACTCCCTTAGTTAATCAGGACGCAGAACACATGCGGTTCTCCCTTAGCCAATTTAGGACGCAGAACACAATGCGCTGGAGTTTGAGAGATTTTTTCCCAGCTTTAAGATATGATGGTGCCTGACCATGAAGAGGTGTATTTTAAATTGTATTCTGAATTTAACAGGTCAATGCCAAAAAGCCAAAACGGTAGAAGTATTACCTCTGATCTCGGTTCCTGTCAGAACACGTGCCACAGCATTCTGTATAAAGTGCAGAGTCCTAAGGGACTTATTGGGGCAGTCTGATAACCAGGTCTTGCAATAATTCAGCCTAGAAATAATAAATGCATGGACAATATGTTTGTGTTGATTTGTTCTGTACACATGACATCTATTGCACGTCCATTCTGGGAGAGGGATCCCTCCTCTGTGGCTCTTCCTGAGGTTTCTTCCACCTTTTTTCCCTGTTAAAGGGTTTTTTGTGGGCAGGTTTTCCTCACTCTAACTGAGGCTCTAAGGACAGAGGGGGTCACTCCCTGTACAGATTATAAAGCCCTCCGTGGCAAATGAACTTTGTGACTTTGGACCATACAAATAAAATTTGATTTTATTTTAATAGTTTTTCTGCATCTGTTTGAAATGTCACAATGTTACTTGGGTGAAAAAAGGCAGTCCTTGAAGTTTGTTTTATGTGGATGTTAATATCCTGATCAAAGATGACTACAAGAATCTTTACACTGGCAGCTAGAGGTCAGGTGATCCAATGTGGAACTGCATTTATGGGATGAGCAGTAGAAGAACCTCGATATCTCTCTGCATTGCATCCAATAATGACAAGCCTAATTTTTCCAGTGAGGGAAATACCACCCCAGACCATCACACTGCCTCCACCAAAAGATTTTACTCTATCTGTGATAGAGATAAAATTCTGCAACCAGTGGCAATCCCATATCTCCACAGTCTGGTAAATAGTATATACTATATAGTATATATCTGATATTCGTATCTTTAGATAAAAAGTTTGAGTTGTTTGGGTCAAATTACAAGAACTTTAGTTTTGTCTGAGTTTAACATGCAAACACATGAAAACTAACAGGTCATCCAAATTGTCCAAATGTAAGATTTGGTAGTCAAATTGCATTGACTACTTTCCACATTGCGTTATGTTACAGCCTTATTCCAAAATGGATCAAATTCATTTTTTTTCCTAAAAATTCAACACACAATACCCCATAATGACATGAAAAAATATATTTTTTAAATGTTTGCAAGTTTATTAGAAATAAAAAACCAAAATATAATATGTACGTAAGTAGTCACAGCCTTTGCTCAATACTTTGTTGTGGCACCTTTGGCAGCAATTACAGCCTCATGTCTTTTGGAATATGAAGCCACAAGCTTGGCACACCTATCTTTGGCCAGTTTCGCCCATTCCTCTTTACAGAACCTCTTGAGGTCCATCACGTTGGATGGGGAGCGTCGGTGCACAGCCATTTTCAGATCTCTCTAGAGATGTTCAATAGGATACAGGATTCAAGTCTGGGCTCTGGCTGGGCCACTCTAGGACATTCACGGAGTTGTCCTGAAGCCACTCCTTCGATATCTTGGCTGTGTGCTTATGTTGTTGTCCTGTTGAAAGATGAACCATCTTCCAGGATGTCTCTGTACATTGCTGCATTCATCTTTTCTCAATCCTGGCTAGTCTCCCAGTTCCTACCACTGAAAAACATCCCCACAGCATGATTCTGCCACCCCCATGCTTCACTGTAGGGATGGTATTGGCTAGGTGATGAGCGGTGCCTGTTTTCCTTCAAACATAGCGCTTGGCATTCACACCAAAGACTTCGATCTTTGTCTCATCAGACCAGAGAATTTTGTTTCTCATGGCCTGAGAATCTTTCAGGTGCCTTTTGGCAAACTCCAGGCAGGCTGCCATGTGCCTTTTACCAAGGACTGGCTTCCGTTTGGCCACTCTACCATACAGGCCTGATTGGTGGAGTGCTGCAGCAATCCTTCTGGAAGGACAACCATCAAATTACAAATTACCATGACTGTGGGAGCGCCAAGCGAAAACATACGCTGGCGCACGGTAGGATTATTGATCATACAATTGTTTCCAGATGTGTGAAAGTGATTGGCCTTCTCAGATACAGGTAAATCCTACTACAATTGTGAATAAAGACAGGGTGGGCGATCTGCTCTATCCATATCAAGATGAGTGACACCAAAGAATGCACTTGTCAATCAAAGTGAAGCAGAAAATGATGAAGTAAACGGTGGTTAATGACAATGCTGCAAGAACTGTGATTAGTGATGATATTTGTCCAGCATTTCTAATGTTGGTGGTAAAACTTGCTCGTCACTACAGCCATAGATCTTCAAGGTCATCAACCTTCTCTGCATGCCTTGCAGCAGAGGCTAAAACGGCTGCTCTCCATGCTATGGCAGCTGCCCTCAAAGAAAGACATGAGTTGGAGGCTCAAGAGGCACAAATCAGATCAGATCCAACATCCACCAACAGGAGGCAATAAAGCTACAGTGCCAGTGGAGGCACAGCCAAAGGAATCAAATAATCAGTTCAATCATCCACCAGCAGGAGACATTAAAGCTGCAATGCCAAGGGGGCAAGACCAAAGGAAAATGTTTCACATAAATTTGAACCAAAAGCTCAAGTTCTAAATCCCTCAAGCATCTCCGGAAACATGTCACACTATACGTCACACAGTCCATTCAGCATTCTGGGTTGTTGCAAACCAATATGGACCAAGGCAATCTTCTTCACATCATGCAAAAGCAAAATGATATAACTGCTCTACTAGTAGAGCAACAGCAGGCTTCATTATCATTACCCTTAAGGGATATACCAACCTTTGATGGAGACTCTCTTGAGTATAGCACCTTTATCAGAGCTTTCAGCATGGAGTGGAAATAAGTACACTAGAGGATAACCTCTCACAGGGTCGCAATAAGAGGAGAGGAAGCAGTTTTGCCACCTCTGTTGCAGCTGCTACTTCTGGAAACGCAACTCAAATGCAACAAGTAAAAATATCCTGTCTGTTGTGTGAAGAGGGTCACAGATTGGAGTTGTGTCCCAAAACGGAAAAGAAACCACACCAAGAAAAAATAAATTAAAAAAAAAGAAAGATGTTTGTTTTGGAAGACTGCCTTATTCGTCTGAGTTGTTGTGTATGCTGAAACATCCTACCAGTCCTACACTCAAAGATCAAAGGAAATGGCAGAGGATACACAGCAAGAAACAGCAGGGAAAAGTTGTGCAGTTTCTACAAAAACGTGGTCATGTAGGGGGCAGAACACAGGATTGTCTTGTCAACTGTGCCTGTACAGATCAAGGCTAACAAAGGCAGTAAAATAATAAAAACGTATACGTTCTTAGATCCTGGTAGCACAGCCACTTTTTGCTCTGAGCAACTCATGAGTGAGCTAAAGATGAGAGGAAGAAAAGCCAATATCCTATTCAGAACAATGAATCAGGACAGGCTTGTTGACAGTCACATCATCTCAGGATTAGAAGTAGCTGCACTCAACAGTAACAGCTACTATGAATTACCCGATGTGTATACACAGTAACAGATGCCTGTGACTCGTGATAACATTCCACAACATCAAGAGTTAAGTGCTTGGCCAGAATTAAATTTCTATGGAAATTCCTGTCATTTACGCTGAAGTGGATGTATGCTAAGATAGAGTTGCTGGTGAAACAATACAATTCTGACTATAATGAAAGAGCAACAGAGGATTTATGGATATTATATTACAGTTTATAGTTAATTAATGACTTGCTGCTGCTGTGCATCCGTGTGTCTCTCTCTATCACAGGTTCCACTGCTACTGTAATCATTTTATCATTTATTATAATTCATTGTACATTTTATCAGTCATTGTAATTGTACAATATGTTTGTGTTGATTTGTTCTGTACACGTGACATCTATTGCACGTCTGTCCGTCCTGGGAGAGGGATCCCTCCTCTGTGGTTCTTCCTGAGGTTCAGGATTTCTGAGGACCTAAGGACCTAAGGTCCTAAGGACAGAGGGTGTCACTTCCTGTACAAATTGTAAAGCCCTCCGAGGCAAAATGTGTTTTGTGAATTTGGTCTATACAAATAAAATTTGATTTGATTTGAAGAAAAATGCTACATTTAAATAGGACTACAGGTATGCAGAAAAGGTGCCAGAACACCAACTGGAAAGGTAGGACAGGAAAGTCTGGTACCTCCCACACCATGGCATGTGCCATCCTAAGAAAGAAACCTTACATGTGGTATTTGACTGTGGTGCAAGCTTAAAAGGGATGTCACTCAACTACTCCAGGGACCTGACCTGACTAATTCTTTGCTTGGAGTTCTGACTAGGTTTCGTAAGCAATCTATAGCAGTTATCGCTGACATAAAAGCAATGTTTCATCAAGTCAAAGTGGCAAAACAAGACATAGACTTTCTTCACTTCCTGTGGTGGTCAAAGGGTGATCTGACACAACCCCTAAATGAATACAGGACGAGTGTTCATCTGTTTGGTGCAATATCATCGCCCAGCTGTGACAGTTTCGCTTTACTGAAAGGCTGCTGTCGTAGTGGTGTTTAGCTCAGTTGGTAGAGCAGCCTCCCCATGTGCGAAGGCTCAGTCCTTGCTGCATAAGGGTTCGAATCCAACCTGTGGGTTTTTCCTGCATGTCATTCCAGTCAGAAAGAGATTCATTCAACTCGCCCAGATAGGTACAGCGGACACCCAGTCCCGGAGCTGAGAGTACTGCCCATTTTTACCTGATTTTGACACCTAATTTCATAAACTTGTTATTTTTAGTCATTCAAATTTGGCTGGGTGGTTAATAACACCTTTTTCTTTATTCTGACAAACTCAAAACACATATCTATTTTGACTTTACAAGGACTTTAAAGACCTCACTTGCATGGTTTCTCCAGGTGAGAAACATGATGCAGTTGTTGAGTCAGAAGAGAAAATAAATACTAGCTTCTGTGTTGAGCAGTGGACTTGACGTACCTTAACAAAAGAACAAAGTGGAAAAGAAGATGCAAAGCTTGTCTCCTAAGGATATTGACACTGCTGAAAGTGCCATCATTCAGTACTTTTAAAAGGACAAGTTTAGTGATGAAATAGCTGCTCTGAAAGGAGGAACATCTGGAGTCAAGAAAAGAAGTCACATTTATAAACTTGATCCAGTACTAAAAAATGGGCTTTTTAGAGTGGGAGGAAGGCTCAGAAAAGCTGCAATGCCTGATGAAGTTAAACATCCAGGCATTCTTACAAAAGATCAGCACAACTCCACTCTAATTTTAAGAAGTCAACTGCTTTCCAGAATTCATAAACAGTACTGGATTACCAGCACAAATGCTGCTGCTACAAAGATTATCTCTTCCTGTGTTATTTGCAGACGTTACAGGGGAAAGCTAGGGGAACAAAAGATGGCAGATTTGCCAAAAGAAAGACTGCAACCTAACCACCCACCATTCACACATGTGGGGATGGATTATTTTGGCCCTTCTGAGGTGAAGAGAAGCTGCACTCTCATCAAACGTTATGGTGTTATCTTCACCTGCATGGCAAGTTAACACACATCAGATCATGAAAAGGGAACCAACTTTGTGGAAGCAAAACGTGAACTGAGAGAAGCGTTATCTGCTCTTAACCACAAGAAAATTCAAAACAAATTGCTTCAGGCTGAAATAAAATGCACCTTCAATACTCCTGCTGCATCATATCATGGCGGAGCATGGGAAAGAACCATTCGTATGGTAAGAGAGGAGCTGAACTCAGTACTTCATCAGCAAAGTGTGGATGATGAAGGACTGCAGACATTTCTGTGTGATGTGGAAGCCATATTGAACAACCGTCCCATCCCAAAGATCTCAGACAACTCTCCTGATCTTGAACCTCTGACTCTAAATTAAATCATTTTGTTGAAAGGTAAACCTGCTTTACCTCCTGGGCTTTTTGAGAAAGGTGATTTGTACACCAAGTGGTGATGACAAGCTCAGTTTCTATCAGATCTTTTCTGGCATAGATAGATTTGGGAGCACTGTTACAGGAATGACAACTGTGGTTAAAAGACAATAAAAGCTTTGTCGCAGGAGACCTCGTCATCGTAGCAGACTCCCCTCATGGATCTTGGTTGTTGGGGAAGGTAATGCAGATTTCCTGATGCACAAGGACTTCTTCCAAACTAAGTGCAATATCTTGGAGCGGACAGTCACGAAGTCTTCTGCAGTCTTCTTTTGTCTTCTGCAGGAAGCTGAATAAAGATTGATGTGGGCCTCATATCCCAACAGTGGGGTTACATCTGATCCTATGCATTATAGACCTTTAATGGCTCCATTGCTGTATGCTGTTGAATTGTTATTTCCCGTGTTCGTGGGAACGCGTTACAAAGTCAGGGACAAGGCTTCTGAGTTTTACAAGTAACGTGTAGGTACTCTAATTACTTTTTTCATCTAACGTAACGCGTTAGTTTCGTGCTTAAGTAATCAGTATAGTTATTTTTTAAAGTCTCCGTTGCTTTAAGAATTCCCAGATAAGGAAAAAAAATTCCGACTGCTGCCTGCTTTTTGTCAGGACAGTACTGTGTCCACCTACAGATGTGTCAGCGAGGCACAGCGCTGTGATGATGAGTCTGTGCCCTGCTTACCTACGTTACCTGTGTGTGTGTGTGAGTGTTTTCAGAGGCAAGATGGCAGACAGACAGCTTTTAAGTCGTGGAAGTACGCACATTATTTTCAATTCACCAGTGAAAAAGACAAGAACATAACAGTAAAATGCACACTCTGCGTTGGTGAAAAGCTTCTTCTTTTTTTGGTTGTTGGATTGCCACTACACTAGCTGTTCTGCATGCTAATAAAAGCTAAGATTAGCAATGTTAGGCTAAAAGACCTAATGTATTATCTGCATTCAGTCTGATAGCGAAATAGCAAAGAACAAAATTTAAGATTTTTTAAATTATCATTTAAAATGTTAATGCAGGGCCTTCAATGTTTAATAGGACATAGATGTACAAATTCAAAGGGGGGAAAAAGGAAAATATATGCTAATATATTAAAATATAATACCCTATAGTATACTATAGCTGATTCTTAGAAGGATTTTCACTCCAGTACTTACAGTCAGAATGCATTTCACAGGATTCAAGCATTTGTTTACTGCACTTTATTAACCTAATTAAAAAGAACAGAAATGCACAGGGCACTAATACACAATAGGGAACTTAGACTACACTGTGAACTGTGTGATTCTGTAAGCAGAAAAGGAAAGACAGTTTTGGAACAGATAAACAGTGCTCAGCATAAATGCGTACACCCCCATTGAAAAGTAAGACTTTAATCAATATCTCAATAAACACAAGAGCAATTTCCAAAGTTTTGACAAAACTGAGATTCATAGAACATTTGTTAATAAAGTAATGTGAAAAAAATAATGTACATCTTAATACATTTTACTATTATTATTATTATTAAGAATAATATTACAATAAATATTTAGAAAATGTTGATTCTGAAAGGAAACTTAAGACTTTCTGACAAATCTGTTGGGGTGTACTCGGAGCTCTGAGTGTTTTTTGAGCAATGTATATGATAGCAAGTCTGCTTGATGTACTTGGATTCACCCAGGTTAAATTATTAATAACTGGACAAAAAAATTAAGAATAAAGTCCACATAGGATTAATTAGACAGGGTGAAATTAGGAGTTTGCAAATATGGGTCCAATAGGCCAGCACTTTAAGATTGAGATTATTATAAGTCAAGTCTCAGACAGATCAATTCTAGATTCAATTCAAATTAATATTATCCAGTCACATTTATTTATTTGTGAGATATCTCAAAAGCCTGGTAAGCCTGGTTACCAAACTGGTAAATAATTATAGACCAAAGACTTGAGTGACTTCTGTTATTAACCGAGTCGTTTTCTTTATTTTAGGTTTTCTTAACACTGAGCAAGAGCATTTTCAGTTTACTTGTGCTTATTGTACTCACTTGAAAAAAAAATGGTCTGAGTGGATATTGATGTGGAGCCAGATGCTAATTAAAACCATTTCTATTAATGAAATATTGAGGACTGTACCTCTTTAGAGATATGCTTTCTGAGTTCTTTCGGGTTTCAAATGGGTTAGTTAGTATTTTTGTATTTTGACCATGTACATTAGGTTCTTCCACACACATATTTTCAAAGTTCAAATCTTGTGTTGTCATCAACCACGCTGCAACATGTAGCCATGCCTGGTGTAATTTAGGGTTTAAGGGCTAGTTATGGTGCTATAGGTTTTGACTGCTGAGGGACTTTTTCATGATGTACTGAGCTTTCTCTCTTTCAATTATTATTAGTAGTAGTACAAGTTGGTTGTAGCTATCAGCATTATAATATCCAACCAGTTGCAGCAGATGGCCACCCACCATGAGCTTGGTTCTGGTTGATAAGGAAGTGCTTCCTTATAATGGGATTTGTTGCGTCTCTGTTAATATTATAGAAGATAATATACTGGTCTAGAGTACTAGACCAGTTCTATATGAAAAGTGTCCTGATAGGATTTAATGCTACATAAATAAAACCAAAATAAAATGTTATTAATGCAAGTAAAGCATGGAATTTGGACTTCAAGCCTGGTGATGGTGTCTGACAACACCTAGTGTTCACAATAACAACTGCATTCTAAGATAGACAAATGTAAGCCTAGCTAATTAAAAAAATGCATTGTAATTTGGACACCCCCGATGTCAATAAAACAGCATGAACCTAGATAAAGTGTTTTTACTTACCTTTAACACCCAGTTGTCGGTAACTATAACTCTGGCTCCAGGCACCCCTGTAGCAAACTTATCTATACGTCTGAACTCAGTGTTCATGTTGGCTGCCACAGAGCCCCAGCTGGGGTGAGATGGCTGTATGTGGGCCTGCAGGGCCTGGCTTATTGGATGGTTGTGCCAGTGAGAGCGGGACCAGTAAATGACCAGCGTCCAGCTGGCCAACTGAAGGCAGAGAGAGAGGAGGAGAAATGCTCTCCAGCTGTCACTCACCTGGTGAAAGAGCATGACAATATAACTGAGACACAAAGATCTTAACCAACTTTTAACTACTTTTTAACTACATGCCAAAAGATTGACTTGGACAACATCTTAAATGCTCTATACGTCATCAGGGTAGGGAGCTCAAAGCATTTATATCACAGTGTCTTTTGAATGGCAATCATGACAAAACAATTGCCACAAAATTATTATTTAAAAGGTACAATATGTAGGATTGGGCAGAATACTGATAACTAGCTGTTAAAATGGACAAATTCAAGAGAGATTCTAGAGAGCAGTCTCCCCTCACTCCTTTCTCCCCAGACTGCAGCTAATGTAGGTTTCCCAGGTTAAGGACACTGAACCTTCATGAGGGCAAAACGTGTGCAACAAGGTTTATTTCATGAAGCAGCTTCTACATCTGAGTCTGACAATCCTACAGCGTCCCTGAGATTAAACAAAGAGGGACGATGATGGTGGAGAAATTTTTTTGATTTACAGAGGAAATCAGGTGGAAACCCACTAAAAAATAAGGCACACTGGGTTTTTTTAAATCTTCTCCAATATTTACCGTGGTTTTCCACCTCTTCTCATGGAGCTTCTTAGGTCCTGCAGAATCTATGGTATGGTGCCTTGCTCAGGGGCACCTCGGCCATGGCAATTTGAGCAGCAAAGGCAGGGATTGAGCCACCAACCTTGGGGTGGCCCACAACCGACTCTACCACTGAGCCCAAATATCTCACAAATTGTACCTTTAAATTGCATATTAGTGTATATTTACAAAGCAGCAGATTTGAATACACCCACTGTGTACTTTATCAATCAATGCATTGCAGAGTTTTTTTATTTTTTTATTTGATCATGACTGAACACAAAATCTAATACTCTAAAGCAGCTTTGTGTTAGCTTGTGTATTTAGGTGCCAATTGAGAGAACGAAATGAAACTGGTTTAGGTTTGGCTCAGACAAGTGACTGATGCACTTTTTTCACTCTGCACAATATGGGGCTGAAATTGTGTCTGTGATTGATGAAGTCTTTACAGTGAAAAAAATCAAGTTTACCAGTGTGCATTCCATGAGCACTGATATGTTATCTGAATATATGAGCACAACAGCACTAGGACATTTAAATATATGTATCACTCCACTCTACAGGTATTCTAATACCATTACATTTAATTACATTACTGGTGTAAGAACCTAAATACAGAAACTAAATCACCGTGATCAGCCAATGTCAGTAATCAATACACACTTCATTAAACCATTAATCAAACCAGTGACATCAAAACCAATAAAATGCAGTGTTGTTCAAGGTTGTTTTATATCTGTGCCAGACAAATTACACATGCTTAATGAGTTGCACACTATTGGTATGGAAACATGTATTTCAAGACTTGTCCTTACTTCTAATGCTGATAAAGTTCAAAATTGATGACAAAAACATTTACAGAGTTTAATTCCATGATTTTATGGGCAATCCCATATCAAGGTCTTATTTGCTTAGTACCCTTACTACATAGTACCAATTGTATTGCATCTGGGATAGAATGTGTTATCCTACTCTAGATTATGGGGACATTAAACAGTTAGTGAGCAACAAACTGTGTTCATCAGTCTAAATATCAATATAACAGAGAGACAGGCCGACCTGGTGAATGTATCCAAGTTTTTTTTCTGGAGCAGCAATACACATCCCCATGTAATAACCTAGAGAGATGAACAACAACATGGATATAAACAAAACGTATACAGTCAACAATAACACCAAACAACCTATCATAAGCAGAATATATTAACTCCAACCATGTTAGGCACACAATCTATCTTCACTACTACAAACATGCACCACAAACTGTATGACGCAACCCGAAGCGACTTTCGCTCTTGTTTTTGTTGTTGTCTGTTCTTCAGCGTAGAACACCTGACGGTGCAACGTGCGATTCAATTCTGGAGTATTGTTACAAAGTGAAGAGTGTGAGACTTAAATGTTGCAAAGGTCCGACATGTTCCAAAGCAGGACGTGGTGCTTCCAAACACCAACACCAACACAAACACAGGTGTCAGGTGTCACTGCGGACACTAGTTAAACTAGCAGGTGGTGTACTTAACAAAGGCTGTTAGCTAGCGCTATATATGTCTGTTTGAATATATTCACATTTGAAATGTTACCTAAAGGCAGCGCGGAGTGGACCAGGACGGTAATGCTGGTTCTCCTGACGTGGTACTGAGTGAAGCCCACATCCTCACTCCCCAGCCAGGACGAAAACAGATTCTGGATGGTTAAACCGGCTGAACGGAATTCGTTGGGCGCACACACAAAACAGAAAGAGAACACGATGTAGGCTAAAGTAAAAGTGACCTCGGGACTCTCCATACTGAGCTCTAAATTCACTAACAGGACTGTTGCTATTCACGGTCCTCTACTTCCTCATACATGTCTTCATCGGCTACGCGACGCTGCCCGACTCTACCAACTAAGGGACGTGCTGCCATCTACTGAACTCTCAGGCAAACGACTTGGGATGCCCCACACACCTCCTCTGTGACGCTAGGGTGCAGATTAAATATACAGTAGTGTAAAACGAGATTTATTTTTGTGGAGATTTAATTTGTTTTGCATAGTTTTCGAAGGTTTCATAAGGAAACTGGCAGAATTTAAGGAATGATACTACTACTACTTGTATTCTGTTGCTTCATTTAGAACAGGAACTTACACAGTGAACCACATGTTCTTTCCTAAAGTTTCTGTCAAATCTTCTTACAAATTCTCCTTCACATCTTGATCTCTCCTCATGATGTTTTCCATCAATGTCAAGAAAAAGTTTAGGAAAGGACATAAGAGGTTGTTTTATTTTTACTATTCGATTGCACCCATAGATTGGTGGAGTGATATGAGATGAAACAGGTGGGGTGAGGTGATGTAGCATTTCAGTGTCCAGGTGTCCTATGTGCTAAGCCAGGGATGTCCAAACATCTTTTAAAGAGGGCTAGTTTGACAATGTAAAGATGCTCGGGGCCAATACTAACAGTTTAAAAATAAAAAACAATGAAAGTTACATACAAATGCACTTTTCTGTTCAATCTAAGCCAATCAGACATGAACACATCTAAAAACAATTCTGCTTTTCTTTCACATCTGAATTCAGATAACAGAGAATAAATTGTATGGAATACATTAAAGTTGAATAAAGTTGATACAAATCTTAACCTTATGTTCAATTTAAACATGACTTATTATGAGTATTGCAAAGTTTAAAAAATATCACTCTTGCTCTTGTCTTTAACAAAATCATTCAGAAAGTAATATTTTGTGTCACATCTAGTGATTTATAACACCAGCATCTGTCCTTAGAGGTTAATGTTTAGCTCATTTAAATGCTTCGTTATGTCAACCAAAAAAGACAATTCTGTGGGCCACAGACCGTGATTGGCCCCTGGGCCAGACAGGAAGAAGTTCCCGTGCTTTTGCTTTACCCTCAGTCGAAAGTAACTTAATTCAGTAACAGTCAAGTTTATATAACACGATATAACACGAAGAGTAACCAGTATTACAAAATGAAAAGATACAGAGCAGGTTTACCAGAGGAGACATGCTTATTTTCATGCATAGAGAACAGAAGTTATGCCTTGTGTGCATTGCATTTTGTTTTACATGTAACAATGGCTGGAATTTTCTATTATCAGCAATAAGTATCTGTTTGTCAAATCAAATCAGTCATAATGATCCAAAACGTTTTTAAATCAGGTCAACATTTATGTCCATGTTCATATGCTCTTACTCACTTGATCACATGAGCTTTCTCTCTCTCTCTGTAGTCGTGAACTCTGAGGAGCCATGAGTGAGGACTTACTGTATGAGAGCACCCTTCATTGAAGTCTTTTACCAGTCAACATTCAAATAGAGAATAAGTGCACTTTTTTTCCCATAAATATATCCCTCATTTTTAGCCAAGTATTTACAAAGAATATTACTAAGAACATACAAAACCACCCTCAAATAATCCATTTCAATAATTTCCTAAATACAATTTCATTCAACTGTTTGCATAATCCTGACCCGCTTAGTAGAACATTCCTGGCCACCAAGCAAACCCCACTGTGACCCAGCAACTCTGGTGCCTGGAGAAGCAGTTGAAGAGAAACAGCAAAGAGACAGGAGAACAGTGCTCTCAACAAAGTATCTGCCACAACATTTCTAGAGATATCCAGACAGTATGACTGCAGGAACAAAACACATCTCATCAATCCACGGTTTTGGGCAATGTATAGATGACAGAATAGTTCATCTGAAGGGAATTATGCAATAGATGTCACGTGTACAGAACAAATCAACAGACATATTGTACATTAACAATGAATCATAAAATGAAAATGAATTACAGTAGCAGTGGAACCTGTGATAGAGATATAGAGACACAGATGCACAGCAGCAGCAAATCATTAACTAACTATAAACTGTAATGGAGATATTGTAGCAATAATGACAGTAATAATATATGTAGTGGACGTCATGCAGGACCACAGCAGCAGCCACGATCCATGAGAACCTGCTGGACGAGAGAGCACAGAAACTCCGGGGAAGAAGTTTAGTTAGTAACATGCATTAATGAGACATTTATGTTAACAGAAGGTGTGTGTGTGTGAGAGAGAGAGAGAGAGAGAGAGAGAGAGAGAGAGAGAGAGAGAGAGAGAGACAGAGACAGAGACAGAGAGAGGGAATGAATCCCAGAACCCGAACCCAGAAAGGTAGTTTGTTCCACAGAAGAGGAGCCTGATAGCTGAAAGCTCTGGCTCCCAATCTACTTTTGGAAACTATAGGAACCACAAGGAACCCAGCATCCTGAGAGCGCAGTGTTCTAGAGGGGTAGTAAGGTATTATGAGCTCTTTTAGATATGATGGTGCCTGACCATGAAGAGCTTTGTAAGTAAGGAGAAGAATTTTAAATTCTATTCTAGATTTAACAGGTAGCCAATGCAAGGAAGCCAAAATGGGAGAGATGTGATCTCTGATCTCCAAGATTCTTTACAGTGGAGCTGGAGGCCAGGGTGATCCCATCTAAAGTAACTAAATCTCTAGAAAGAGAGTTTCTGAGGTGTTTGGGTCCAATTACAAGAACTTCAGTTTTGTCTGAATTTAACATCAGAAAATTGTAGGTCATCCAACTTTTTATATCCTTAAGGCATGCTTGGAGTTTAGTTAACTGATTGGTTTCATCAGGCTTGATCGATAAATGTAATTGGGTGTCGTCGGCATAACAATGAATGGAGTGATTCTTAATAATGTTCCCTAAAGGAAGCATAAACTGAATAGAAGTGGTCCTGTTAGGAAGGCCATGTAGCGCCTGGATTTTCAAGGTAGGAGGCTTGAGACAGGGCCTGCCTGAAAACCAACCAGGTGTTCACCAACATTTAAATAAACACAAACATGGTCAGCAGTTGTGGACCGGCACACAGTGGAGCAGTAGCGAGCTGTAACAACAGACAACATACAGCCACCTGCAGCCTTAAATACCCCTCTGCTGCTACCAACCAAGATCCTAGGGGATTCTGCCTCTCCCATTACATCCATACATCACAAACAATAGACAAAACCTTAAAATACATTTACCCTCTACTATAACATCAATCCACTTATCTTCTACCGTTTCTAAACATTATCACAACATCTATTAAAAACCTCCCATGAACAGATTCAGATGCACTCCCCCCTACACCAATCAGCTCATGGTATGACCCAGAACCTTCAAATACTGCCGAGTTAACACAAGGGACTGTTTTCGGTTGAACACCCTGGAGAGGAGACATATCAGGTGAGTGACGTGCACATACACACATTTAATTTGTCCAGTCACATCACATAGCACAGTTTTGCTACCTACAATCACTAAGAGCTTCAGGTTACCACTAACATAATGTTTCTCTTGAAGGCCTGATCTCCACTCATTCCCCGCTGAGGCAACACAGGACCTGCACACACATATTGTTAACAATGCATACATTCAATAAAACATTTGGCAATTTGTTTGTGTCTTATTCTTACACATGTTAACTCAGTGTGACCACAAGTATGTAATGAAGACTTCCCTCATTACAGGTCCTAACACGGACCTTGTTGGACTCATGACAAACTTTGGTATGCGAGAAGGATTCATCATTGACGTAATCTAAGAAATACGACTTAAACCAGCTTAGGGCGGTTCCTTTGATACCATTTGAGCCAGTCTGTAAAAGAATTTGATGGTCAATGGTGTCAAATGCAGCACTAAGATCTAACAGGACAAGTACAGAGATGAGTCCTTTGTCTGATGCCATTAGGAGGTCATTTGTAACTTTGACTAATGCGGTCTCTGTGCTATGATGCACTCTAAATCCTGACTGAAAATCCTCAAATAGACTATTGTTATGGAGAAAGTCACACAGCTGATTAGCTACAGCTTTCTCAAATATCTTAGACAGAAAGGGAAGGTTTGATATCGGTCTGTAGTTGGCTAAGACCTCTGGGTCTAGAGTGGGCTTTTTAAGAAGAGGTTTAATTACAGCTACCTTAAAGGACTGTGGTACATATCATGATAATAAAGACAGATTAATCATATCTAATAAAGAATGGCTAACTACAGGTAAAACATCCTTGAGAAACCTGGTTGGGATGGGGTCTAAGAGGTTGACGGCTTAGACAAAGAAATTAACAAAATAAAAACAGTCTAAATATATCAGGTTTTACAGCGTTTTCCAAACTTGCTTAAACAGAAGACTAAGGATCCAGAAATTAATCCTTGGTGGGGTGAGACGTGTAAGACCTGCTGGTTTCAAAATCTTAACGTCCAATTGGTAGTCTGCATTGAAATTTTTATATTTGTGTGGAGGGGTGTGGTGCATCAGCTGCAGGTGATGGGTGTGGAGAGGGCTCAGGTGAGAGTGATTAGCACACCGGTATCTTAAACTAATCACTCTCTCCATATAACATAGTAGCGTGCTTGACCTGGGAGATTGAAGACACACAAAACAAGAGAGGCTCATGGCTGTCAGCAGGACTGGAGATGCGTCTGCAAATGACACTGACTGAGCTGAGTGTATTGTGTGAACAAAGAATAAACAAGTAAAACGTCATCACCGCTTGAGTCGTGTCTAACAAAGAACCCACAGTGGCATCAGAGCACGCCACAATTTGTCCTGTACACGTGACACCTATTGCACGTCTGTCGGTCCTGGGAGAGGGATCCCTCCTCTGTGGCTCTTCCTGAGGTTTCTTCCACATTTTTTCCCTGTTAAAGGTTTTTTTTTTTTTTTTTTTCCTCACTCGAACCGAGGGTCTAAGGACAGAGTGTCACTCCTTGTATAGATTGTAAATGACATGCAGCAAAGGGCCCTATCTACAGTATATGAAAGGACCAAATGGCAGACATTCAAAACGTAGCTTTGACAGTCACTGATATCAGACAGGGTACGGTCGAATAGTCAAAAATGAGCTCCTTAGTTCTTTCTTAACCTCTTCTCCTAACCACTTTCCTTGACCTTGATGGAAAACATCAAAGTTACTAAACACTCCCCGTATGTTCTTACTGTGTTTTTAATGCAAGAAATATAAACATGGACAACCCAGTGAAAATATGACTTCATTATCAATGTCATAAATGAATATTGTCCACCTTTCACAGAAGTCACATGAAGTGTTTGTTATGCTGGTATGGTTGCTCACTCTCCTGTCCACTCATATAGAAATATATTAGCAAGTTATGGCATAGATATGTGATTAATAATCAACAGTAACTTCATGATCTGCAGGATGCTGGATGTGCAGTCTGCATAAGACGATTTAAATAAATTAATGTTTTCTTATGTCTGGTTGTGAATGACTGCCGCTAGGAATTGTGGGATGGCATTACATTCTTTCCTTTTACAAAGGATGGTCTGGAGTATCCTATGCTAAAGGAGATAATAAAGGAAGCATTGAAGCTCCTTTCCTTAACAGTTTGAGAATTTGAACATCTCTTATCATGCCGGCTATGTTAATACTTCCAGGTCATTTCACTCAGTGAGGAAGATTCCTAAGCAAAATTGACTATTCGACCGCACCCAGAGACTTCAGTGAAGTTAATCACAGACAGGCTTGTGAGTTTCTGCCCAGTGTCTGCGAGTGACTGCAGAGAGACAGAGAAAACCTTGAAATGACACCTTCAAACTAGTAGCCACCAATTCCAAACCGTATGTTATATCAAACTACCAAAATGCCCATCAGCATCCTCATCTTTCTGAGCATGTCCATACCAAATTTTAAGGACTAAATTTAAAAAATGTGACCTGGGGAGATTGGAAAAGAACAGGGGCCTCATGTACGAATACTTGCGTGGATTTCCTACTAAAACTTGCCGTACGCCAGAACCCGGAAACTGTCGTACGCACAAAAATATTCAGATGTATCAAAGTGTGCGTTCGCATGGATCCAAGCACGTTTCTTTTGTACATGCCAATCAACGTGGAATTGAGCGCACGTGCAACTCCTCCCTGTCCACGCCCTCATTTACATATGCAAATCTATTGAAATAAGCCCTGAACCCGAGATTCACCTCTTTGTCCGATCAGATAACGCGATAACGTGGGATCTGAGCAGCGCACACACAGGTGTGGACAGGTGTGGACAGGTGTGGCGCTGTGGCTGACATTTTACGCCCGCTTTTACTGACAAGAATACTGAACACAGGGAGATAATCAGGGGCTTGTTAGAAAGCTCTGCAGCTCTAATTTCACCAGCAGAAAATAAAGAAAACCAAAAACATGATATTTGAATGCGCACATGCCCAAATATGCACTGGCACACTGGCACACTGGCACGGCTTCTGGGTGAGTGAAGAGTTTATTCGTTTAATTGTTTCGTATGTACATACGGGACAATTAAACGAATAGAAGCCACCCATCACGCACCGTGCCAGCCTCCAGCCTGTTCCCAACCATGCTGTTAGTCATAATGAATGAGTCGTGCGTTGAACCAGGCCACCTTGCCGCGATGTTAGTTAGCTGCATTCGCGCATCACATATGATTTGAACATTGATGGAATGAAAATGTTTCCTACTAACATAAAAAAAATTCATCCTGTGATGGCGCTTTTATAGCAATGTGTGTGCAGTCAATAGCTCCGATTACATCAGGGAAACCGGCTCTCGCTGCAAACTGCGCTTTAATGTCGGCCTGTTCAACAGCATTGTACGGGAATCTGATGTACCAGGAAAACATTCGGATGATTCCGTCCCACACAGCTGGCATGGCTCGGCTCAGGGTTGACTGGCACACTCCTGACCGATCAGCCAGCTCCCGCTGGAATGCCCCTGTTGCCAGGAACCCCAGCGTAGTCAGACAGCCGGCCCCCGTTGCGCTCTCGGGCCGGCCGCAGCTCTGTGCACAACTCCAGTAACACTGGTCTTGGTAACCGAAATCGTCTTATGAGCCAATTATCATTGTTTGCAAGTAAATCCTTGCGTTCCTTAAATCGCTCACGGCGGATTGCACCATTTGCAAGGTCCTCTAACAACACTAACGCTGTCTTTGTTAATATCAGTTTCTTCATCACATTACGCATGCTTTTATATCCACCTATATAACTGCAAACACGTGGGTGTGTTAATTGTTCATAAGTGTGTCTCTGATGTGCACATCACTCTAATGACTACTTGTTTTCACATTATTAACAGTTTCCCAGCGTCACCTCTAAGTGTCGCCAAAGGAACAATAGCTGTAGAAACGTGCGTACGACAGCTATGAAATTGGCGTGTGGCACGCTCATTTCTACGATTGTTTCACGTTTGATACATTTGAACGTGAGCGTGGAAAAGGACGTACGCCCCTTTTTTGTGCGTACGCATGCTTTGTACATGAGGCCCCAGGTCTGCTGTGCTCCTTTAGGAAATTTCTCCTCTCAATTTACATGGAAGTCAAAACTGTCAAGTGTGACAGCTTCAGCAGGTTTATATGAGTGAGATGCCAAATTGTCCGACTAACTTTAATATTATTTCTGTGGAGTGGAATTTATGGCCACGGGAGCAGTTTACAAATGTATTTTTCAAAAAAAAAAAAAAAAAAAAATCTTCAACTCTAGCATTGATGTCATCCACTCTAGCTCTTGAACATTCCACTCATACTCTCATTATAAATTTGCGGGTTTTTTTTATTATTCAACTTTTTTATTGAGTTTTACATTATACAAGATTAAGTAAGAGAACAGTGGGGGAACAAAGTACATAAAAATAAGGCCAAGTTAAGATAAAAGATGCGCAATCTTAATTTGACAATAAAACATAAAAATAACAAATAGAAAATTAAAAAAATACATAATTCTCAGACAGATACATCAGTCCATGCTCAATATGTTAAGCAGTACATTTATCAGGAAACAACCACTATACTGTTCTTGTCCCATGTGAAATTCACTGACCACAAGTAGACTTCTGGAAAACAGATCCCTGCATAACATCCAGTCCACCTCCACCTTCATTTCCATCCCGCTCTCCCCAAAACAGCCCATCATGATCACTATATGCAGAAATATTTTAGCTACCCTGTAAAGAATACAGTCTTAAAACATTCCCCATTTCTCATTATACTTATCAGTATCATTTGTTATACTATAGGATATTCTTTCAAAAGCAGCTACTTTACCTAACTCTGTGAGCCTGTCTTGAAATACCAGGCCCTCTGCATCTTTCCACTTTCTCATTATCATCTGCTTACCAATCATTATACTTGTCTGAATCCAGTTGGTTAAGGGTTTCACAATGTGGACCAAGGGTTTAGTAATATGTAAAGACTGGGGCAGAACTCAAAATCCACTCTTATGACCTCTGTGGTGACTTTATGAACCCTTTTCCAAAATGCCTGAATCTTTGGGCATGATCATAGGGCATGTATTAGGGTACCCATCTCGCCTACACATCTCTAGCAGTTTGGTGTTTCCTTCATCCCTAGCCTGTATAACCTATTTGGGTACCAGTAGAATCGATGAAGGACTTGAATTGAATTAACCTTATTTTGATATCCCTAGAGACTTGTTTGGTGATTCCAACAATTGTATCCCAATCATTTTCTGTAACAATTATATTCAGATCCCCTTCCCATAAGGTTTTAAGAGCTGAGTTAGATGGGTAACCAGAATTACTCATAAGCATAGAATTGTAATGGGAGACCCTATGCCTAATCCCTGCTAGCCGCAAAATCTCTTTCATGAGGTCAGTGCCCTGGGGTGGTGTGTGTGTAGAGCCAGGAGGCGAGGAGGTGTCTCAGCTGAAGATATCTCCAAAATTGATTGTTGGCTATCTTCTATAAACTGTTCAACCAGATTGTCAAATGACTTAAGGACACCATCTTTATACAAATCGCCTAGAGTATTAACCCCCTTAATCACCCACTCCTTCCTTATAGGTGATGATTTACCAATAAGGAGTTTTGGGTTGTCCCATAGGCCGGAGGATAAGCTTAAAAAAGGGTTAATCTTAAATATACGAGACACCTTTCTCCACAGTCCTTGTAAATGAGAGATAATAGGATGGGATCGAGCATTTGGAGGCATTCTAGCCGACAAGAACAGCAATGGAGGTATTGAAATACACAGTGACCGCTCTATTGCATACCAAGGCGGCGCTCTCTCAGGGGGTAATGCCCAATGTGCCAAATGTTTCAGATTGAATGCATAATAATAAAATAAAAGATTTTGTATTCATTTCAGGCTTCTGCAATTTACGCCGATGTATTCTTGGCCTTTTACCGTTCCAGAAAAACTTGTTACAGTATAGTATTTTGCTAGGATATTCAGTGGGAGAGACTGAAGTAGATAATTAACTCTAGCAGAACAATTCATCTTTATAATATTGACTTTTCCCCATAATGAGAGATAAAGCGGAACGCACCTTTCCAAATTTGTGTTAATTTTGTCTAGGAGTGGTTCAAAATGACATTGCACTATTTTGTCTAGTTGCCTAGGAAATAATATCCCTTAATATTTTTTTCCCTTAGAGGGCCATTGAAATGATCCAGCTTGAAATAATGTTTTTGGGCAATACGTCGTCAAAGAAAGGGCCTCAGACTTAGTCCAATTCACTCTATAGCCTGAAAAACTAGAAAAAGATCTTAGAATTTTAAGGAACGCAGGAATAGATTTTTCTGGGTCCGGAATAAATATTAAAATATCATTAGCATATAGCATAAGCTTATGTGTGGTCCCCGCAATTGGGACTCCAGGGATATTAGGATCTTTACGAATTACTGCAGCTAAAGGTTCTAATGCTAAACAAAACAGTAATAGGGAGAGAGGTGAACCTTGTCGGGTTCCATGACCTAGCTTAAAATATGGAGAAATTATGCCATTAGTCTGTACAGCCGCTTGAGGCTCAACAGTTTCACCCATTTTAGAAATGTCTGCCCAAAGCCATAAATCTCTAGCACTTGAAAAATATATTGCCACTCTAAGCAATCAAATCCTAACCATCCACTTAACATTAATTAGCCATCGAATGTTATCCGAGGCAAATCTGTTAGATATAAACCCAACCTGGTCTGTATGTATTAGAGTAGTTATAACAGTGCTGAGACGATTTGTGAGGATTTTGGAAAGTATTTTAGTGTCTATTGATATCAAAGAAATTGGACGATAGTTTTTATAGTCTGTTGCCTTTCTTTAAAATCATAGTTTTTAGAGCCTAAGATAAAGTGGGGGGTAACACTCCTCTTTCAAAAGCTTCATTATACATTTGTAACAAAAGTGGAGTAAGCTCATCCATAAAACATTTATAAAATTCTACGGTCAACCCGTCAGGTCCGGGTGATTTACCAGCACGCATAAATTTGCGGTTTTGACAATTATCTCGAAAAGTGATAGCTCACCATTCACGGCTGAGCCGGTCATTTTGATACCTTTTATGTGTATGTGTGACCAAAACTGTTAGAGGAGTAGTGGTCCAAACATATGGAAAAAAATTTATCAAATAAGTATGGGGAATCTTAATTAGTGTGCAGACACTCAAGTAACTTAGTATGCAGCATGTGACAACAGTACCTGATTTTCTAATGTTTTTGAGACAAAAACAATTTTTGAAATTAATCCAGTTTTGAGTGAGAGCCTGCAGCCGTGAAACTCAACGGATGCAAATGCACACCATCAAGTTATGTCAAACTTATGTTGTATTTAAATGTAATTCATCTTAAAACACAGGATTGCTAAAACCTCCAAAAATCCACAATAATACTGAGCACATGACTGCTTCAGTAGTAGTTATGCCCCACTTCTCCATGAATTTGTGCTTTAACTCACATCTAATGGACCTTCTCTTTACACACACCCTTACCATTGAGATCAGTGACAACTCTCACAAACAATTCCCAATACAGAGTATCTGAAACAGTTACTTTTATTGTGGATATGTGTTACTGTTCTACATGTTTTGTTCTTGCCCTCCACACACAGAAATAAAACAGGAAGGAGCTGAACAATTACAGTTGAGCACCCATCACAGCTGATAAATTACAGTTAGTTTTGGACATTTTAAATCAGGATTCATTTAAGGTGGTGTAAAGAAACTAACAGCTCCACAGGTAGTATTAGTACATAACAGAGATAAACTATAAACTAAACCTCAGGCAATACAATACAGAAGATATGCTCCCTTAGCTTGCTGGAATTTTCTGTATTTGCCAGAGAGTGCTGGCAGGGGAAAGGACTCATATTCTAATATAATATCAGCAAGTGATTTATACTATACAGGGGCCGAAGGTGTAACAGTAAGTTTCTTCCCTAAACAGTATAATATAATAAAGCCTAAAAATCCAAATGTCAAAATATCCTTTTTATTATTTTTAATAAATTGAGACAACATACATAATTAGTTTATATTTCAGCAGAAGATAGACCGATAGGGAGACAGATAGGGAGACCTACTCAACCTGATGTCAGTCAACCACAACTCACATGAAAGCTATTTGTTTAAAAAAAAAAAAAACTCAATACAACATGAAATTCACTTTATTATTCATTAAATAAGAGCTTTGTTTAATTTATTAAAAAACAAGCTATTGAGTCAAGTTGACTGAAGGTTCTCGGTATTCTATTCAGTACTGCTGAACATCAGAACAACAGGATGATGACACATGACGACAACTGGCAGTGGCAAAGACTGTCCTTACTGCAACAAGCTCTCTGAAATTCTTGGGTAATGAAATTGATACATGTAAAGGAAGACTTGGGACCATCTGGTGCCTTCATACATGATACCCATCATGTTAAATTCATATCAGGTGGTCTTGCTAACACATGCCATTCTGGATTGGCAAAGGTCAGCCCATAACATCCACCATGACATGTACTGTATCCATGTTACCTCACAAAGATAACCACATTAGACATTTAAAAGAAATACACATACAAATGAATTTGCACTGATTAAAGAGAATACAGCTGTACTGTTAGGGTCAAGCTAAATATTATTAAATAATGTGATCATTGGGCACTGTCGCCTCACAGCAAGAAGGTTCTTGGTTCAAACCTCAACTGGGCCTTTCTGTGTGGAGTCTGCATGTTCTCCCTGTGTCTGCGTGGGTTCTCTCTGGGTACTCCGGCTTCCTCCCACAGTCCAAAGACATGACCTTACAGGTTAATTGCTGACTCCATATTGTCTGTAATGTGTAGAGTAGTGTGATAAATAGTTCAATATTCTCCTTCTAGGTCTGTTTTTTATCTTTATCAATTCCTTGCCAGCTGGTTTCATCAGTTGTGGAGCTGAGGATAACTGTAGAGCTGTTAATAATTCTCTATGGATGGATCACTATAAGCGACACCTTTGTCATTACACAGTCATTTAAACCACTGTTATAATAAAGAATTGATTGGTATTAGCTTTAACTGTGTTCAGATGTTGTACATACCTTGTACCACTTGCTGTACAGATGCAGAAGATGGATGTGGGTGTGGCTGACTTCTGGTTTCTAAAATGTATATTATAGTATAACTGTCTAATAATGCATAATCTCTCGGAACAATTCAGTGTGTCTGGAGCATTGCAAATGAGCTTTCTTTTAAATCCTCAAACATAAAAAACATAATTTTTGTGGTAACGTACACATTTCGACATAGTACTCTGGTAAATCCATTTAAACTTCAGCTTGAAAAAGAAAGAATCAAGATGCATTAGACTCACTGTTTGCTTATCTTGAGTTGGCTGAGGCTGTGTGTGTATATGAACAGCTTCTAATGTGAGGGAAATTAGGCATGTTTTCAAAGTGCTGCACCATTGCATACACATCTTTATCACATCAATGTCAAACTAGTTGGTTCAAACCAAGGAGGCACAATGACTGTATCAGAAGATGCTTACATCACATGGCATGACTCAGTCCAAACCACCAAGCTGTAGTCTGTGTCCTCATCTTTTTTTTTCAATTATTATTTTGGCCTTTTTTGATTGAGACAGCTGAAGAGTGACAGGAATGACATGCGTGAAAGAGCCACATGTCAGATTTGAACCCTGGGCTTCCGCAGCAAGGACTGAGCCCTCGCACATGAGGCGGCTGCTCTACCAACACCGCCCCGTCTGTGTCCTCATCTAAAGACAAAGTCTGACAACTATTGTATATGTGTGTTCTCTCTCAACTGTTATTCAAAATAAAAGCTTTTAAAAAATATTCTGATGAGTGGTTGTTGGGGCGACGCCAATACTTTCAGAACTAGAAGTACCAGATATTTCACACCAGATTCATTCATTTTAATTGTATTGTTGTGCTGGCTCATACATCTTTCCTGTACTGACCAGAGAGAGAAATTCTAGTTAGAATACTACACATGGACGTTTTTGCATTTGCCAACAGTCATGACAGAGGATGGAACAGAGTATACCTACTGGTTTTATACAACTGCGTAATGATGAAGTTGGCTTAATATAGTGAGGAGCTTGCTGCTGCCTAAAATTACAACACCATCTAAAAGAAATCTCACCCTGGTGGTTTCTGGGGTGAACAGACTACCTTCCCCTCATTAACAGAAGAACTCTGGTAGATGAAAAAAGCAAAACTATAAATATGTTTTTATTGCACTACAAAGTTCACTGAGACTACACCTATAGTTACTGCGTGAATCAATATCCTCTCTATACAGAAATCATGACTGGCCTTTCATAGTTTTATCTGTCTGCCACAATGTCCACACGCTGCCTTCAACAGGAATGGAAACAAGCAGATTCATGACTACATCAGTCTTGACCACATCAACTTCTTCTTAAAACCTCCCCTGTCCAAATCGCATGAAAGCTGTGATGATAACAGACACAATCTCAAAGCTTAGTGAGTCAATGGAGAGAGAGGAGAGATGGAAGATGAGAAGGGCCCAGTCAGATGTACTCATTATTCCTGCAGTGTGTTTTCAGTAGACTTTCTCTGTGCAGCTCTCTGCTGCTTCTTCTTGTAACTTGGCCAGCGACACACTGGGCAGCAGTGTCTTCCTGCTGCCAACCACACCACAATGCACTGCTGATGAAAGGCATGGCCACAGGGCAGACCCATCAGGAGCTCCTCACTCACAAAGTTCTCCAGACACACCACACACTCTGAACACTGCAGCATGTCATAGGGCCATACTGACCAATCACAGTGCTGATGGTTACAAACACCTTCAGGTGTAAGGCAACCATCTTCCAGTGCCCTGTCAGCTCCGTTCCCATGACGACAGCAGAAAGATGATGCAGCAGCAAGATCCATGTTGTATACAGAGAGTTGTGTGTTGCTGTCCTGGTTGCATAATGGTTTCTTGGGAATTTGGCAGCTGTATGGAGGTCTGCTTGGCCCTGCATGACGGGAATCCATCTGCTCCCTGCTTTTTGTGTCTAAATGTGAATTGTCTGTCTCTTCATCCATCTTTCTACCAGAAACCTTTCTCCTGTGCTGACGAACAACTCTGAAGCTCCAGGTTGGCAGAGATTTAATGTAGTCCATATTTACTAATGGGCGAAGCCAGAGATCAGGGAAAGCCAAGCGTTCAAATAAGAGGCTGGGATCATCCTCCCAGTCTGAGTTGTCAGATGGGACCTGCTGCAAAGATGTGATCGGGTGGAGCAGATAGGACGCATACCAGTCCCACAGACTGGCCAGCCACTCTAGGTTGGTGGTGCTGTCCTCTTGGCTTCTGATGCCACAACGACGTTTCTTCTCAAAGTAGTCAACCAGCAAGCCATGGGCCAGATAGGTAGACAGGAAGAGAGCTGGGTGGGATGAGTAGAAAGTCCAGTCAGCTCTAACCAGGCTAGCCAGTGTGGTGGTGTCAGCATAACGAAGTAGTTTCAGACTATAACCATACAGAGTGTCCAAATAGGGCAGCTGGAGGAGAGCCTGGGAGGAGAAATCAAACAGTGATTAGTGATTAAGTATTACCAATTCAAATGGTAATAGTATGTTTAGTTTAGTTTTTTAGTTTGTACACCTTTCTTATACTATTTCATTTTTTACTCAGAACCGTCTGCATTCTTTGTGACATGGATTTAACACAGCTCTGGTAACATTCCTTAGAGATTCTGCTCCTTGATGACATGACAGCCTTTACTGGATTAAGACGTGGTGAATGAGGTGGCCACTGGAGTACACTGACACTACTGTCAAGTTTAGATGAATCTGTGCCCACTGTGGACCTTCATTTCCTGTTCTTAGCTGACAAGAACAGGAGACTCTGTGGTCTTCTGCTGGTGTAGCTGATCAGTTTCAAGATTGACATGTTGGGTGTATAGACAAGCTCTATTTTGTTTTCCTCATTATTCAGTGTAAATATAGTAAATGTGCTGAAAATCACAGAAGATTTGTTTGATGTCTGTCTGTCCCACACACAAACACTTTTATTTATATTTTTAATATGTTGATAAAGTCAGTTGTGTAAACTTTGTGGTATAGCCGATTTCCTACCAGAACAGGAAGCCAGGACACCAGCAGTATGGAGTTGTAGGTTCCAAGTGTTCGGATCAGAACTACAAATCGTTTCACTGTTGCTCCCTGTCCATAAAAAATAATACGAGTTAAAACAGAACTATCTGTATCTCTCTATTCTCTCTCCAACAAGATGTTCTGCTTTAGAAATCTGACTTGCAGAAGTAATAACATAACAATTATAAGCAAAATGTAATAAAAGTCTCAAAAGCACCCATTATGCAGGATTAGTGTATATATTTACATCTGGTCATTGTGAGATACATTTTACACTTGTTCTATACTTTATATACTGTTGGGTAGTTCAATTTATTAAATGCACCACATTTTATGAGTTGATTTTAAATTTAAAATTTAAAATAGTAATCTGCAAAGTAAGGGCTCCAGCATGCTCTATGTAGCAACTCACACCCAATCTCCTCTGTGGGTGTGCGTTCACTTCACTACTGATTGACACACTAGTTTATGCTGTGGACCAGTCTGCAGCATATAGAAAGTCTGCTGTAGAAGAAAACAGCAGGAAAATCGAAATGTGATGGCTCCCACAGACCAATGAGCCAATCATCAACTTTATCATCAAGGAGCAGCTAATCCATTGATGATTCAAAGAGAGCGCTTGCTGCCAAATATTGGTGCAAAAACTACATATTTCCATTTTGAAATGTAGTGGAATAAAAGGAAATACGTAAATTGGAGTAAAGCAAAGCTATCTCAAAACTGTACTTGATTACAGGAGTAAATTCAATTTTATTTATATAGTGCCAAATCATCAACAAAAGTTATCTCATGACAGCTTTCCATACAGTGCAGGTCTAGACCATACTCTTTATACTATTATTTACAGAGACCAACAGTTCCACCAAGTTTTCTAATGGAAAAACAGGAAGTGACCTGTGTAATGAAGAGATCCATCCAGGCCAGTAAGTTGATTAGGACGAGACTGAGGACAAAAAGATCATTGACCTCTGGCTGGACTGAACGCAGGAAAGTATCCATAGCAGCCAGGGACAGGAACTCCCCAGTACTAAAGAGAGGAGAGGAGGAGAATATGAGAGGAGAGGGAGGAGAAGAGAAGATGAATAGTAGTAGAAAGAAGGACCAGAAAGGAGAAGTGAAGAGAAGTAGAGTGGAGTAAAAGAAGAGTAAAAGAACAGAAAGAGTAGTAGAGGAATGAACAAAAAGAAGGGAAGGAGAAGAGGTGGAGTAAATGACAGGTGGAGTAGTCATGGAGAGGAGTGGAAAGACAAAACAGATTAAATGATTAAGTAATTAAAAGAGATTTATATTTGTATAAACAATAACACATTATCATTTTCATGTTCCATCATCACCTGTTGCCATAGCGATAAATGCCCTCAGGCATTTTGAGGATGTAGGCGGGGCTCTGTGTCACACCAATCTCTGATAGGCTGCTGTGGTTGTCCCAATGACGTATGTCCACATAGATGAACTCAATCCTGCCAGTGAACTTGATTGACAGTGAGGAGAAGAAGGCGGGCGGCTGGGACAGACGGGCAAACAAAAACATCTTCACTGGGTGGGCCAGATCAGAGCGCCACTCCTCCACCAGCTGCTCAGACCGACGCAGGGTTTTGATTCGATGAGCTACATGCGAGGTCATCCAGCGGAATATGTGTTCAGTTTCAATGTGACGGCCGTTGTATTCTTTTAGCATGACTTTGCCCTTTGACGCTGAAGTCTGAGGAACAGACATGATGAGAGTGGAGTGCTGCCAGCCACGCTTGATACATGACCTGATGGACAAAACAGAACCACCATGTCAGTATTTCAGACAGACATTATTCTGAAACAATACTCAGAAAGAAAAAACGTGTGGAAACGGACAACTACTAGATGTTATTAATTCATCCCAGTGCAGTTTCCGTATAGTCAGGGGATATGTGGAATTTCCTTGTGTTTGTCTTGCCTTTGTCTGTGTGGCTGTGGCTCAAGAGGTACAGCTGATCACTGATCAAATGATCAGTGGTTTTATATCAGTGGCTCAAGTAACCTTGAGCAAGAACCTCAAATTACTCTCGATGTATAAATGGTTAGCTCCCAAAAACTGACAAGCAGTTGGCACATTGCATTATCAGTGTATGAACATGTCTGGTGAAAGAGATATGTAGTGTAAAAGCTCATTGAGTGGTCAGAAGACTAGAAAGGTGCTACAAGTACAGTCTTTACCTCTACTTCCTTATGATGCTTTTGTAAATAATTCACAGTCGAAGTCAGGGGTGTCAAACTCATATTAGCTCAGCCCAATTTGATCTCAAGTGGGCCGGACTAGTTAAGTCAAAACGTACAAATAAATAAATCCTTATGTTTGTTTAATTTTCTCTTGTTTCTTATCCACAAAAGGTACAACTGCAAGTGATCAAGCTCGAAATCAACTGTCTTGTGTTTGGTTCAGTTTGATATGGCTCAAATTTCTCTTCACAAGGGACATATTTTGGGCTGTAATTAGATTAGATTAAATTTTCATTATCGATTAATTATTTGCTCTCTATTTAACCAATTTTACACGAGAGGGTGTGCTTTAACATCATAAGTGCCTCGGTCCGTTAGCGTCACCGACGTGCCAATACTCGAGGGTGCCAATAATGCACCCTCGAGTTTAATATTGCGATTATACAACAATTACCAACTAAAATAAATTATATAATCAAAAGATATTCTATTATAAGACTATTATATACAGAGATGTTTTGGGGCATACTTTCAAAATAAACATTTCTTGGAGATACACAGGGTCTGACTAATACCTGGAAAACAATCAGTCATAGTAGTAGACTACTCTACTTTACTACTCCAACAAGTAGCCCGAGCTTTAGTAACGACCTAGCAATGGAGACGCTGTCTAGTCCCGTCAAAGCTTATGGAGATCGTTGAGTTTCCCAAACTTAAATAGCACACATATGAACACTAAACTGTTTTTTTAGTTCAGTCTTGTAGTGATATTTGTTGAAAAAGAGATTTTTCCATTGACAGATTTAGCTCCTCAGTCCGTGAACTTCACATTTATTTTGAAGCTAGTGCCATATCAGCTCACCGGCACAGCTGATGGAGGATGATCCAAACATTTTCAGTACAGTCCACTTTTTTAAATTCAGACAGCTGAAGAGTGACAGGAATGTGAGGAGAGAGATGAGGAATGACATGCAGCAAAGGGCTGCAGGTCGGATTCAAACCCTGGGCCGCTGCAGCATGGACTGAGCCTTTGTACATGGGGCGGATGCTCTACCAACTGAGCTAATCCACACACATGTTTTTATCTAACCGAATATTCCTCTTCAGTCCATATTAGTCCACCTTTAGTCTTTAATTACAACATTTTCTCTGCGGTACCTGAATAGTTTGATCTCTGACATGCTGCACACAAACAAGGTACACACCTGTATTAACGAGGTGCACACCTGTATTAACGAGGCGGTCTAACAGCTCCGTAACACACATATTTTTCATTAAAGAAAGCTGAAATTATAAATTCAGATGTATTACTTGATTAAAGTTGACTTCCAGTGTACAAGCCTGCTTTGACTGCACTGATTGGAGTGTTTTCGAGGCTGCAGCATCAGACCTGGAGGAACTGGCTGATACCATGACATCATACAGACCCTTTCCAAAAAATTAGAATATCATAGAAAAGTTTACTTATTTCCATAATTCCATTAAAAAGTCAAACTTTCAAGTATTTATTTGTTTATTTTTACATAATTTGGGCTTCCAGCTCAAAAAACCCACGAAAACAGATATTCAAAAAATTTGAATACTGTGAAGAAATCAGCCCAAATTTTGCAGGGCATTAATGTTTTTAACTGAGTGTCACACACTAATCATCTACTAAACTCAAAGCACCTGACAGACTTGACCACTGGCAAGAAGACCATCATTAATACCCTCCATAAGATGGGTAAGCCACAAAAGTTCATAGCTAAGGAGGCTGGCTGTTCACAGAGTGCTGTGTCCAAGCATATCAATGGAAAGTCTAGTGGAAGGGCAAAATGTGGCAGGAAAAGATGCACCAGCATAAGAGATGACCGTGGACTTCAGCAGATTATAAAACAGAGAAGATTCAAGAATCTGGCAGAGATCCAGTAAGAGTGGAATGAGGCGGTAGTCACAGCTTCAAAGACCACCACAATCAGACACATCCGGGAGATGGGCTACAACTGTCGTGTTTCTTCGGGTCAGTGGTGTATTATCAAGAGGAAAATGAGGGCCACCAGACCCAAAAACTGAAGAGCTGACAGCTAGCATCAAGGAAATCTGGGCTTCCATAACTCCCACGCAATGCCACAGGCTGATTGCCTCAATGCCACGGCGCATTGAGGCAGTGATTAAGGCAAAGGGATTCTCAACCAAGTATTGAACACCGACATATTGTTCAGAAAGTACCATATTTTGACTGATTTGATGTGATCCTAATTTCTTTATTTTTTTCAGCAAAAACTGAGAAGTAAATGGTGATTTCTTCACAGTATTCTAATTTTTTAAATTCCTATTTTCATGGATTTTTTTAGCTGGAAGCCCAAATTATGTAAAAATGAAAAAATAAATACTTGAAATTGTTTGAATTGTGGGCCCTGAATCTATAATCTATGAAAGTTTAACCTTTTTAATTGAATTATGGACATAAGTAAACTTTTCTATGATATTCAAATTTTTTGGAAAGGGTCTGTACATCAGCTTGTGTGTGCCTACCAAGACTTTCCGCACATACAATAATAACAAACCCTGGTTTACTGCAAAACTCAGGCAGCTTCATCAGGCCAAGGAGGAGGCCTACATGAGTGGAGATAGAGTCCTGTACAACCAGGCCTGAAACACTGATGACAAAGGTCAAAGCTGCTAAGTGGAGCTATGCTGATAAGATCAGAAACAGCAGCGACCCAACGACCCGGCATCAGTGTGGAGAGGCCTGCAGGACATCACCAATTACAGGAGACCATCCCCCAACACTGTAGAGAACTATCAACTGGCTGATGAGCTGAATGTGTTTTATTGCAGATTCGACATTCACACCCCTTTCACAGGATTCTGTTTGTGGACTTCAGTTCAGTGTTCAACACCATCGTTCCAGACATCGTCCGCACCAAGCTTACCCAGCTTACTGTGCCCTCCTTCACCTGTCAGTGAATTACAAACTTTCTGACTGACAGGAAGCAGCAGATGGGGCTGGGGAGTATCACATCCAGCACCTGGACAATCAGCACTGGCGCCCCCCAGGGGTGTGTGCTCTTCCCACTGCTCCTCACCCTTTTCACTAACGACTGCACCTCAAGAGACGCGTCTGTTAAAGTCTGTGTAAAGGCAATTCCATGTTTTCTTTCAAAACACAATAAATATGTTAATGAAAATAGTTGCTGAAAACATGGAAAATTATTACATGTTTACATGTGTCGTAGCAAATCACTTTAGGGTTTCTCATTTCTCATGTGTGTTATCTAAGGTTAGCACACGTAACATTAGACTGCTCTTGCTTCCTGAGCAGAATCCAGAGGAAAATACACCAGTAACGGGACACGGGACATCTCTTATATGCAACAGCAGCTTGTAGCTATGACAGGGAATATATGTAGTCAGACCGGAGTTTAAGTGTGTTGGTAACAAAAGACACCTGCCTGGGTGTGACCACCTGCCGGGTGCGCCGTGCTGCCAGTAATCCCCCCTTGCTTTATCAAAACACCGCAATGGAGCAATAACCACAAAGTGACGATAGACAGCATTTCACTGAGATACATGACTTATGAAAGACACAGAGAGACAGAGATTCATTCAACTCGCCCAGAGTGGTTCAGAGGACACGCCCCCACTGTCCTGGACCTGAAGAATACTGCTAATTTTTACCCGATTTTGACACAGGGATCCACAGTCTCCCGGGACCTGAAGTGGGAGTCCAACACAGATACTATCATTAAAAAGGCCCAGCAGAGGTTGTACTTCCTGCGCCAGCTCAGGAAGCGCAACCTGCCTAAGGAGCTGCTGATACAGTTTTACGCCACCATTGTTCAGTCTGTTCTCTGCTCATCGGTTTGGTTTGGATCGGCCACCAAACAAACTCCACCGGACATACCGGTCAAGACTGCAGAGAGGATCATCGTCATGGATGGAGGTCAGCCAGCCCTCCATCTATGACTTATATGTGTCCAGAGTCAGGAAACAGGCAGGACAAAACTCTGCAGATCCTTATAAATAGTATGGTCTAGACCTGCTCTGCATGAAAAGTGTCATGTGATAACTTTTGTTATGATATGCCGTTATATAAATAAAACTGAATTGACTTGGGTTGACTGGGGCAAAGATTTGTTTGTTCAGTTTTATCAAACATTTATTTCACACTCTATTACTGTTCTGTAATGGTAAAAAAAAAAAAAAAAAAGGTAAATGGACTGTGCTTATATATCTCCTTCCTAGTCTTCTGACCACTCAAAACACTTTTACACTACATATCTCATTCACTCATTCACACACATTCATACACTGATGACATTAGCTGCCATGTAAGGTGCCAAATGCTCATCAGTTTGAGGAGATGACCATTCATACACATTCACACACTGATGGCGCAGCCTTCAGGAGCAATTTGGGTTTCAGTATCTTGCCTAAGGACACTTCGACATGCAGACTGAAGGAGCTGGGGATTGAACAATAGATCGTCTGATTAGTGGATGACCGACTCTACTTCCGAGCTACAGCTGCCCCTGAAGCCTTCTTCCCAACAAGTTCCCATCTCTGTTTGGGAAGTTTTTGATGAACCAATTAAATGGTTGATTTATGTGCAATCTTACCAGCAGCAATATCCTTGCCTGTGAAGCCCTTTTTGTACAAAGCAATGATGACTGCATGGGTACGGTCCTTTCTTAACCATTGACCTTGACATTGAAAATCATTTGTGATATTCTGTTCTCATCATTTAAAATTGGCAATGTAAACCATTAAAAATGTCTTTGTAGTATCATATCATCATATCTGTGCAGTTTTGTATTTCAAATCTGCATGTTCCAAAGAAAAATGCAGGGCTCTTTCTGAATTAAAGGCTGCACAACAATGAATGCCTAGATGCATCTGTTTGACATCATTACATATCCAAAAATAAAAGTTTGTGATTCAACTAAAATAGAGCGGCATCGCCCCCCAGTGGTCAATTTATCACATCATAGTCTTACATGCATTGATGTGCTCTCTTGAATTAATGCTGATCGGCTGAAACAAAATCACATGCATGTCCCAAATACTTCAGATTAGAGTTGCATAAAACCCACGCTACCCCGCGGTGCCAAAACGTAACGGTTCCTACTATACTAGAAATTCTACACAACGGTACTACCGTGGATTACTATACTACCGGTGTCAGTTTTGTCCTGGTAACGTCCAGGGATATGATAGGCTCTTTCCGCCCGTCTGTTAACTGGCTGTTCATGTGTTTCTGCCAGCAAGAATGAACTCCATGAAGACCGCTCTGCTTCGATAAAAATTTGCTTCAAAACAAATAACAAGCTAAAGCTTAGAGGCTTACAGTCACAAAGACGAGACAATACACTCACCATGGCAGAAGCACCGGGCCGAGCGGCGAGTCTGCCGCGGTGTAATCGCCAGTGGCATTCACATATTTGTTTCAGTCTAATTCTTACTTCACCAGTATTATGTTTATCATGCACCAAACAACATTATAAGTAAAAAAACAAAACAAAAAGACTGCAGTATCGCGATAATACCCAGAACCGTGATACTTTGTCTGGTACAGTATCGTGGTTACTCATTTTGGTATCGTGGCAACTCTACTTCAGATTAGACATCCGAATTTTAGCTGAATACCAAATTAGGTGTTACAGAAGCACAAAAGAAATCAAGGCCAGAGCATCTTCAACAGAAAAAAATACAGCTGATATCCCTACAAGGGCAATTGATCCAAATATCTATACAAAATCAGCATTATTTGTCATGTGTCAGTGAGCCCTGAGATAAATCAAAGGTGCTGGTGCATTTGAATAAGGCCCCATCTCCCACCTGTAGTCATTGGAGCAATTAAAGGTTCCAGTTCTGATCCCAAACTGAGACACTTTCTGCACCATCTTCCCCCAGTTGGACTGACTGAGCAGAGCTTCCCGGTCCTGGGCAATGACCTGCAGGGACAAGACAGGATCAGACTGGTAAGAAAATCTGTCAAGGGGCATGAAAACCCTCAGCTTTGTTCTCTCAAGATAAGAGGACGATTAACTTCCCATGATGCACTGAAGCTCTTCTGTCCCTCTCAATGTCTACATATTAGCTGAGCTTCTTCCCCAGAGTTTTTGTATACAGTCGTCCCTCGCTATAACGCGGTTCACTTTTCGCGGACTCTTCGCAGATTTTTTTCAGTGTAATTTTGCATGCTTTTTTTTACAGCGTACTGTACAGTATGAACACGCATTGTGTTCTGCGTCCTAAATTGGCTAAGGGAGAACCGCACATGTGTTCTGCGTCCTGTTTAACTAAGGGAGTACTGTACAAAATGCGTGTAAATGGGTGTATAAAAGTGTGTGGTTAGGGGTTTTACGGCCTTAAAACATGTATAATGATTGTAAAACTTACTTCGCGGATTTCGATTATTGCGGGTTATTTTTAGAACGTATCCCCCGCGATAAAACGAGGGACCACTGTATACAAGTCTCGCAGGTTCTCATGGATTGGTTGAGGCCCCTGCTGTGGTCCCGCCTGACGTCCACTCCAATTACTATTGCCATTATGACTAATATTAGTCATATCTCCATTAAAATGTATATTCTATCTCCCGACATTTCCTGTCAATCTTAGGCTGTTCTATCAAAATAAAAAGCTTGAAAAGGCCCCCAAAAAAGTATAATTATTATTATATAATGCTTTCTCTCTGTCTCTCTCTCTCCTTATTCAATCAGCTCTCCTTCTATACTGAGTGTTTTTACCTGAACCAGCCAGATCCCATCTTTAGTGTCCTCTACCAATTCATAGAAGTGCATCTCTCCACTGAAATGTGTAGTGCTGCCATCTCCTGTCTCTGTCTGCTCCTTCTCTTTCTTGATGGCCGAGTAGAGCTCCCCCTGGGTCAACTCTCCTGTTGGGAAATAAAAAACAGTGAACATATACTTCTTCTTTGATTCCATTTATAACAAATCCCATCCACATTGCAGCTGTCCCTATACTATATTTAACTTCTCATTTTATCTCATTGGAAAGTAAGGGTGGCTTATGAATTTAGAAATAAAGTAATTAAAAGATGAGAGTAACTTAAATTGACGATGTATCTAGTGAATAGTATAAATAGCCTCATTCCATAGTAAGTTAGCAGGTAAATGTGTAAACCAGTGATTCTCAATGACCAGGGGCCTCATGTACAAAGCTTGCATACACAAAAAGTGGCAACAGGGGCATTCCAGCGGGAGCTGGCCGATCGGTCAGGACTGTGCCAGTCAACCCTGAGCCGAGCCATGCCAGCTGTGTCAGACGGAATCATCTTAATGTCTTCCTGGTACATCAGATTCCCATACAATGCTGTTGAACAGGCCAACATTAAAGCGCAGTTTGCAGCGAGAGCCGGTTTCCCTGATGTAATCGGAGCTATTGACTGCACACACATTGCTATAAAAGCGCCATCACAGGATGAATTTGTTTATGTTAACAGGAAACATTTTCATTTCATCAATGTAACATTGTGGCAAGGTGGCCTGGTTCAACGCATGACTCATTCATTATGACTAACAGCGTGGTTGGGAACAGGCTAGAGGCTGGCACGTTGTGTGATGGGTGGCTTCTGTGTTAGTAAATAGTTTATTCGTTTAACTGTCCCGTACGTAAACCAGCACAATGCACATTTGGGCATGTGTGCATTCAAATATCATGTTTTTGGTTTTCTTTATTTTCTGCTGCAGAGCTTTCTAACAAGCCCCTGATTGTCTCCCTGTGTTCAGTAATTATGTCAGTAAAAGCGGGTGTAAAGTTGGAAATGTCAGCCGCAGCGCCACACCTGTCCACACCTGTGTGTGCGCTGCTCGGATCCCACGGCATTTACAGCCTCACACACACGATCCCACTCACGTCTTTTTTTTGTCATATTTATCCCTGTTGATAGAGTACCAAACAGAATCTCCACTTCATTCACTAGAATATCTAGCTCGGACTCTGTAAAATTCTGTAAAAAGAAACGTGCTTGGATCCATGCGAACGCACACTTTGATACATCTGAATATTTTTGTGCGTACGACACTTTCTGGGTTTTGGCGTACGCCAAGTTTCACGTGGAAATCCACGCAAGTATTCGTACATGAGGCCCCAGCTCCCTGTTTCATGACAAAAGCTCCCCAGCAAAAACTCACATTTGCAAAACATTTTGTAGGGGGTGCTATTGGGCCATTTTGCCACACTTGTGCAAATATGGGTGGCACATCAGTGTCTGGGACTAAGGTCGCTGAGGTAGTCAAAAAGCTCCTCGGTGGCAAGGCCCCGTGGGTGGATGAGGTCTGCCCGGAGTTCCTCAAGGCTCTGGACGTTGTGGGGCGGTCTTGGTTGACACGTCTCTGCAACATTGTGTGGACATCGGGGGCAGTCCCTATGGACTGGCAGACCGGGGTGGTGGTTCCCCTCTTCAAAAAGGGGGACTGGAGGGTGTGCTCCAACTATAGGGGGATCACACTCCTCAGCCTCCACGGGAAGGTCTTTTTGGGGGGTCCTGGAGAGGAGGGTCCGCAAGATTGTCGAACCTCGGATCCAGGAGGAGCAGTGTAGTTTTCGTCCTGGTCGTGGAACTATGGACCAGCTCTATACCCTTAGCACGGTCCTGAAAGGGGTGCATGGGAGTTCGCCCAACCAGTCTACGTGTGCTTTGTGGACCTGGAGAAGGCGTTCGACCGTGTCCTTCAGAGAGTCCTGTGGGGGGTGCTCCGGGAGTATGGGGTTCCGGACCCATTAATACGGGCTATCCGGACCCTGTACTCTCGGTGCCAGAGCTTGGTCCACATTGCCGGCAGTAAGTCGGACCTGTTTCCAGTGGGAGTTGGACTCCGCCAGGGCTGCTCCTTTGTCACCGGTTCTGTTCATAACCTTTATAGACAGAATTTCTAGGCGCAGCCAGGGCGTTGAGGGGCTGCGGTTCGGTGGCCTCAGGGTCGCTGCTTTTTGCGGACGATCTCGTCCTGTTGGCTTCATTGGAACATGACCTTCACCTCTCTCTTGAGCGGTTTGCAGCCGAGTGCGAAGCAGCTGGGATGAGAATCAGCACCTCCAAATCCGAGGCTATGGTTCTCAGCCGGAAAAGGGTGGAGTGCAGCCTCCGGGTCGGGGATGAGATCCTGCCTCAAGTGGAGGAGTTCAAGTATTTCGGGGGCCTTGTTCCCGAGTGAGGGAAGAATGGAACGGGAGATCAACCGGCGGATCGGTGCGGCTTCTGCAGTGATGCGGACTCTGCGCCGCTCCGTCGTGGTGAAGAGAGAGCTGAGCCGAAAGGCGAGGCTCTCGATTTACCAGTTGATCTACGTTCCCACCCTCACCTATGGTCACGAGCTTTGGGTAGCAACCGAAAGAATGAGATAGCATATACAAGCGGCCGAAATGAGCTTCCTTCGCAGGGTGGCTGGGCTCTCCCTTAGAGATAGGGTGAGAAGCTCGGCCATCCGTGAGGAGCTCAGAGTAGAACCGCTGCTCCTTCGCATCGAAAGGAACCACTTAAGGTGGCTCGGGCATCTCGTGAGGATGCCTCTGGACGTCTCCCTGGTGAGATGTTCTGGGCACGCCCCTCCGGGAGGCGGCCCCGGGGAAGACCCAGGACACGCTGGAGGGACTATGTCTCTCGGCTGGCCTGGGAACGCCTTGGGGTCCCCCTGGGAGAGCTGGACGAAGTGGCCGGGGAGAGGGAAGTCTGGGCCTCCCTGCTGAAGCTGCTGCCCCCGCGACCCGACTCAAACGAATAAGCGGGAGAAGACGAGACGAGACGTGTCTAGAGATTGTCAAACCTAGTGCTACTGCTCTATGGGATCTATTCATGGCAATTTTATATCTGTGTGGTTGTCATCTTGCCTTTATAAAAAGTGTGCAACCATCCATTAACTGTAACCACTTATCCTCATCAGGCAGATGGTGGTGCTGAAGCCTATCGCAGCTTACTTTGAACGAGAGGTGTGGACACGGGGAGAACATGCTAACAAACTCCAGGGTTCGAACCAGGAATCTTCTTGCTGTGAGGTAATGGTGCTAACCACTGCACCACCATGCATTACTTATAAAAATTTTAACATTGCGCACAGAAGCTAAAGTACATTAGTGGTAAACAGTGCATATAAAATATTCATCTAATTGGATTAAGAAGTAGTTTATGTATGTTAGTAGATGGACTAATAGCTAAGGTACATACAACACTAAAAAAAAAAAGAAGTTGGCATATTAATGATGCATGACGAGAAATCTTAAGTAGCAAATTTGGAGTCATAGAATCAAAACTATTTGACATTAGTGACATTCTACTTATCTTCCCACATTTGAACTTTTTCCAATATATCAGTGACTAATTAATATAAGCCGAGACAATTGAGCACCCAGGCTTTGAATAGAACTAGCTATTCTAAGTAGTGGAAGTGTAAGTGTTGCTAATTGTGGCCCTTACTTGTTATCAGTACAGGATTCAATCCACCAGATTGGAAAAAATAGCTACAGTTCCTTAATGTGGTCCATGGACTAAGCATAAAGCAGCAGTTACATGACTGACAGCTGAAACACAGGTGATGGTGTCAATGGCAGATTATTCCCTCGATACACAGCATTGTGTTTTATCCGGTCTCCTTCATTTAACTAAAACAATGACTCATCATTGAGTGGTGATGACCAAACTGATGTGAATTTGACCTACCTGATTTCTCCACTAGTTCGCTGACATCCTTCTTCTCAGCCAGTCCGGAGTATCCCAGCCCTCGACACTTCAGGATAGTTTTCAGCTTCTTATAACTGAGAGTGACTGGATCCACAAGTTGAGTAGCGAACATACCAGTCTCGTACCATACTACCGCCTCAAAAATCCTCGCTAGCATAAATAACACTATGAAATACAAGAGCAAGAAGAACAGTTTCAACCACATCGTCGAGCTGGACGAGAGCTCTGCTGCCACAAGCTACTTTCTGTCGGAGGTTGTTGTTGTTGTTGTTGTCGTCGTTGTTGTGTCAGTGGACAGACTACAGAAGCTTCCAGTCAGCGTCTCATTCTACATTAGCTTCATATACAATCATCGTTTGCTCGCCTGTCTGGCTGGGAAGCTCTCCCCGGCCGTTCACTTCTTTCACCAGCACTTCATATCCACGAATCCTGCTAACTCATTAGCTTAGCATCACAGTTAGGCCTTGGTGATGTATCACCAAAACAAACGGGCCCCTTGAAGCTCACGTGTCGGCTGCACGCGCTGCTGTTTGTTGCTGAAAGTGAGCGCGTGACCTGAGCTGCTGCCGTGCTCCCCCGGTAAACAAAACAACAATAACGATCTGATGATCTGATGATCTGCTTCTGCTGCTTCGATCAGCTGGTGTACACAGAGGTGCTGACGTCACATCCGGCTCCACCTCGCACACTCACACACACACATAAACAAGCTACAAAATAAAAGTTTTAAAAGTACAGAGTTAAAATGTAGGCCTGTAAACATATTTGGGTCCAATCAATAGAAATAATATGTAATAATAGCTCAGTTATTTGAAATTGAATCCTACAATTCACTGATTAAATGAAAAAGTGTCAAAAAAATTCTATTCAATTTTATTATATAGCACCAAATCATAACAAAAGTTATCTCATGACACTCATAATGTGAATATGCTATATCATCAGTTCTTAAGGAAACATGCTAAGTGGCTTGTTGACAATAACCTGACAGCCAAAATGTTCTTATTTTCCAATTTACCCCTGAGGCCCATTGCACAAAACTAGGATAAGGGATTAAGCCGGGATATCTTGGCTATCCTGGCTCAACTTATCCGTTCAGCTATTCAATGGATGACAGAGTTGTTAAGGTGATTTTAAAGAAGAGTTCCTATGCTAATATGTAAGTCGCCAATTATATAGATTGAGGAAAAAAATAACAAAAACAGTATATGCATAATAATTTGGAACACAGTGTACATATTCACACACAGGAAATAAAATGGAAACGTTCAGTTCCATTTCAATTGACAACGATGCAGCAAATACAAGAGTAAATAATTAAAAAACTACAATATCAGCAATTTAGAGAGAAAATGCTATGTTTTCATTCATCTTACATTTAAATCTGTATGCTTGATAGTCTATTGGTAATAACTCAAATATTACTTTGTGCCAACCCCCATTTGAAGGTGGTGCATTATCAATCCATCTGAGCTATATATTCTTTCAAGCAGTAAAAGTGAGAATACTGAGCAGTCCTCTTTGATGAGACCCTTTGATGTGAGGACTAGGCAGAACTTGAGGATCAGCATCAAGCTGGCACTAAAAATCTAATTAAATTTGCTAACAATTTTACCTCAGTACTTCTCAATATGGATACACATCCATATACAGTGCCTATAGTTTCCCACCTCGACATGGAACACTTTTCAGTCAAACTTGGATTCATCCTGTGTCTGAGCTGTGGTGTAATCTGTAAAGAATGCAATATTCTAAACTGGGTCTCTCTGGCTCTGTTACATATGGATTATTATTACACCCTTTGTAGCTAATCATCCATATATGAAACAATATTACAGATGTAGAAAAGATGTTCCTGAGATTCAATATGTACTGTACATACATACATTCCTGACCAACCTGACCACCTGAACTCTTAGGAATTCACTGCATGGTTAAACATTGTTTTGAAATAAACCTTCTTAATTGTAAGTAACTAAATTTAACACTTGTAAAACAGGAAGTTTTTATTTCTGTAGCAGCGTTTGGCTGTTTAAATTGTAAGAAAAGACATTTTGGGACTTGGTCTACTTCATTTAAACCAATATCAGGGATTATCTGCTCTGTTTGATCCAATAAGAAATGTGGAGGCTCTGTGTGGATTTCTGATCCCAGAGGTCTTTCACCAATAGTTCGGAGATACTTTTTGAGATAAGTTTTTGTCAACTTTAAACCAGCACTACCTTACTAAAGAGAAAAGTGTGGTGACCAGCTGCTGAAAATGTTGTTGGGTTACAATCTGTAGCAAAATAGGTATAGATCCAAGGCAAAAAATCTTTATCAAGCAGTAGGAGAAATAAATAAATGTTACCTGTTATCTAAACAGGTTAAAGGGAGCTCTGTGACATTGTGGCTTTAGACTCAATATTCCTCACTAGTCAATAATCTCTCTTCATTTGTACACCCCACTGATCACTGTTGACACTGTCACACATGAAGAAATGGAGCATTTGAGTCAAAATAAACTACAGAGTTTGTGTGCCTGTGTGTGTGTTTATGGTAATGGTTGCTTATGGTAATGGAACACATCACCCAGTACAGTAGTTCGTTTTTAATAGTTTTTGGAACAATGAAGCTCTATGGCACAGATCAGGGTTTTGATATACAGACAATACTAGTTGGAGCAATACATGAATGGCACATGTAAATTGTTGATGTTGAAAAATACTGAATCCTGAAGAGTAATCTTTTAATTCTATAGAAACAGTCATTTTACAGATTGACTTGAATTGAGTGACAATTTAGACGGCAGTGTGTTTTAGATATGTAGCACCACTTTATTAATGTAATTGAAAACACACAAACACGAGCACCTCATTATAAAATTATAACACACTTTTTTTAGGTCCTACCAATAACATATTAAAGGTCCAGTGTGTAGAATTTAGTTACATCTAGTGGTATAATCGCTGCATTGCAGTATCACCCTTACCCTCCTAGTGTAAAGGAGAAACAACACTTTGAGGGCCCTGTTTAGAGTCACTATTTAGTTTTTATGTTCTTGGTTACAGTAGAAACATGGTGTTTCAATATGGTGGCCTCCATGAAAGAGGACCCACTCTCGCTGTAGATATAAAAGTTTCATTTTAAGGTAACAAAAACATTCCTATTTTAAGGTGATTATACATGCATGAAAACATAGTTATGAATATTATTTCCATTTTTATCTTATTCAGATAATAAAGTCCCCAAATCGTACACACTGCACCTTTAATGCTTCAAATTCTATAAATGTATAGATATATAAAAATCAATCTGGTGAATATGCTTGACATTCGTGTTGAAATCTGGCAATAAATTTACCTGATGATTATATGCATTGTATAAAACTCATGATCATCATATGGACACAATTGGTGACTTACTTTCAAAACTGTTGATTACTGCTGATTATATTTAATCATTGAGAAAAATCAAATACTATGATACTATTGGATGAGAACTTGTCCCTTCACCAGTCGGAACCAAAGCCAGATAGTGTACAAGTGTACAGCATGTTGTCATGGACATGGATAAAGAAGAAAAGAGAAGTTCTGTCAAAAGCAAATTTAACATTTTGGATGATCAGGAAAAGTGGCCACAGCAGAAAAGCAGACATCCCACTACATTTCTGCTGCTTTTAAACGTTGACTCACTTAGATTTGTTTGGGTGCTCTATGGATCCCTTTGTAGAAGCACGGAAGCAAAGAATTAGACAGTGACTGTGCATGGCTGACCTTTACCTAAAGATAGCTTGTAAAGCTCAGACACATGGCTGTATAAGAGATCCTGACTGTCAAACTGTATGCTGAAGCTGAGGTCTTTTGAGGACTTCCAATGTCCAACAACAGGTCCTGATGCTCTTACAGGGAGGAAAGGGCTTCAGTCTGCCACAGTTAATGCAGGTTGGGATACTTCAAGCAGAACTTGTTGAATGTATCATATATGGCCTGTCTGTAAAATAAAAGAGAGCATGGCACAGAAAAGATTTTGTGATATTTGCTAAATTTTCCCACTTAGGTAGGTTTACTTAAACAGTAAGAGACAGAATATTACAAGAAAATATCCAGAAAATCATATTATATAAGTTATAAATTGATTTGCATTTGAGGGAAATAAGTATTTGATCCCCTAACAAAGCATGACTTCGCAAATAACTATTTCCCTCACAACACACACACACACACACACACACACACACACACACACGAGAGTCAGTAGTTTACCTGAAGACATTCTGTTTAAACAAATATGCACTGATGTGTCCTCCATTCAGATATCTGACTTCACATCCTGGCCAGATCTCCTGCAGACTGAGGACCCCTGTACGAGGGATGTAGGCATCCTCTTTGGCCTGGACCACAATGATGAGACTGGTGTCCACAGGCACTAGGACAAATGGATGGACAGATATCATTATTAATACATGCTGCCACTGAAACTTGATGTCACATTAAAAACTTTATTGGTAACTTGGGATGTAACGATACACTCAACTCACGACTCGATTCGAGTCACGATTGTTTGTTCACGATACGATTTTTTCACAATTTTTTAAAATCAAAATGAGCTACAGACAAATTATGACCAAATAAAATTATCTTTTTATTTGTAGGAAAAAATCTTAGGTGCTTTCTTTACAGAAACTCTCAAACAGTTTGTGTTCTCTTATAAAAAGTGCAACTTACATCTCTCACAAGTAAACTGGTGTTAACTGATGTAATGTGCAGTTTTCGCTCATGAGGTGGCGTAACGTTACTTTGCTTCTCACTGTGGTGGCGGCTAATATACTGCTGCATGTTGCTTGTGTTGCCGCTATATGTTAGCAGTCTCTTGCAATATTTACATGCTGTTTTGGTTTTGTCAGTCCATTTCTCACCGGTTGTATTTGTGTATATAGGGAATCCAAAATGCTGCCACACAGGTGATTTCAGACTGCTCGGTGCGTCCTCTATTTCAGAGCTATTTTCTACTGTCGCCATGTCTTGTCATGCACTATGTCACAATAGTCATAAAACATTATAGGTGATTTATAATGAATTGTAACTTCAAGTGTTTCATGGATGATTTTGGCGAGTTATTAACATTAAGGTAACTGACGGGGCTTTTAATGCATTATGAATACCCTTCACACACACACACACACACACACACACACACACACACACACACACACACACACACACACACACACACACACACACACACACACACACACACACACACACACACACACACACACACACACACACACACACACACACACACACACACACCCCTCAACTGTGGTAAGAACTCATAGTGTGCTCTCACAAATGGTGGACTTAATTACTTGCTGCTGTAGCTTGCTCTGTGGCCATAGCTACCACAGAAAGGAAATGTATAGTAGCCAGTATTACAGGCATATGAATACCTGAATTCGGTAACACTTCTTAACCATCAAAGAACAATTTAGTGTCTCATTATCCAGGTACTAGAGAATAGAAAATGTTATGATACCAGTTACCAAAAGTTGCTATAATTTTTTGCACCATATTGGTAATTATTCTTTTTAAGCCACATGATCTATTTAGGTGTATTTCTGTACCATCTGTAACAGCATTATGATATTTTCTTTCCTCCATCTTACCAGAGAAGTTGGCCATGTGTGTACATTCGTCCATCACTCCCTTCATGAAGCTTATAGACTCTCTATGTAATGATGGCCGACAGCATTTGTCCGTATCCATCTTCTTCCCATGCAGGATGTTGTTGGAATGAGGGCTTCTAAGAAAGAAAATATGTTCTATGTACAGTGATTTATAAGTAGTGTCATCTCTGAAAATACTACTAATAATAAATATTTTTGTGAAATAAGTAGATGAAGACATTCTCAGTCAGGAAAAACACACTTCTCAAGTAGAATATTTTTGAATCTTTAGAAGTTACACAAAAATCGTTAAAGTTCAAAAGTTTATCAACAAAATCAGTCATTTATCCATTACAAAGTGTTTCCAGAGATAAATCCAGTAGTTAGATGTTTTGCACTGAATTGAATTCATGGAGTTCTGTATCACATGAGCAGGCCTCCACAATCACCCAGCCTAAACCTAATGAGATAAGTTGTTTTATAGAGTGAAGAATAAGGCAGGTTGGAAAAGCATTTCTGGTGAAAACCTCATAAATCTGACTGAGGGAATGTCAAGAGTGTACAAAGCTGTCATCAAAGCAAAAAAGTACTTTTAAGAATCTAAAATCTAAAACATTCTGGTTTGTTATTTTATAGTTTTGATCTACAATGTAGACAGTGATACCACTGAATAAGAAGGTCCAGAAAACCAAACAGTACACTTTTGAGCAAAAGTGTATATTATAAATATGATGTAATTTAAAGCCTTGACTTAAAAGGAAAAAATAAACACATTCAGTAGCTTCTATCCACAATAACTTAAATGGATTACCCTGGTAGAGTGTCCATGTTTGTTCCACTGGTGTTCACTGATGATAAATACGGATGTACTCTGTCTCCAGCCCTGCACCCTTCAGGACCACCGATCATCAGGCCTTGTCTAGCCTCCGCTTCCCCTCCTGCTTTAGAGTTCTGGACAACTGATGCCCTGTCCTGTCCAGAGAGGCCCAACAGATGCTCTAAACAGTCCACATTCCCCACATGTCCTGGACCCATCTTAAAGGAATCAGCCTGGCACATATAGATACACAAACCAAAAGACAGATACAATCAACATATAGAGCTTATGTGTGTTCATGTACAGTAAGTGTATGGTAAGGGATTAGTTCTCCAACAGAATCCTTGCCGTTGCACTATAAGGCAGAGTGTAGACTGGTAACTGCTTGGAATGCCAACTGGTGGTGTGGGTAGCCCAGTTACTAGTCGACAAGTAATTATGTTAGTCATCTTAGTTAGGATAAATAATTTCCATATTTGTTCTTATTAGCATATTATAGCCAATTGTTCCATTCTGGATTCTCAAATTCAAACAACATAAAAAAGTATAAAAACACATTTGAAATCACTATGTAAGAGTATGAATGATTCAAGGATAACATACCCCACAGTATTCCAGCAGCTTGATGATCTCCTCCTCATACACTAAGTTAATGGCATACTGCTTCTCTAGCTCTGTCCAGTTTACTGCTTTACTCAGTACTCCCTGCATGTGCGCACACCACACACACACACACACACACACACACACACACACACACACACACACCACACACACACACACACACACACACACACACACACACACACACACACACAGAAATACTGTCACTGTGAAAGCTGCTGGAGCCACTGAACTAGTTTGATATACAGGCATAAGTGAAAAACATTACAAATGTAGATTTGGAAGGGTAAAACCACAAAGCTACAATAAACCTTTTCATGACCTCATGGTTCGCTATCTTCATAATCCAATTAATCAGGCTGCAGTATGTACAATCCTGTTTTCAAAAAAGGTCTAAAAGTTGTCTAAAATGGAAATTGAAAAATTGTGATATTCATTGTCTTTTTGTTGCCACTGTCCAATCTAACCTTTTTTTTTTTTTCAAATATGTTGCTGCCATTGTGCCATTGAATTTAAAATGAGCCATATCATCATCATTTAATTAACAAGCAACAGGTCAGTAACCTAATTGGTTCTAAAAAGAGGATCCAGAGAGTCGGAGTCTTTGTCAAGTAACGATAGGGATAGGTTCACCACTGTTTTTTCAAAGAATCTGTGGATTTTATCATCTATAGTTCATGATATTATTCAAAGATTCAGAGAATCAAAAGAAATCTCTTTACACAAGGGACAAGGCTGAAAACCGATATTCGCCGTGATATTTAAACCATCAGACGGCACTGTCCATCAACAGATAGGATTCTATCATGGACATCACTGCATGGGCTGTGTTGTGGAGAAATTGCTAAAGTCAAAGGTCAATGGTGAGGTCAGGAGTTCAGAAAGTGTTCAGGAGCCTCTGATGTCTTATGCTGTATTATGTATTGATGCTTGGCCAAGGAGAATTACAGACACTCTCAAAGTACATCAGAAGTTCCTGAGTTGGTCTCACATTCTGCCCAACTCATCCTGGTGGATAGACTTTAAACCCCAAGATAACACCACAAATACTATACACCCAGAATTAGTCAAAGAGAATGTCTTTACCCATGAAAGTATTACTGTCAACACATTCTAGTCTGGAGACACAGATGTCTGTTTACACAGATTGGAACATCAATGGCAGCTATCTATTATATCTATTATGACTGGCACCTACTGTTCTCAACCAAAGCCAAACAACTGCTGAGGACCTCCAGGCCCACATGTGACCTTGTGTAACCTAAGAATAGAAAATTCCATAACAGGCTAAGGAACACTTCCAAGAACCATTGTCTTTGAACACACTTCATCTCTACATCCACAAATGACAATAGATTTTACTTAGCCATAGCCAACTGTTTTGGAAAAAGGGTTTCTGTGTATCTTCATTCAAGAGCATAGATTTTCAGTTTGAGAGCATGATTTCTCCTTCTCATGCTCAGATTTATTCTCCTCTTGCCCTTATTTCGCGCTCAGATTTCTGCTGCTTTCTATGTGTGCTTGAATCTAAAAATCACATGCTTGTGCTCACATTTCTTCTTCCTGGACACAATATAAGGTCTGTTTGTCAAACTGCTTCTCTCTTAAAATACACCAATTTACCTTACTAGCCAGCTATTTGAAATGTCACCTATTTAAAACACCATCTTATTTATGTATGATTAATCTTAAATAATCCTAAAAAGACTTATCATAGTTTTGATTTTTTCTAATTTTATATGAGCGGGATATATTTTATATACTATAAATACTCTTAGCAGCATAGTTACGAGAGTCAAATGGTTAAGTACATTGCTATTTATTGCATTTTAAACCATGGGACACCAGTTTGCATCCCAGCCGCCGCAGTCTTGCTGCATGTACGTGTAACCAGCTGATACTCTTATTGAAACATTTAACAAGAGATAATGGGTGGAACGGCTGGGCTACGTGATTAAAAAGATATAGCCTAATGAAAAATAAGCTTTTTGATGATTTTTGCCTTATTTTCCTCAGGCATGCCAGTTATCAAAGCAAAGACCCACCAGAAAGTTGAGGGGAACCTGTCACTCAATAAAAACAGTATTTATGAAGTTATTCTGTCACTCTGCAGTCACTTTGGGAACTCTGCTCTGTGTGATCCCTGCCCCCTACACTCTGTTCTACACCGCCTGTTGTTTCTCTGTTGTCCCTCCCACACAAGACCACAGAGTCATTTGATTAGCTAGAATACGTCATAGATACGGAGAAAGTGAAACTAGTCTACCTAGTAATGGTTGTCCATTCGTCAAGTGTGAATGGAAGTTGGCCGAACATCTATTTTTCAATTGGTCTTTTACTTGGTGGCATAAAACAACAAGGAACACAAACTGCACATCTCCGTCTTCAGCGGAATCTCAGGAAAACACGTAACACTACACTAACACTGCTTATGAGAGTATTTATAGTAGTGTTGGGTGATATGACGATACATATTGTGGGGACGATAGAAAAGTTAGTGTGTGAGATTTTTCGCAAAGAAACTCCGTCTTGTGTGTCGACATGGTGCTGCTTTTACGTGGTTCTTTGATTCTCACACGGATTTTTGACTTGCTTTACGTTATTTAACTCATGAGTGCTGAACGATGGATGTGCAACAGGCTGAAGTTTCATGCCCGGAGACATGACAGAGACAGCTACGCAGGCAGCCCAAGAAGAAGCACTTTTACCGTCTGTGATTTGGTTACATTTTGGGTTCAAGAGGTCCGACACGGAGCAGAAGACGGCCATATGCAAACTATGCTACAAGACTATTCCGGCGCCCAATGCCAACACAACAAGGTGACTAATATGGTAAATTGGTGTATTTTAAGAGAGAAGCAGTTTTACAAACAGACCATATACCCGCCCCTACGGAGCGCTCAAAAAGGGCGAAGGAACACACCCAAGATTGGTCCACACTCTAGCTGTCTCCCTATTGGCTGGTGAAACACACTAGTTTAAGTGCAGGAAGGGACATTATTCAGCCTGAGCAGACACCTCAACCTGAGAGGACGTGCTTGTTCTGAGAGCGATAACATTAGATTTAAGAGCGTAGACTTTAGATTTGAGTGCGTAGACTTTAGATCTGAGAGCGTAGACTTTAGATCTGAGAGCGCACAGGACATATTTGAGTGCAAGTGAAATGTTTGTGTCCAGGAAGAAGAAATGTGAGCACAAGCATGTGATTTTTTAGTTCAAGCACACATTTTGAAAGAAAGCAGCAGAAATCGGAGTGCGAGCACAAAATGTGAGCACAAGGACAATAAATCTGAGCACGAGAAGGAGAAATCATGCTCTCAAACTGAAAATCTAGCTCTTGAATAAAGATAGGACAATTCTTCCATAAAAACCCTTTTTCCAAAACAGTTGGCTATGGCTATGTAAAATCTAAAATGGTGACCTCTCTTAGTGACCTCTTTGCATTGTGGAGTTTCAACTGTCATTTGTGGATGTAGAGATGAATGAAGTGTGTTCACAAACAATGGTTCTTGGAAGTGTTCCTCAGCCCATGCAGTGATGTCATTGATAGAACCCTATCTGTTGATGGACAGTGCTGTCTAATGGTTTGAATATCACGGCCAATATTGGTTTTGCAGCCTTGTCTTGAAAATCTACGCACTTGAATAAAGATAGGATTATTCTTCCATAGGTTTTAGAGTACATTATATCTAATCATACAGCATTATGAACACTGTCTCTGTTTCAATCAACCCTAAACACTTAAAGTACCCATACTTCAATGTTCGGTTATGTCAACTCTAATGCTGCTCTAATAACTTTTAACGTTGTTTATTGTCCTATGTCATGTAGAAAGAGTGTTACCGTGGTGAAGACACTAGAGGCAGTGGACCAGGACAAACAAGGAACCAGAGGTATCGGCTTCGGCCAATTAGTCACTGCCAGAGATGCCATCTGGACAAAATGACACACAAGAACATCATGAAAAATATGATCTTTGGGTAGGGTTAAGTATTATATTGGGCCCACTTGCATGGAAAATATATACTTTAGGTTTAAGCAAGGTTCTGTCTCTTCATGATGACAAGCATGTTGATTAGTTATTTAGAGGTAGTGGTACAATACATCGAATTGATAAAAAAAGAAACCAATAAAGAAAATAGCAGTGTCTGCTGTTTTGGTGACTCACATATCCTCCCATGGAGATGCCAGTCATTCCTAGTGGCCAGTAACCTTCTCTCTCCAGCCAATGGAGAAGCACTGTTGACTCGAGGATCAAAGCCCCTCCCATCACAAACAGGTCTGACACATTCTTTAGACAGGACCGCCTAAAATATTCACAAATAATGTCCCTGTTTACTTTAAACTGAATTTATCCCACCTGAAAACCTATTTTATTGTTAGCCATGACCCCTGAAGTGTGGCTGATGCTGCATTATGTTTTTAAATGTTAAATAAAACCATGACTATTGGCGAGATTTGTAATAATATTTTAACCCTTAGATATCAATTTCTGTATCAGCTTAAAAAATTCAGTACCATTTTGGCAGGATTATATCTGTATAAATACAGTGCTACATGTTCCTTCTGCCTGTATTACAAACACAGATAACCAATTCAGTACAATAGCAGTACAGATGTTTGCTGCACGACAGACATGGTACATTAAAGTCTGCATTCATTACAAAAAGCACAATCCTCCAGATCCAAACTGGAGCCCATTGACATATATTCTTTTGGATTCTTTAGACTTTAGTATGTATTAAATAACCAAAATACAGAATCAAAACAGTTAGCACTGTACAGTAAGAAATGATTTGCCAGGGAGCTAAGTTAGCATATCATGTATCTTGCCGTCAAATGCAAACTGAAGACTTTGGTCTTAATTAGTGTGTGAAGGGCAGTTAACTTACAGTTGGTCTTTGGGTTTACGATAGCCATGTAAAAAGTCTGTCAAGAAAAAAAAATGGTGACATGCATCACATGGACACAAACATAACCAAATGATGGAATTGATGATGTTGATCAGAATATATTTCTGAATTCCATCCTCTAGCCAATTCTATGTGTGTACATGCTGCGTGTGTGCTTGTTTCATCAAAAGTATGCTTATGTTATTTTTATTTTTGTTGTGTTGTTTCCAAAACATCAACAGTGCTCGCCTCACAAATGTTTAAATCAAACCGAATGTGTGGAGTATGGAAGACATTTACTAAATTATTTAAGGGGAATAAGCACAAAAAAATAAATAAAATAAAAGATGGCGGGAGATGTGAAAAGACAATAGAAGGATATAATAAGGGTTCTCCAGAAGCAGTGAAGCCATTCCTGCTTCTTTGATCATGGGTCTGGCCATCAGGGTCCGCCGGCGCCAGAAAAACTACACACACAAGACAGTAATACTAAACAGTCAGAGTACAGAGAAAGAGGATGAGGTTATGATCACAATTATCCATACAGGATTCTACTGCTGTAAAGTGCTAGGATCCAAATCATGATGTTACCAGATTCACTGTTAAACAAACAAGGAAGATGGTCAATTCTATGAGAACATGCACACAAATCCAAACTTTGTTCTCTTGGTTACTTAACGTGGTTACGACTAAGATTTGTGTTCTTTCAATATGAAATGTTACATTTTATTTACATTTTGTTATTATTATCTATATAAAAACATGCTATTAATGCAGAACATCAACAAGGAAAACAGGCAAATATCAGGACTTCAGCCACAATACTGTTGGGTGCCTGGATCCAGTAGGTTTCAAGTTACATTGAGGTTAAATGGTTTAGAGCCTTACGTGGTCTCCAGTCCCAGCCAAGTGGATACATACTGGTCTGTTTTTCTGCCACCTCTTTGGAACTATAAACTGGAACCTGAAACAACACACACACACACACACACACACGCTGTGAACACTCACTTGGATATCACAGCACCCCAACATGTGATTAGGGATTACTTGTAACTTATTTGGCTGTGTGAAATTAAATAGACAAAGCTAAACGTTTTTCATTTAAATCTTCTCTACATTGGCTTCAATACATTAATATTGTAAAGAACATTAGGAAGAAAGAAATGAGGAGGGGGATTTTTTATTTTGCATTTAAACTCTAAAGTTCAAATGGCATCATGAATTGAATTGAAAAAATCAAACATTTAGTATTCATATGTAAAATATATCCTATTTTCTTTTCTTATAAAGTCAACTCCTTTGGTCTATTAACTTACGTTAGGAGAGTAGTTGTATTTACCTAGATATTCTGTAAAATTAGAGGTCATAGTAAATATCACTGACAGACGTTTTATCTGTTGCCAACATGGCTCTTTAGGGCAGAAAAACGGACGTCATTCCCAGCTGCTGTGCTTGGGACAGTAGACTGTTTTTACAGCAAACCCTCTGACATGGTCATACAGTACCAAACACCTGCCTATGGATCATAAGTCATTCAATCTAATTCAATTTTTATTCATAATTAGTAATAAACAAAACATGATCACCAGATATATATTCTGATTTTATTTCAATAATATACATATAAACACATACTTTATGACAGTACTTACCAAAAGTATCTTTGATATGTATTATATTATATGTATATTTACATAACAGGACAGCTGCATTCTAATTCAGTTCAACCAGAAAGAGGTCATGTGAAAAATAACGATAATAAAGATAACAAAGACTTTCTCAGTCCAGTTCTCAATCATATAAACACAACTGATTCTGTTTTCATTAAAGTCGACTTGGATGAGAACAGAACATTCATTTTTCAACACTTTTACACACATTTTTTTTTATTATTATTATTTTGGCCTTTTTATGCCTTTAATGATAGGACAGATAGACTTCATAATATAGTTAGAAACGTGCAAAATTAATTATTTTCCACCCAGACTATAAAACACCATCTCTGTGTCTGGCTGGCATGAGCTTCAAACCATTTTGTATAAATGTTACACTTTGTTAATCAGCAGATAACATCACCAGGTCACATCTGTCCAAAGCTAAATGTTAGTTTTGGTACTTAATGTTATATGAATTCTAGTAGAAATTCAATATTTTTCAACAGCAACACAGGGAAAACATTACCTGTGTTTGTGATTATTCTCTGGCTAAAGCTTTCAAACAACAATTTTCATTCACATTCATAACTTTAGGCTAAATTACCTTTCCAGAAGAGGGAACAGGAAACTTCGGAGTCACGTTGAAAACATGAATCTTTCATCAGTGATATCCATGAAAGAAAGTCCATGGCAATGTTTTTCCTTGTTTTATGTTGTCGTTAGTCCCTTTGTTTTGGTCCTTCATGCTTCACTTCTTTATTGATGCTCCCTAGACTTGTCTTGTGCTAATTAATGTGTCTACATTTAACTTCTAACAAAACACAATTTACTTAACTAAACCAGCAAACCAACACTTCTTCTGTTACGACGGCAAAGTATGGAAAAACACCCTTTGTCTGGGCTGCTGTACAACCGTGGCAACGCAAACTAGTAGAATCCGTGTAACAGGACCCTCCCCATATGTAGATAAAAAGGCTCATTCTAAGAAACAGGAAATAGTTTTTAAGGTGTATCAGTAATCAGTGAATAATATGCATAATATAGTTATCCATATTATTTTCCATTTTTGCCCATAGATCATTCTACACACTGAACCTTTATCATTTAGACTAGATGCATTGTAAATAAAATTTTAAAAAAATCTTCCCCCTTGCATTTTGTTTCCCTTATCTTTGGCCCAATTACTCTGTTCTGGTTTTCAAATCATATTTTGTTATTCATTTAGAACATTATTGATTCAAATTGTCTTCCACCTGTCAAACTTCTGTTTGTTATGGAATTTTCTATCCTTTTACACGAGGTCATGTGTGGGCCTTGAGGTCCTCAGCAGTATTAATTGTTTGGCTTTGATTGGGAACAGTAGGTGCCAGTCTATCTCAACACTGACGTTCCAATCTGTGTAAACAGAAATCTGTGTCTCCAGACTAGAATATGTTGACAATAACACCTCCATGGGTAAAGACATTCTCTTTGACTAATTCTGGGCGTATAGTATTTGTGGTGTTATCTTGGGGTTTAAAGTCTATCCACCAGGATGAATTGGGCAGAATGTGAGACTAACTCAGGCACTTCTGATGAACTTCGAGTGTCTCTCCTTGATCAAGCGTCAATAAATAATACAGCATAAGACATCAGAGGCTCCTGAACATTTTCTTCCCTCCTGACCTCACCATTGACCTTAGACTTCAGCAATTTCTCCACAACACTGTTCAGGTTTTGTAATTGCTTTTGTCCTAAGCTTTTATTTTACCAGGAAGCAAATTATCCCTTTACAGATTCCAGTGAGCACAGGGTTCATATCAGAAGCTGTGACGTTATCACATTTGAATTCTTAGTATAGGACAACATTACGTTATGTACCTGGCTTTGACAGCCTCTGGTGGCAGGATTCCAGGAACCAAGTGCTCCAGAGGAGAGATAAAGAACCCATCGTGGATCTGACAGTCAGTGTGGTCCTCTGTCTGGACACAAAGGCACAAACACACATACCAGTACCAGTCAAAAGTTTGAACACAGTATCAGTTTTATTTGTCATATGTCATACAGGTCAGCTCAGCATTAGGAGCACTGGTTGTATTAGCAGCACTAGACATAGAAGATAAAATAAATATGTAAAAAATGTACCATATCAGTATATATTTTACTACATAAATAATTAAAAATTGAGGATTGTGTGCAAGAGTAAGTAATGTGACAAGTGTATATTACAGAGGTAATGCACAAAAAGTATCAGTCCTGCTTGCAGTCATGCTTGATGGGACTGATATCTGCTAAATATGCCCTATGAGATTATTCAGTAGTTCAGAAGTCTGATGACCTGTTGGTAAAAACTGTTTGGTCTGATGTTGAAGCAGCCAAGCTCTTGTAACATCTACTAGAGAATAACAAGGAGAACAGTTTGCAAGGTTGGTGGCTGTGGTCTTCTGACATGCTGTGTGCTTTCCTGTATGGCCAGGAGTCTGTTGGCAGTGATGTGCCTCTCCAGACTACCAGACTGTGATGCAGCCCGTCAACAAGCTCTGAATGGTGCACCTGTAGCAATGTGTGAGGATGCCAAACATCCTTAGTCTCCTCAGAAAAATTAACCCCTGGTAAGCTTTCCTGACAATGGTATCCACGTGTAGTAACCAGGAGAGGGTCTCTGTCATATGTGCATCAAGGAACTTGAAGCTGCCGACCCCTTTCATGTCAGCATCCCTAATGTGGATGAGAAGGTGTGCTGACTAAAGCACAGTATTGCATTGCATACATCACTGCTGTGCTAGCAAAAACATGTTAATGGTGAACTTGAACTTGTTGAATATGTCACTTGTAACTTTAAATATTATTGTCTAAACATTATTGCTACCTTGTGGTCTGTACTGGTCACTGTAGCATCTGTAACCTTCATATCACAAATGATTCCACATTTGAAATTTCTAACCTTTACAACTGTATGCCTTCAGCTCTGTAGTTTTATTCTGTCAAAAGGTGAAAAATCTCCACACAGGCACTCCCTCTCTCAGTGATATAGATTGATTTGTACTGAATCGAAAAGGCAAGATTCATTCCTATTCGCTGCTCTACTCCTTAGACCCGTGAGATATAAGGAAGGTGATACAGCAGTGGGAACGCGATCTTTGAGGGAAATTTATTGAAGATGGCTGGCATGAAGCAATAGTCTCTGCCAAAACCACATTTATTTGGAACCGAATGAGAGAAACCTACCTGAAGTAATTTTGGTTTGGATGGTGGTTTGTTTAGATTCCTGTTTTGATATCTTTGTGAATACGGAGAACATCTGTATGTTGTTCATGTTTTTGTTTAGAGTTGCAAATCTGCTTAGTGTTTTATGGATCCTTGGTAAACTGGTAAATTAAGTTGTATGCACTTCATGATTGAATTTCAACATTTAGTTAATTTCATAAAATGGATATAATTGAACAAAGTTTGTTTGTATATTATTATATTAGTATAAATGTGTGTACTAAAGATGTAAAATCTGGTTCTGGTGAGGTTTTCTGCCTGCTACAAGGGTGTTTTTCAAGAGAGTTTTGCCCCTATGCCAAGTGTTTGCACATTCCAACAAATCAAATACCTTGTTAATGTAAACTGGATAGTCCTTGGGTACCAGAGACTTGCACTTCTCTCTGTCTCCAATGATCTTACGGAACTCAAAGATTCTGTAAAATACAAACAAGAGAGAACATATCAACTCAACTTTATTTATTTATATAGCACCTTTCATGCATAGATGCAGCCCAAAGTGCTTCACATAGCAGAAATAGACAACAACAAACAGTTCTTTAGGCAACAAAAAGTTACATAAAAAGCAAAAAACTATACAATAAAATAAATTTAAAAAGTAAATTAAAACCTGACTTTGATGATATTTCTAATATGACGAAACGTTTTGTTTCTGTTTTTTATGTGGCCCTAAAAGGTCAGAATCAAGAGTCACTCCCAAGTTTTTGACCGTCTTAACAGACAGGGACTGAAGGTGCTGGGGTACGTGTTCTCCCAAATAATATTATTTCTGTCTTGTCCTGATTACGTTGCAGAAAGTTATTTGCCATTCAGACTTTTATTTAAGCTAGGCATTGTACTAGATCAGACATGTCAAACTCAGGCCCGCGAGATGATTTCAAACATGTATTACATCTGGCCCGCCGGCCCGTTATATAGCGCACGTACCGCTAATACTACAATTCCCACAATTCTGTCCTGGCGCGCCAGACTCCGGAGCGCGAAAACACCCCCACCTCTTGTGTTGACGGTCATTAGCAAACCTGCTACGAAGCACACGCTCAAATCCACCCCTCCCGAAAAATGGCCAAACGAAAAATAGAAAACTTGGCGCTGAGTTTACCCGACGATTTGCTGACTTTGAAGCCCAAAAATGTAGATTTGAACTTCTTAGCAACCCCTTTGCGTTTGATGTGAATAACGCACCAAGCAATCTCCAAATGGAGCTTATTGAGCTACAGTGTAATGACACGCTCAAGTCAAAGTATGACTCTGTCGGTGCTGCGTAATTTCCACCTTACCTCCCTGACACGCTGCCCGAACTCCGTGCCCAAGCTACGCAAATGCTCTCTATGTTCGGCAGCACATATCTGTGCGAGCAACTGTTTTCGTTGATGAAAATGAACAAAACACCACATAGGAGTCGTCTCACTGATGAACACCTTCATTCAGTCCTGAGGATTTCCTCTGCGCAGAGCCTGACTCCAGAAATTGATGCACTTGCATGTAAAAAGCGATGCCAAGTATCTGGCTTGGACCCATGTGCATCATCAGAGTAAATGGACAGTGAAAAAACTAAACTGGATAAATATTATTTTATTTACTGAAGGCATGGTCTGTTCAAAGTTGAAAGAGATATTTTTTTTAGGTGTTGGCCTTGATGGCCTGTGATGAAAAGATTTAGGTTACAATTAAAATGAATAAAGTTAAAGATATAGAGGCCTGATATTTATTTCAGTTTTTGTTTTTATTATTTTCTTAAACCTGTTCTGGGTTCAGTATTTAAGCAAAAATTCAATTGTAATATATTAAAATGGTTAATACAGTAGTTTACTGTATCTCAAAGATAATAAAAACATAAATAAATGAATGAAAAATTGGTTTGGCCCTCGACAATGTTCTTCTTTTTAATTTTGGCCCTCTGTGAATTTGAGTTTGACACCCCTGTACTAGATTGTTAATCGGGGTGCACCAAGATCAAGTAGAACCGTTACTGATTCTAATATCATTCAATACTTTGACCAGTGCAGTCACTGTATTGTGGTGCTCTCTAAAACCAGACTGAAAAGTCTCTGAGATATTATTAATTGTATTAAAATTATAAATTTGTTTAAAAACTTTTTTCTAAAATCTTACCTAAAAATGGGAGGTTTGAGATTGTCCAGTAATTGTTAAAATCTGAGGAATCTAACTTTTTTTTTAACTTCTTTTTATTTCCCTTTTATCAGGTGTGCTCATATACTGTACATTCAGACATTCAAAGATACAGCACAAGTGTAAATGGGGTAGAGGTAGTCCATGGATTTTAGCATCCCAACAATGTCCAGACAGAGTCCATATTTGAATGGCAGAGAAGGGAAAAAACAAAGCAAAAAAACACACAGGTAGGTATGGGGTCAAGTGTGCAAGTGGAGAGTTTTATGGTTAAAATGCTTTGTGCTATCTAAAACATTAAATGACCTTTGAATTGAATCAAATGACCTCTGACTAACAGAGAGCCACAGCTCTTTTGAGTCATCTATTCCTTTAGGTCCCACCATGGAAGAGACGATTAGAGGCCAAGATAAAGGCAGCACAGAGAGAAGTTAGCTAGCTAGCTGAACTGCAGAAAGGAAACATGGTAAATAAAGGGGCACCCAGGAAGTACAACTCACTCTCCATACCAGAGGCACTCGAAACTGCCAAACAGCGACTAACAGCTCTGGCCACCCGGTTGAAGAGATACACCAAGGAGGCAGAAGAACAAACAAGCTGTTCTCCACTGAACCAGCCATGGTGTACTCTCAGTGGCAGAGAAAAAACAACCAGTCAGACCCACAAAGAGCTGAGGTGGAAAAATACTGTAAAGACATATGGGAAAGAAAGGCATCAAACAACACTGATTCCCAATGGTTAGTAGACCTAAGAGCTGACCACAGGAAGCTCCCAGAACAAGAACCAGTAACCATCTCAACGGCAGACATCCAAGAAAGAGTGTCAAAGATGAAGAGCTGGACAGCACCAGGCCCCGACATGATCCATACGTACTGGCTGAAGAAGCTGACTGCACTCCATGAACGCCTAGCAGCACAGATGAACCAGCTGCTGAGGGATGGGACCCACCCAGAGTGGCTAACCCAAGGCAGGACAGTCCTAATCATGAAGGACCCCCAGAAGGGACCCATCCTATCCAACTACCGGCCATTTACCTGTCTCTGCACATCATTGCGGCAAAAATGAGTAAGCATATGGCTCAATACATAAGCGAGGCACAGAAAGGAATTGGCAGTAACACCCCAGGGGAGCCAAGCACCAGCTACTGGTTGATAGAACAGTTGCCCGAGACTGTAAAAAGAGACAGACCAACCTGTGCACTGCCTGGATTGACTACAAGAAAGCCTATGACTAAGTGCCGCACACATGGATACTGGAATGTCTGGAAATACAGGATCTACAGCGATGACATAGGGATGTCATTCGGATTGGACAAGTGTGGCCGGATGGTCTCAAAGAGAGGCAAGATGATCCGGACTGAGGGGATTGACCTACCAGAGGGCAACATAGGTGATATCCAAGACAGCTACAAGTACCTTGGCATCCCACAGGCTAATGGAAACCATGAAGAGGCCATAAGGAAGTCAACCACAGCCAAATACCTCCAGAGAGTAAGGCAGGTCCTGAAAAGTCAGTTGAATGGTAAGAACAAGGTCCGAGCCATCAACATGTACACACTAACAGTCATTAGATACCCCGGTGGTATCATAAACTGGCCAAAGTAGGAGATAGAAGCCACAGATATCAAGACTAGAAAGCTCCTCACCATGCATGGAGGGTTCCATTCCAAGTCCAGCACCCTGGGGCTATACACTAACCGGAAAGAGGGAGGCCGAGGGCTAGTGAGCGTCAAGGCCACAGTCCAGGATGAAACATCAAAAATACGAGAAGACATCAGATCTTAACCTGTCGATCTTAAGCTGTCCTATCAATAAAGGCAAAAGGCCAAAAAATATATAGAAAAAAAAAGAAAAAAAAAGAAAATGGTGGAAGTTGAAGAAAATGGTCCACGACAAGGCTCCAACCTGTAAAGCTGATCTGGCAACAGCAATCAGAGAAAGTTGGAGCCAGATTGATCAAGAGCACTGTTTGTCACTCATTAAGTCCATGCCTCAGAGACTGCAAGCAGTTATAAAAGCAAGAGTGGTGCAAGGTGGTGCAACAAATTACACATTGTGGTGTAGTAATGTTTATTAGGTTAACTGTCACAATTTTTATTTTCTAATTGTAAGTATCAGTGAGAACTGCAAGAAGAGACGGCAGGAGGAGGGCCTGCTAGGTAAACATTTAAAACCCTGATGCTAATTATTAGTGTGGATGCCCTGAAGGGGGTCCCTGATAAAATGAAAGGCTCCCGTGGCCACAAATTTCGAGCTACAGACCAGTCCCACCAGGATTTCGCAGGCATTTTCTGAAATAGTTGCGGCCTAAAATGCCTGATGTTGCATGGGATCTTAAAAAAAATGCGATGAAAGTTGCGGTGCTTTTTACATTTTACGCCCCGGGAAGCGGCGAGGTCCGGGTGGGCGGGCGCTGTAAAGCTCACGGCCGGAGCCGTGAGCCACCTTCACCCCTGAGCCTTTCCAAGCTGACCCAGAGCCAGTCGCGGCACACCACCGGGGAGGAAATGCGCCCGGCGGGGGCCAGCCAGCACCGGGGAGAGGTCCCACAAGGGGACCGTGCGGTCGTCCCTGACCCGAGTTCAATCCCCCGGGCAGACTGCGCGGAAGTTGCGAATATTTTGAAGTTATGTGTTCTGCCGCATAAAATGTAATGTATACAAAAGTAGAAAGGACAATCTGATGTTATATCTATTCTAGTGATGATGATGATGATGATGAATATAGCCCAAGAAATGCTAATTCTCCACTATCACTGGCATTAAAGGAACTGAGTGTGATGCATTAATGATTTTTCCTTTTTGTATTTTACAGCCTTCACCGGGAAAGTTCTCCTGCTACAGTGTTTGATTTGAACAACTAATGTAAGGTAAATCTAAAACCCTGGGTACCTCTCATTCTTAGTTTTAAGTTTACTTTTATACTGATATGAAAATCTAGTTTAGATGAGGTTTGATTTATTTCTGTCTGTGTCCAGATTCAAAAAAGATGAAATGGTCTTGTAAAACATCATCATTGTACCATGCCATTTTTAGTCATCAGACTAAGGTACAATGAGCACCTTAGAAGTTATGAACTGGAGAAAACAAGCAATGAGCTTTGACAGCATACACTCTTGAAGTACCACATTTGCCTCCCTTATTAATGGTCACAAAAGCGGGATGTTTGTTGAAATTAGAGTTTGAGCTTATTTTTTGTCTGGACATTAAACACACCAATCCTGTCTCCATCCACAGAAACATTCACAGGGGTTTTCAAGTCAGCTTTAGGTACTGCACAGATTATTCATCACATCTAATCATATTTATAACAACCAGAATTTATTTCTGGTTACAAATGAAAACTTTTTTTCTGTACTTGCATGAAAAACTGCAGATAATGATCATATTCTAATGAGTTAGGCTAACATCAGCACACTGTATATCGTTGCAACTTCACATCAGAATGAATATCTGTAAAGGTGAACAGTTTGTGTTTCTTTATGCAGCTTTCTCTGTCAGGATGGGCACCCCAAGCAAAGCTACGCATAATTTTTGGAGACAACGATATTCGCAAACTCATTCTACCTGCAGGAATACCAAGCAGAGTCCTGAGGATCTGTGTCTTCCACACAAGTGGAGCAGATGCATCCAACGCTGATGTGTCTATTGTTGTCGAAGGGACTGAGGTACTCCACAACTGTGGAAGTGTTGCAAAGGCCTGTCTCCTGCTGATGGGCATCATTTATGCCATGAACATGAGTTACCCACTAAAGATGAAGTACACTTTTGAAGTGTTTCAAAAGCTTCTTCTAGAGCTTGATGTCCTTAAGCTGTCCCCGAAAATCCTGTCTCTGCGGAACAAGCGGAGTTGTCCTTTAAAAGAGGGCACTAAAAGAAAAAAACAACACAGTTGTTTGTGTCTATTTGTGTATTTTCTTCTTTTTCTCTTGTTTTAATGATGATGTTTTTATTTCAACTTGTTGCACTGTCAATTCAATGACCATATTAATAATCATCAGTAAATTACCTGAGGTTTGCTAGTAAAAGAAACTTCTATCCGCAAGTTAAGTTTACTTGATGATTACCCTTGTAGAATTTACTTACAGTTTCTAAGTGCAAAAACTTTCCTAGGTTTTCCCAAGTAAATAATACTCCTCATTTTTTTCAGTGTAATAGTGGTGTGTTGTATGTTGTTTTGTTCTTTTGTTTGTTTGTCATGATTCCATAATTTTTTCCTTTTACTGACTACCACAATTTTTTTCTTGATTTTCTTAAAGCCAGAAAGTTGCCATTTGAAATGACTTCAGCTTTGTGTCATGTCTGTGATCTTTTTTTTTTTTACAAAATAAACAACTGAATGAAGATCGTCCAAGACTGGTGATTCCATAATTTTGGCCAGGGGTTGTAGAAACGACTGAATTGTCAGCACTGCCTTAGACAGGGCCATTGTTTTCGGTGAGCTGCGATCCAGGGAAGGTGACAGCATGCAGTTTATATCTCCTCCTAGTATGAGGTGGTGTGTATCTAAAATGTGTATATGTGAAAAAAAGCTGGTAAAAATGTACTGTGATCGATATTTGGTGCATATACATTTGCCAGGATGACAGGGGTGTTATTTGATGTATGTGATGTGTAGATATATGAATGGTACATTCTTATTAATATGTATTTTAAAAAATATCTGATAAGAAATTTGTTGTAGTTCGTGTTAAGAATGGATAAAAACTCCAAAACAAAATATACAATCAAGGTGGCGCTCTGTAATAAGGTCATTGACCAGGAAGGATTGGTCAGGAACCAAATGTTCAAGAGGGCCATTTCAATTTCTGCAGCTTATTTTGCTGTTTACATCGTTTAGTGAGATGTTTATAATATTCTGGAGTACCAGTCTAGGCACTATGACGGTTTTTTGACATGATCTAGTGATTCTGACTAATGGAATGAATCTAGATGTAGTTGGACATTTAGGACTGCTAGAAAACATCAGTTCAAGTTCATATCAGTACAGATACATCTGGTTCTTTAACTTTATAATTCACAGTAGGTGTGCAATGAAGTAACGATGCGTTGTATTATGAAACCCCACTGTATGATTATGTACTGTTAAATAAAATATTTTCCAAGATTTCAGCTGTAACAAATCTTATTACCACTACTACAAGCTAAGGCTGAGCAATTTTATCGATCCTGCGATATATATCGATATTGTTTACCCCAGAAAGTATTGATTTTTCAGCCTCGAGTATCGATACATTAAGTGCCATCCAAATCCCGTGCGTTACCATCTCGTCAGATGACGACGTCTTCCTCTTCCTGTTCCTCTTCCTGAGGGGGGCAACAGAGAAACAGCAGGCGGTATAGAACAGAATCGTATCGTTGGCTGAATATTATGTATCGTGGGGTCAGATTAGTCTATCGCTACAGCCCTACTACAAACATACACACTATAGGAAATGTACTATGGGAAGATTGGCATTGTAGCCTAGAAGAAGATGAAGAAGAGGACATTAAATGTAAACTCTGTCAAGCTGAGCTGTCATATCATGGCAGCACTACAGCGATGCATGAGCACGTCAAACGCAAGCTTTTATTTTCAACGTAAATAAAATCCATGTTATACGTCTTAATTATCAGTGAGTTATCGGACATATAGCCAATTTTGTACTGATTTGTAACATTGTCGCTGTCAAGCAGAGACCTCATATCTCCCAAACCGATAGTTTTATCGGTCAATTATGGTCATAAATGTACATGTGTCTTTATATTAGCCTACCAACCTACAAGCAAATCAAACCCAAATGGATTTGCGTTTCTTATATGCAAACACACATTCATCCATTAGTGTGCAACCAAAACGGGATTTATTAAAACACAAAATGTGAAGCGCTGCGGTTGTTGTGAGCTCATGCTCCCCAGTCAAATGTGCACTTGTGGAATAGCCTCATATGCAGTTCTCTCCACAGCCACATTCCGCAAAAAATGGTCTATGCAAAGCACCATGAATATTGAGAAAATGAGCATGGGTACCACTAATTAGTGACTAATTAATGGATGACCCATTTCACCTCCTGAGCGGTGTGGGAATACTACCAAAATTGCACCAAATGAACAGAGGAAGGAGGGGTGGTCAGTGCAGACTGAGGAAGTATGGGTAAACCTGGCACTACCAACTATCCTTTTCTCAAACGTAAAATCCATTTTCAACATGATGGATGAACTAAAGGCTTATACCAGATGGAAGCATGACTTTAGAGAAACATGCTTGCTGGCAACAAAGTACAAATTTTTTACGGTTTGATAAAACTGGCCCCTGAGTATATCATAGAAAAGACCTAAAACATGATGGAGGGACTACATTTTCCATATGCCCAAGCAGCACCTGGATATCCCCAAGAAAAAGTTGGAAGAGGCTGCCCAGTTTCCTCCCTTATGTTTTATCTTTTGTATATGATGATGTGCTTCACTCCTGATATTACTAGCTATATTCTGTTGTGTTCTCTGATTTCCATACCTTTTGAGATCTTCAGGCTTTCCCCATCCTCCAATGAAGAGTTTGGTGAGGAGCAGCCTTCTGTAAAATACATCCAGTCTGCTCACACCCATGGACTAGCTTCTAGCATCTACACACACAGACAGACATACACTTTGTTCAAAATGTGCAGAAAATACTTTTTCAAGAATCATGTGGCATTAAAGCGGAATAAAGTCACTGCATGCAAAGTGTGCACCAGCACCCCAGCGCAATAGTTAAAGCAAAGAACACTGATATCTGCAACTGAAAAGGTGGGCCTACATTTGGCAGAGTTAAGAGCTAAAAAGAATACAAATACTGGGAACCCACTTTCAGTTGTAGTTTGCTTGATTTCATGTGAATCTAAACAGAGAAACACTTTTGATGTGGTTCAGACATAAATCCAGACTCAAGCTGAAAAGATATCAATTTATATTATGCTCAACCATTAAAGTTGATGTACAACATGTTTGACAACGAGAACTGTAAAAGCAAAATGTCATGTTAAACATCCCCAATCCAAGTTTTTATGTTGACTTTTACAGCAGTATGATACATTACTGTCTTTCACTGTTAATACACAGCATGTGACTACAAATGTACTGCAATTTCAAAAACTGTCAGTCAGAGATATCTGAATGTACCTGAGAATGCAGGCTCTGATCTCTAAATTAAAAACATCAAGTGTACATTACTGAGGTCTGACCGGGCAATCTGGTCAACTAGACATTTAGAATGTGTTCAAATCAGCATGATGGCACACCTGACTCATCACTAAAAATATTACTTCGCTATCTCCACATTGTCACATCCTGAAAATATAAAACATGTAAACAAATACGAATAAGTCCACTGGAAGTTAACTTTAATAAAGTAATACATATGAATTTAAATTTCAGCTTTCTTTAATGAATATTCTGTGTGTTAGACCAACTCATTAATACAGGTGTGTACCTCATGTGTGGGAAGAATTATCCTATCTTTATTCAAGAACATACATTTTCAGTTTGAGAGCATGATTTCTCCTTCTCGTGCTCAGATTTATTGTCCTTGTGCTGCTCTCTTTCAAAATGTGTGCTTGGACTCAAAAATCACATGCTTGTGCTCACATTTCTTCTTCTTGGACACAAACATTTCGCTCGCACTCAAATATGTCCTGTGCGCGCTCAGATCTAATATGCTCGCACTCAAAACATGTCCTATGCGCTCTCAAATTCTTTCTGCTCGCGCTCAAAACAGCACGTCCTCTCAGATTGTCCCACCCTGCACTTAAAATAGTGTGTTTCACCAGCCAATAGGGAGACAGCTAGAGTGTGGACCAATCTTGGGTGTGTTCCTTTGCCGTTTTTGAGCACTCCGTAGGGGCGGGTATACGGTCTGTTTGTAAAACTGCCTCTCTCTTAAAATACACCAATTTACCATACTAGCCAGCTATTTGAATCGTCACCTATTTAAGACGCCAGCTTATTTATGTATAATTAATCTTAAATAATCCTAAAAAGAGTTATCGTCGTTTAGACACCGTATGATTCTGTTTATCGTAGAATTTTTCTAATTTTATATTAGCGGGATGTTTTATATACTATAAATACACCTGACAGTGTACCTGTGTTACGGTAGTTGAGTGGTTAAGTACACTGCTACCTGTTGTATTTTGAACCATGGGACGCTGGTTCGCATCCCGGCCGCCGCACTCTTGCAGCATGTCATATTATGATTTTAAATTAAAATAAATTGATGACTGTTACAGTAATAGAATCCGTGTAATTCTCTTATTGTAACGTTTAACAAGCGATGATGGGTGAATATGCTAGGCTACGTGATTAAAAAGGTATAATATAAAATAGGCTATGATGATAATGACTTGAGGATAACATTGGTGCATTAGTTAGCCTATTTACGCTGACCCCTGGGGGTCAAAGCCAGGCAGTGCATAATTAGGTTAGTGTTGGTTAGGCTTCCACAAGAAGACTTTGAGCAGGACTCGAAGCTCGGCAGCCCACTGAGCGGGAAACAAGATGGATGGCCAAAGACCACAAGTAAGTTCATTGCTTAATGTTGCTAAATCAGTTAAATGACTTTATTTTAACTCAAGACATGACATCATTGTTTCATTTGAAAAATGAATGCCGTGTTTACTACAAAACATGAAGAAAAAAATCAGTAACAGGTTGGCCTGTTCATGTTTTTACAACTGACACTAAACACATCATGGACTATGAAAAGCCCATTTCCCACTATTTCATAAGTATTTCTATTTTTTAATAAATTGATATAAAAGTAATATATTTAAGTATTATATTAAAATGTGATGCTGTACATACATTTTCAATAAATAAAGCCTAAGAGTGACCTTCACTCGTGAGTACTGGCTGCGAGTGGGACGTGAATGACATGACACGTGCCCTCCCGGAACGATGAATGGAAAATGAAGAATACAGCAGATCCCATATTTACAGCATTTACACAGCTCACATGCCAATGTTACAACACACGGTTAGCCTTAAATGTAACCACACCACTTAAACACACCGTGACCTTTCTAACTACCCGACGCTGACTGTTTCCAGGTGTGTGCGTGTGTGTGTGTGTGTGTGTGTGTGTGTGTGTGTGTGTGTGTGTGTGTGTGTGTGTGTGTGTGTGTGCGCGCGCGCGCTCAGGTCCTGTTCGAAGTTCAACTTAGCTCAGTTAGCTTACTAAAGTTAGCTTTGATCATTCATGACGGATGGTTTCAGACGGCAGACAGACAGGCAGGCAGGGAGACAACAAACAGTGATGTTACACTACCTCAGACTGTACACAGACGTCTGTTATCCTTGTTGTTGTTCTGTTTGAGCAGCTAGCTGACAGCTGCCGTCCTCTGAAGGGGAATGACTGGACCGTTCGTCAAGGCGCGAACTACCGACGTGTGGAGAGAGATACTTCCGGTCGAAACCTTCAAAGTAAACCTGTACCAAGCAGATTGAACTTTTCGTCTGTGAGAGTTTCGCAATTCACGGGTCATGTCGACGTTATCTACAAAGATGTCAATATAAAGGACAGTGAACTGTGCTCTGTCGTCCAGCAGGTTCTCGTGGATCGTGGCTGCTGCTGTGATCCTGCACGACGTCCACTACATATATTATTACTGTCATTATTACTACCATATCTGTTACTGTAATCATTTTATCATTCATTGTAATTCATTGTCATTTTATCATTCATTGTAATTCATTGTCATTTTATCAGTCATTGTAATTCATTGTCATTTTATCATTCATTGTGATTCATTGTCATTTTGTCAGTTATTGTAATTGTACAATATGTTTGTGTTAATTTGTTCTGTACACGTGACATCCATTGCACGTCTGTCCGTCCTGGGAGAGGGATCCCTCCTCTGTGGCTCTTCCTGAGGTTTCTTCCACCTTTTTTCCCTGTTAAAAGGGTTTTTGTGGGCAAGTTTTTCCTCACTGGAACCGAGGGTCTAAGGACAGAGGGTGTCACTCCCTGTACAGATTGTAAAGCCCTCTGAGGCAAATGTACTTTGTGACTTTGGGCTATACAAATAACATTTGATTTGATTTGATTTGATTTGAACAGACAGTAACTTTCTTTGCTTGTTACTTGCTCCTTTTATACTTTGTCCTTAAAGATACAATACAGCATGAAGTGTGCTGTCCCAACAGTGAGCTCCACTCAGTTGTTCTTCTGATCTGGTTCAGGGCCGGCCCTCAACTTTTAGTGGCCTTAAACAAGATTTTGTTTGTGACCCCAAAAAACTCCAGTGCAGTCAACAAATCACAAACAGCGCTATTCATTTAACAAACACATGCACACAATAGAGATGGACGAATCAATTCAAATCTCTTACTTTCTTTGGGGGTCGGCAAACAGCTACAAACAGAATCAGTGAAAAGTAAATGAAGGAAAACAAAGTTGTTTGAGTTGTTAGCTGAACTATTTTGTTTGGATTTGTCATATTTTTGTCATGTCAGACCTGCTGTGGTCACACATACTAACTGAATATTTACTGAAAGCTACAAAGGCAGCTCATCTTCTGACACATTTCAGCCAAATGAAGATATAAACCAGTGAACCTGTCTGATCAATGAGGACGAGGACATAGCACACAAACAGCACGCAGTGTGCAACATTTCTATCAGGAGGAAAGCGACAGATATGATTTGGTTAATGGGCATGTGACGATAAATACATGAACAATGTTCTGGATACTAGTTGACCTCTCACATAAATGATGGTAGATTTTGAATAATTATGTTTATGTATTCTTATTTGGTTTATAAACTCTTTCCTGCATGAATGATTTATGTTTAAATAAAATATGTGTTTAGTTGGTTGTCTTGAAGCATAGAAAATGTGGTGTAGCAATATTAAATAAATAAAAAAAAGTCTTTAATATGTAAAAGAAACAATAAAACCTCACCTGTTGTCATGGTAGCCTGACGCCAAACTCAGGTTCTGGGCAGAATGAGCCAGCAGGTCATTAGAACAGACACTGAAACCTGCGTTACAGAACACTGAGCGTTACAGACAGGGTACAGAGAGAGCTGCTGTGTTATTCCGTGAGGAATCTTGACCAAAGAATTTGACAGACATGTCACTAAGACAACTTGGAACTGTGTGAAAAGAGGTATAATAGGACTCCTTTAAGAAATCATGCAATATGACAACTTTTATTGTGTATTATGTTTCTGTGACATATTATGTCTATAATACTGTAATATGAGTGTAAAGAGTTTGTAACCATAACTGTACAAACACTATAAAAAGAACCACAAAAGAAGAACGTGAAGGAACAGATATGATTCAAGAGGCACTTAGTTATTTATTATTAATCTTTCATTTTTTAAATATCACGGTTATTCCCAATACTGGTATATAGTGACAACCATCTTCTACAGTGGCATGAAAAACAATCTTACTACATCAGTGAACCTGTTCCCATCCATGCAGGATTATTTCCCTTTACATATTTAATATAACTGAAATATGATGCAATGTTACAGAATTATTGTTCAGAAGACATTTTATTATATTTATTATTTGATTCTATTGAACAAGAGAGAGAAATATACTTCACACCTTTCGTCAAACTCAGTTTGACCCCGTTTTGACAGTTTTACGACTTTGACCTTTGACCTCAATTAATGCAAGATGAGATAAGAGAAAAGTTGTGTGAAAGTGTCTTCTCTATTAACCCTTTGTGAGTTTTACACACACACACACACACACACACACACACACACAGACACATTGTATCACATTGCATTGAAGTTATGGAGTTTTAAAGTTAAAGTTCTTGAAATGGGCATGTGCGCTTGTGCAAACACACACACACACAGATAAGAACCCAAATGTTGTAAAAAATAATAATAATAATAATAAAATCTGAGAAACAACCAAAAGTGTGGAAAACACTTTGTACCATTCCTTTAAAACGAGTGTGCGAGAACGACTTAAAACCATCTTGGTGAAAACAAAGAAACTCATAATGCTGCTGAAAAGATCTAATTCCAACAGAGAAAATTATGTTTCTGACTCGAGCAACAAAGAAATGCAGAATTTACAGCAGAAGAGAGTCATCATATCTCTGATATGTGAGACGCCTGTTACAATCTTTCAAGAATCAAGATTGAATGCTGATGCTTCAAAGAAGAGCGTAGTCTATCTGTGTCGACTGACTGGGCAGTGCTGAGACTGGTGATTCCAAATCACTCGGCCTTAACTAGCCAGACCAGGCATCCCCAGGATCAGGAAGGCCCTGTAGCCGCTAAACAGGCCAGATTGGAGGCCGAGATCAAAGCTACTTTCAACTGGCAATTAAGAACCTGTCCCTCCAGTCGCTGGTTTTTACGAGCCACTCTCCAGACATCTGAAAAGAGAGGAGATACGGAGCACTTTCTCTTGGAGAGTTTTAATTCAGACTGCAACGTATTCCAGACGCTGATAGATCTGCCGGGAGCTGCATGGAAGGAGAAGATGAAAGAAATTGGAGAAAAAATGACGTCTCTGTTTACCAGCTGCCACAAATGTAATGATGTCCTGGCGGTGAAAAAAACTCTGTCCTTCTGAAACCACACCCCCTTACCCGTGCAACGCTTAAAACACAACAGCGGACGTACCAGCACAACCCGCTGACTGGCTCTACCCGACTGAAAGACATGGAAGATTTCAACGCTACAGACGGCTCACCTCCACATGGACCCCCATGCCTCAGGAGTCGGAGGCCTCATCCTTCCCCTCGCCCGGCCCGGCAACGACACCCTAGGCTTCACCTGGGCCTTCAGTTTCTCCTTCGGCCTCCACGACCCTGCCATTGCCTTCACCGGACCACATCCCAGAGAAGGAGAGTGAACATGCGGCCTCCCCATCCCCGATCCTCTCATCCAGCGGCTGTTCCTACTCATACATGGACGACACGGACATGGACGGGGAGTCTCAATGCTGCTCCTCCTCCTCCTCCCCCGACTTTTTGACACCTCCCCCTTCACCAGCTACATCCACTCCTGTAACTCCTGTGTATGGCTGACGATGGACGGGGTGGCGTTGTCGGCTTTCTTCAGCGGTGTAAAGGCAGCCGTCATCCATCTGCTCAACATCACCCTTCACAAGTTTTGACACGAGCAGTGCTACGGGTGTCAGATCAACCACCCTAGCCAGAGACAGCACCCGTGTGTGGAAGATGAATACTACCAGATCAACTTTCACGGGATAATGAATAATGCTTTTCACCCCTCCATTCCTTCCATCCAGCGTCTCCTGGCCGCGCACAACATCCGAGAGGACGACGCCAGAGTCAAAACCGTGGTGCAGACTCTATTACACAAGCTCAGATCCAGGATTCCATCAGCAGCATGTATGACGAGCTCATTGGCCAGGACATACTCAAAATAGGAGAACTGAAACTGGTGACGGCGGGCTGGGAAAGCGAATAAGTTTGTTCTCTTGTTTCTGTTTTGTTTATTAATCATGGGTAATTATTGGAGAAAACTTGTAACCTATGTAGAAGAGCGGATGATCATCACTCATCTGATTGAGATTTTGATACAGCAGACGTACTCAACTAGTGGACTCCGGTCCGCATGCGGACCCAAACGCAATGTCATCTGGACCGAGACAAAATCTCTCTATAATAAATATTACTATTAATTTATTATTATTATTTTATTTTCATAGTGTTTTAAGCAAGATTTCATTGCCATGCGATTTCTGGATGTATTTCCGCGTAGCCAATCTCGCGACAAATCAAGAACAAAATATCAGGTTGTTTATCATCACTATGACAACTCACTGAAGCGTGGTGAAGGTGGATTCAGAAAACCGAGAATTTAAGACAGAGTGGACAGACAAATATGCGTTTGTCCTGCCTGCGGGGAGCACGAAACCAATGTGTTTCTGCAATGAGACCGTTGCTCTCGTCAAAAGTGGAAACGTGAAGCGGCATTATGAAACAAAGCATGGGCACTTCGAGCAGAACTATCCACAAAACTCTGCGGTAAGAACCAGAAAAATAAATCAAATGCAAGCATCATATCAAGCATCACGAACTGTGATAGTCAGGTCAGCAACCCAGCAGGAGTGCGCGACTGAAGCCTCACTGCGAGTGGCATGGGTCTTAGGCAAGCACAAAAAGCCTTTCACTGACGCTGAAGTAGTAAAGGAGTGCATGAACGAGGTAGTGACCGCTCTATCATTCAAAAAATAAGTCTTGTTTTGTGTGCCAGCCTGGGAAAGGAGTTTTCAGAAATCATGTCAACCGTGATGAAGCTCATCAACTTTTTGAGGGCGTCATCTGCTTTGCAGCATCGCCTGCTATGCTCATTCCTCACAGAGGTGGATGCAGAATTTGATGATTTACTTCTGCACAATAATGTCAGCTCTCTCTGTACCCTGTCTGTAACGCTCAGTGTTCTGTAACGCAGGTTTCAGTGTCTGTTCTGACCTGCTGGCTCATTCTGCCCAGAACCTGAGTTTGGCGTCAGGCTACCATGACAACAGGTGAGGTTTTATTGTTACTTTTACATATTAAAGACTTTTATTTATTTATTTAACATCGCTACACCACATTTTCTATGCTTCAAGACAACCAACTAAACACATATTTTATTTAAACATAAATCATTCATGCAGGAAAGAGTTTATAAACCAAATAAGAATATATAAACATAATTATTCAAAATCTACCATCATTTATGTGAGAGGTCAACTTAGTAAGGGGAAGGTGTTGGAGCGTTTTTGGGCACTGCGGAAGGAGTTAGAAACGTTTCTATTGAATCAGACCAGTCCAAAAGCAAAACCATTTGTGGAATTCCTGCAAAACAATGAAAATATGGAAATTGCTTAATTTCTGACAGACATCACTTGCCACCTCAATGATTTGAATTTGAAGCTCCAGGGCAAAAATAACACAGTGTGTAACCTCATGTCAGCTATCAGTGCTTTTCAAAGGAAGCTGGAAATATTCAAAAGTGACCTACAGGAGGGGGGCCTGCTTCACTTCCCAAATCTTAAAAGCCAAGCTTCAGGCCCACAACATCACAATTATGTGGAAACAGAACAAATCCTTTGTGCATAGTTCAAATGTTCCTTGTGGATTTACTACCTTTTTCGTTTGGAGTTCGAATTTTGGAAATACACTGCGACTGTTTTGGACCCTGGAAACATTGGAAATTTGGTGAGTGGACCATTTCAGTTTCTACGTCTGTGAATATGCCGAGCGAATTGAAAAGATTGCACAACATTCTTCAGACTAGTTTAGATCACTGTGTTTTTGTTTAGGCTTTAAAGATGATTAAAGATTAGTCATCTCCTTTTTGCAACCAGTGTACAGTATTATACCTTATCTTATCATCGTACCTTATCCTTTATGTATCTTTATCCATTATGTATCTTAACCTTTGATGTATCCTATTACAATACAATCATTAAAAGAAATAAAGAAGCAATCCAGAGTGGTGTGTTTTTCAGTAAACCCTGAAAGTTTGTTACAGGCAGGCAGGCAGGATGGCAATGAGACGGGTCATGAAAAGAGTGTATTAAAACCTGGGCCACCTGGCTAGTTTTGGAGGTGTAGACCGACTCCATAGGGGTGTGCAGGATGAAATGGGAAAGAAAGTCAGTGTGGAAAATGTTAAAGATTTTTTACAAGAGCAAGATACCTACACTCTGCATAAACCAGCCAGAATACATTTCACCAGAAACAGAGTTTTTGTCCCTAGGCCTTTAAACCAATTTCAAGCAGATCTTTGTGACATGCAAGCCTTGGTGGAACACAACGATGGGTTTAAATATTCATGAACAGTCATAGATGTATTTTCCAAAAAAGCATACATGCGTGTTTTAAAGAGGAAAACCGCAGACGAGGTGGTGAAGGCCTTTGTTTCAATCTTCAAAGACAGTCAGATCCCTGAAAAGTTACAAACGGATGCCGGTAAAGAGTTTTTCAACAAGAGTTTTGATGCTTTGATGAAGAAGCACAACATTGTACACTTTTCCACAGCAAGCGATCTAAAGGCCTCTGTTATTGAGAGGTTTAACCGTACGTTAAAAACTAGAATGTGGAGATATTTTACGGCTAACAACACGAGGCGATACCTCGACGTTTTACAGGATTTGGTGAAAAGCTACAATCACAGCTTTCATAAAAGTATAAAAATGGCGCCTATGCAGGTGACTACCGAGAATGCCTCTTGGTAGTCACCTGTTTCAAAATCTGTACGGTACGTTTCCTACACTGTGATGCGGTGCAAATTAAATTTAAAAAGGGTGATTATCCAAGGTCAGAGGGGCGTTTGATAAAAAATCTGAACAGTTTGAGTTTTACAGACGAAGTGTTTACGGTGGAGGCCTGCATTCCTCGGACTCCCCCTGTGTACAAACTCCAAGATTATGACGGAGAGCCTATCGAGGGCTCCTTTTACGAGGCAGAGTTGCAAAAAGTAAAAATGTCTAAAGACAGGACGTATCACGTAGAAGAAATATTGAAACAACGTACCGTCAAGGGTGAAAAACAGGTTTTGGTGCGTTGGAAAAACTGGCCCGGCAAATTCAATAGCTGGGTCAAGGCCTCGGATCTGAAAAATATATAAAAGCCACGCTCAACGACCCGGACCGATCATACCGTCGGATATGGCGACTTTTTTACGTGGATTTTACGTCACCTTACCTTCCAACGCTAGTAAAGACGTGTTTAAAAACAACACCAGCTCAAATTACACGGTAGACTTAGCCAAGGCTATCGAACTGAACGGAGAATGGGTGGTGGGTCTGTGCGAAATCATTTATCCTCACATGTGGTATACTTTACCTCGGGATAACGCTTATATCAAACTAATGGAAAACTCAGATGAACCTGTAATTCCGACGGGGGAAGATTATCCTAATCATAGAAAGCCTGGAGAGCTACTCATAATTCAAAAGTTTAGTCGGGGAGGATATTATGACAAGCCGAAAGACCTCCTGGATCAACTCGTACCGAAGCTTTTAAAATATGACCCCACAGCCAACTCTGTTTACAACAACGTGACCAAGTGCATCGATTTCAAAGGCAGCAGTCGGTACAAAATCCGAGCGCAAGCCCCCTTGGCCTACATGCTGGGTCTTAAACCGGGTAAGTGGTGGACCCTCTCTCCCCGTTCGGCTACCTACCCGTTGTGGAAATGTATAATAATGTTTGAATTAAAATAGATGTGTGTTAAATGTATCTGTGTAAGTATAAGGTCACACAGAGTATATTGCTTTTGAATGTTGTGTAACTAGTATAAGTGTTTTGCAGAAGTTGCAGGTTCAAGGCCTACACACAGAGAGAGAGACGAGCAGATAAGCAGAGAAATAGGGGACTGCACTTGAGTTTGTTTAGAACTGAGAGCAGAAACAGAACATCTTACTAGACAGGTTGTGTCAAAGTTTATGATGTCCTACCAGACAGAGTACTCTCACGCACAGCTGCAAACTGTTCTCAGGAAGAGTACTATCTATGGAGCAATACCTCCAATAACAGTGTTTGTTTAAGAGAAATGACCATGAAAGGAATTGTAGATGTATAGTGAACGCCCTATGACATATGCTTTGTATCTGTTTTGTGTGTGTGTTAATAAAACTAGCCAGAAGCTGTGGGACCCAGAACTCAGCAGTGCGAGAAGGTGAACAGACCGCGGGGTCTGTTAAGATTCAGAGCTGTGTTCTCCATTTGCAAAGGTGAAACTGGAATCTGTCTTTGTCTCCTTCATTTCAGACATCTCTCTGTTTGTATTTCAGGTCTGTAGCAATTCGGGGTGGTTTTGCAACACCACAACACCGTGCAATCTCAAAAGAGGTATTTATAACCTCTTTGTTTACACAGACATCATTTAGTATCAACCGATCGGTGACAGCTACTCACCGTTGCTGAGTGTGGTGAACGTTAAAGGTGGTTTTGGAGATGTGCTGAGTCTTAAGTACAATACGGTGCATTACGTACGCATGTCTAAAAGTTACATTAAAACTATTCATATAGATTAAAACGGATCGCAACCAGTGTGTGGACTTTGTCTACGGGAAGGCTATTTTGAAACTTCACTTTAAACCAGCCGCGGCTCAGTATCCTGTATAAAAATAAATAAAAAACATGCAACAGGTACGTCTGAGAGAGGATCCTCATCGCTTCATAAAATATTATGAAAGTCAAGTGGGAGGCGCTTTACCCGGTTTTTATGGAGCACCGGTCATGTACGGTCGGGGTATAGGCTCCATCTTCTCGAGATTGTTTCGTTTTGTCTCTCCTCTGGTGAAAAAAGGCTTTGCCATCGCCAAGCCACACCTCAAATCGACCGTGAGAAACATTGCCTCTGATGTAATAAAAACTGCGGTGGGGAGTATGACCAATCGACAGAATCAGGAGGGATCCGGAGGGATTATGGTTGTATCGCGTAGACAAAGGAGGAGGCCTCCCTAATAAACGTGCGAGTCATAAAAGGAAAAAATCAGTCGGGAGAAGCAAGCCAAAGGGGAAGAAATCTGCCAGAAGCTCTTTTACATCAAAAATCACCCGAGTGCACCCTGGCGGAGCTGGATTTATTTTCAGCCCCAATGACGCAGCTGTCGATCGAAGATAAGGTCTACACTGAAATTCTTCCGACGGGGGCCACATTGAGTTCTTTATTCCCGAAGATGGTGAAAATTATTCGGATTTGAACAATACCTTGCTGCATCTCCGCCTGAAAATTACCAACGCCGACGGTACAGACCTGGCGAATGACCCCAATGTGGGCCTGATCAGTTACCCTCTGAATACAATTTTCAATCAGTGCGACGTTATTCTGGGGGATAGATTAATTTCACAGTCTAGCGCTACTCACCCTGTACAGAGTCATGATCGAAACCCTACTCAATTACTCTGAAGATATGCTCAAGAGTCAATTCAGCGCCTCTGGCAATTCCCGGGAAGTACACCTGTTTGGCTCTCTCCACGGGGACGATTTTTTCTGTAAGAGACTCCTTCTGAATTCGGTGGATATGAGAATCAAGCTGACCCGAGCCAACGACACCTTTTGCCTGAGAATATTAGGCGCCTTGCTGTTTGTTAAAAAAGTGTCAGTCTCCCCCACGATCCGTCTGGGTCACGCAGCAGCTCTGCTGAAGAGTAACGCACTGTACCCCCTGTCGCGCGTCAATGTAAAAACCTACTCAATACCTGAGAATTCCAGGATATGTAACCAGGAGAACCTCTTTCTGGGTGCTATGCCCAGACCTGTCGCCCTTGAATTTCGACGTAGAACATCTGGCCCTCTGTCAGGATGGCACACAGGTTCCGGCTAAGGCTTTCCAGCCCCAGTTTAATCAAGTCAATTCAGTCAGAGAGTTTTACAACATGTTTATCGCCACGGGAAGACACCTGAAGGATCTACCTCTGAGCATCAACCGTGAGGAATTTAACGACGGATACTCTCTGTTTGCGTTTAGTCTCACCCCGGATGATAAGAACGACGCTCTGACCCCTGTTTCCAGCGGGAATTTATGATTGGAAATGAAATTCAGAGTACCCTTACCCACAGACGGACACGGGCCCCTGCCTACACACGCAAACAGCGCGAGTGCAAAGGCGCTCTTCCCATTACGCATATAACACGTTTTTTGTGTTTTTTAGTGACAGCGGCGCTGTCCATGGTGATGTGGCTGAGTGTCACATCACCATCTATACCAGCACTGATGCACGTATCATAGCCACACAATGATGGGACTTATCGCGTAGACAAAGGAGGAGGCTTCCCTAATAAACGTGCGAGTCATAAAAGGAAAAAATCAGTCGGGAGAAGCAAGCCAAAGGGGAAGAAATCTGCCAGAAGCTCTTTTACATCAAAAATCACCCGAGTGCACCCTGGCGGAGCTGGATTTACACACATTTGGAAATGTTGACTGTAATCCACAATCCAGTATAGTTTTCAGACATTTCGATGGAGGCATATTCTGTCCATCTGATCTGATGAAAGATCTGAAGTGAATCAGTTCATTTCCAAGATTGCTGTCCAAGTCAGCGGGATAGGCCGAGGCAAGTGTGTTCGCTTTGTCAATTAACTCACAGTCAGATGTGTTTGCATGAAAAGAACACCAAATAGATCACACAGGTGCTTGTATGCATCAATTCTGTGGCTGAGACAGCTGACTAAGTTATCGACAGCCACATTGAATGTTTCTATTTGGAATTTGCTTTTACCATCAAATACATAATTTTTTGCGCTGTCATCCTCAAGTCGTCTGTGCTTTCTGGTGCGTTGGAGGTCATATTTGTACGTCTGGCACACGCCTGGCACAGCTGAGGCTTCCTTTTCAAAGTCTGTGAAAAGATCTCTCTGTGCTGATACAAAGTCACACAGAGATATAAGAAGGTGCACAGCTGTCATGAGTTCCATGTCCACTTTTTGGAGCTGTAAACTTGTCAGCTGAAATCGAGTCAGAATGGTATTCCAGAAATTAGCCATGAATGCAGTTTCCAGTTTATTTAATTTTACAGCGAGTGTGCTGGCCTCACTTCGGGTGTCTCTTTTCTCAGTTTCATCTTCAGCTATTCTCTAATGCTTCCCGAATTTTAACGTAGTTTCACCAAAGAGCTTTAGTTGAGTCAGCTCGACAGCTCCACCTAGTATTTGACAGTGATTTTAATGTCAAGTCTATATTAAAATCAGAGTTCCTGAAAAACTTGCTCCCACCTGTGAGTGGAGGCAGCGCAGAATGTGTACAAGGATTGCAGTAAATCAAAATACTGTCCCACTTCTAGACTGCTTGCCTCTATGCTGTTTACACCCACTAAATTTAAAGAATGGGAAGCACAAGGCACATAGTGAATTAATGGGTTTCTTTGCTTCAAATGTGCCTGTAATCCATTGTACCGGCCCGACATGTTGCTGGCATTATCGAATGATTGGCCTCTACAATTAGATAAGTCTAGCCCAAGATTCTCGACCATGGCAGTCACACAATCTGCCAGACTTTGGCCTGTATGGCTCTGAATGAGCTCAAATGCCAGGAAACGCGCCACTATGTTACCTTGCTTGCTAACAAATCTGAAGATAAATGTTAACGGATCAACATGAGAGAGGTCAGGAGTGGAATCTACAATGACTGAGAAATATTTTGCATCAAGGAGCTCTTCGGCAATTACTTGACTGGTTTTTTCTCCCATCATGTCAATGAACTCCTCACATATTGTTGACGACAGATATGAGACGCTCCCTCTGCCCTTCTGGCCATATGTTTTAATATGCTCAGCCAGAAATGGGTCAAATTGGGATATTAACTGATTACCCAAATAGTTGCCGTTATTTGGCGATCCAAGGAGCTTGTCATTCCCTCTGAATGCCAATCCTCTTTCTCCTAAAAACCTGCTACTACAGGTCGCAGAACATCCCTCCAATATTCCCTCACATCCGACGTTTGCTTTCTTAGGGCTGAGTCGATTGCGCCAATTCCACTCATCCTCATCGCATCAGTGTCAGCATATTGGACATATGGATGGCGCTCCTCTCATGCTCTGAAATGCGATGTGGATGTTTCCAGTTGCAAAAAACGTCCACAAATGCATTCTTTGATGCCCCGAAAAGTTTACAGGCAAAGCAAAATACATGTCCGTTGGTGAATATGGTGAATATACCAACCGTTCTTGTGGTGCTAGTTGTCCATTAGGCAGTCGACTGCACATCATGTCATTGGTTAATGAATGAACCCGACCACCTAGACCGCAGTCTCTTGTCGATGCAGGGTATTTTGCCCATCTGTTGTGAAACAAAGAGGGCCCTCTTTCAATGAGAATACTCTTTACTTTGTCACTTGATATATTTCCCCACAGTGCAGGATCAGTAACAGTTTCACACCAGGAGTCTTCATCATCATCCTTCTGCTGTACGGTACTCTCAGATTCACTCCTGGCCGCCTCATCCTCAGCTGGCGACGTGATCGGACTTAGCTCAGGCTGCCGCTGACCTGGCCCCCCTGTCCGGCTGCTGTGTGCCGTAGTACTGCTATGGATGGTGTCCATAGGAGGCAGTGCTGCTTCACTACCACTAAACGTCTCTGGTGAACTTGAACTAGCAGCGTTAGCATCCTGCTGGTCATCTGAGTGGTGAGGTGTGGTCCTGGCACCGCTGTTTTGAGTACCATCATATTGCATTGGTTTTCTGAAAAATGTTGATATCGGTGGCAGCATCTTTGGCTTCTTTTTCTTTCTTTTGTTTTCTTTTCGCTGAATCGCTGAGCGCCTGCTTATCCATTTTAACGTGCGTTTGACCCCGGCTGGCGTACGAACGTCATTGTGTCATCACATTACTTGTTAATATTATAATTTCTGAAACATTCAAATGATTTTATTATTATTTTATTACTATACTACATTTTCAAAACCATATTAATTTTTTTATTGTACAAAAAACAAACAAACAAAAAAAAACACTCTGAAGGCCCAGGGCCCCTAATGGCTCTGGGGCCCTGGGCACACGCCCACTTTGCCCATGTGGTAATCCGTCTATGCCCTTACCGTACACCACCACTCTGATCGTCTATGTCTGTTACGATTCCATTCTAGAAATTAACTCTAAAAGACAGGTGCTGGTGAAATATTATTTAAAAAAAGCAAAAAAAAAACAAAAAAAACATGAATAATCATGAACTGAAATCTTTGCATCGTCTGCTAGGAGATGTATTCTGCAGCGTGTGGGCTTCTGATCAGCTGCCGTTACTGACACGTTCCTTTGACACCCCAGTCTACTTTATAGTCAACACACACCCTGCGCACCTGCCCGGTGAGCACTGGCTCTCTGTGACTCTGGAAGAGGACAGTGTAGCCACCTTTTTTGACTCTTATGGTTTTCCTCCGGACTTTACTCATTACCCATCATTAAGCATCTTACAGTTTTTGGAGCAGCGTTCTGACCGGATATTGTACCACAATGGTCAGCTTCAACACACCCTGTCCACCGTATGCGGTCAACACTGCGTTTATTATCTCTGCCATAGGGCCTGTGGAGTATCCTTTGAACGACTGTTGTCTTTGTATGACAACGATGTGATAATAAATGATCAGACTGTATCACACTTTGTGGAGAAATATCGACGCTGTATCAGAAAATCGAAGCTCTGGATGTTTTAACCATGGAACTTGTTCTTTGCAAATGTTTAATCAGTGTTACAACCTGTGAATTATCTATTCATAATATCTATTATTACATAACGTATCATATATATATCATGAAAATAACTCTCTGTAGACTGAATATGATCAATAAAGCCTTTTTTTGCAGAAAAAGAATTTTTGTACGTTTACATTCATTTAGGGAGAAAAGGGGATCCAGGGAGATTTATTCTTTTTACGTCGTCTACGTCCACGTTCTTTTAGGATTTCTGCGGGAATAATCCAGTGTGGGGATAAGGCTACTGTCCGTTTGGCCTCTGGAGTAGCTATTATGTTTTGTTGTTGTTGTTGTTGTTGTTGTTGTTGTTCTTCTTCTTCTTCATTATCTTAATCTCTTTAGCTCTTCAGTCCCTTATTAATGCCAAACACACTCATTGAAGGGAAGATAAAATGTCCAGGTATCTGCACAGCACTCCAGTCAACATGTTCTGTTTGCGTAAACCTTACATGAAGGTACATATGGAGCTCCTGATTAGCTCTCTTTACATTTAAGGGTGGCAGTGGCACCACGTTTGTTGTTTTGCAACTGATTGCAATGCATCTGCTGCAGCACAGTTCATGTATATAGGAATCCATCAGATGTTTTATCCCTGAACAATGAGCGCCTGATGTTGAGATGCCTCCCAGACGTCATCGAGCTGGATGATGGTCTTCAGGAGGGTGAGCTTGTGCCTCGTAAGAAGGAGGACAATGCCAGAACTCCCTCTCCTCCACTCCAGCAGGTCCTGCCACCGCACCATGGGATGCAGTGACAAACATCCTGCTGTTCTTGTTCCTGTCTTCTTCCGTGCTGCTTACCTTGTTGCCTATGCTTATGCTCATCTTTTTGCTGAACCTCTTCCTTATCCTTATGCTTATTGTCATCCTTTCCCTAATGCTGCTCTTCATCCTTTTCCTCGTCCTCATCCTTATGATGATGTGGACAATTTTCCTCCTGCCTTCCGTTTTCTATTTCTGCAGTCCTCATGCTTTCGAGGATGGCGATGATGTCTTTCCCGATGCTGCTCCTCCTCCTGTTATTCAGCCTCATCCTTATATTTTTTCTTGTGGTGATCATGCTTGTATTCCTGCTTTATGTCTTGCTGCTCCCTGTCCTGAATCATTTGCAGGTGTCATAAAATGTAGTCAAATTGTTGCTGAAACAACTTTGCCACAAGGAGCCTCTTTCAGCAATTACACTGAGTCATTTTAAATCAGTTCATAGACAGATAAACGTATTCCTACATATCCAACATTTCTGAGAAAACAATCAAAATTAAGATGATCACATTTTGATCACACATTGTAAGAACTTCAAAATGTCTATGAACATGAGAGTAATCATAAGGAATCAAGCCAGGGTTTACATAAAGCTACATATGATTTATGACGCATTTAAAGGGATTGTTCTGCGGTTTAGTGTAACACAAATATTCCATAAAGTAAATAAGCATTACTTTGGGATGATAAACAAAACAGAGGCTTCCTCTACTCAAGTATATAACCACGATGGTAGCTATGGAATGATGTAACCATCATTATACACAAAACATATTGGATGAAAAATGCTACCACTAGACTAAAAACAACAAAGAAAAGAGAGTTTGAGGGTGACCATCTAAAAAGGTTTATCCTCTGTAGGTGCTCACCAGTCTAGTCTTTTCCAAATGTCAAACATTTTAATCAGGGCTGCCCTGGGCTTTAGTGTCCCTAACCAAGATTTTGCTTGTTGTCCCAAAACACTCCCAGTGCAGTCAACAAATTGCACACAATTGCCACTAACAACTGACTGAACAACTCAATAGAGATGGACAAATCAATCAACATCAAATCTCTTGCTGTATTTGAGGGTTGACAAGTAGCTACAAACAGAAACATAATGTGAACAGTAAATAGTTCACAGATCAGAAAACAATGAAACTAGAAAATTAGACTAGAAACAGTAGAGAGAGAAAGAGTTCTGAGCTAACTATTTTGTTGGGATTTGTCACATTTTTATCATTTATCATGTCAGACCTGCTGTGGTCACGTTAGACTACACAGGCAGCTCATCTTCTGACACAGATATGAACCAGTGAACCTGTCTGATCAATTATCTATATTTTCATGGGGGAGGGGCTCTGAGGCTTCCCTTTTCATTGACTTTAGATTTAGATTAGTACACTCATGTTATAATACAAGATTTGAACATTGAGGAGTACTCAGGCTACATTCATGCTTTTATTGAGAATAATTTAAAAAGTTATAAGTAATCAGTGTCCCTGTAACTATGGTAACTCACAGTGTGGGAGGGGAGGTAGAGACACTAAATGAAACCGTTCACACAGACATACTCCAAACAAAGTTCAGACCAGAGTCGTTGTTTCAGAACACAAGAAGATTCTCTGTCAGACGAGTTCTCACATGTTGACTATACTTCACAAACCGAGTCTCAGAATGACAACACAGCTCTGTGACACCATCAAAAACTAACTGATAATGATGCTGCGGACAGGACATGAACAGCAGAGAGACAGACAGGATGCAGAGAGCAGAGAGATAGACAGGGTGAGTTTCATGGACATTGCGTGAAAGTTGGTAGTCCCTGAACGAGTCAGTCAACTTAACACGATACAAGGTACGAATGTGAAAGCTGCCATTTATGGAGGCAGTGGAGCTGGCTTTGTGTATCAGGACATCATCGTGTTCATACAGCTGACAGAGATACAAAGTTGGAAACTCGGTTTGTAAAAAGACATTTTATGAACATTAACTCATACTTAATTGCTGTCTACTGTAGGTCTGTAGGTTATGTATTGTGTTGTATATTGTATGTACTTGTATTGTACAAACTCAGTCAACCTGAAAACTGTTTCCATTGTACTGGGAGTAATATACTCTATGTTCTGTAATATATTTTGAATTAGCTGAAGCTTTTTCTGTAGTTTGACTAAACCACTAAAGAGAATTACAGACCCTAGCCTGGTTGTAATGAATGTGTTAACCAGTTTCTCAGAGTCAACTAATGTTTAATGTGTTTTTGAAGTGATTATATATGCTCTAATTGTGTTATTACCATGAGATAAGTTTAGATTAGAGTCTGTATTAACCTCCACAAAATAACTAACCACAGCATCTGGGCTGTGGAGGTACAACAGAACGCCTGCTACCCTCCTCTAGTCTGCATGTCATAGTGCCCTTGGGCAAGACACTGAACCCTAAAGGCTGTGCCATCAGTGTATGTGAATGTAATTAGTGGTTGGAAGACTAAAATAGAGTTTAATCCTTCAATCACTAATTACTATATAGTTAATTATTTATATAGCGTTCAGGAGCGAATGCATTAATTTATCCAATTAAATGTGATTTGGAATGACTAGCTCAACACATCCATCATACAAACCTGCAATTTACAATTAATTAGTGGCTAGATAACTGACCAATATGTTAGGAGTGTTTGAAACCTTTGCTTACGTTACCAATAGTCTACTCCCTCTGATCTATAGCACTAGTGTGTAGTGTGTGGAGCTCAACAGTAACTCTGCAGCTCTTGACCACTGTATTTCCCTATGTCTGCTCCATATTGCTCTTTTCCTTAAACCACGTACATGTTTGAGCAATCTCACCATCATCATCATCTGTAGAATTCAAATCCCTCTTGTATCCAAACCTTGACCACATATTCAGATTCACATGACTGAAGGCGAAGATGCTCTACCCTCCATCACTGTTGATCACAGAGTCACAACAGAACATACACATGTTCAAACTGTAAAGAATTCTTACCATATTGGGTACACGCCGATTCTCCTGCCTAATGGTTTGAGAAGTCTCTTTATTTCCAATGACAGTGTTAGGGCAATACATACAACAGAGCAGAAACATTGGCATCATGGCTGGGCTCTATTCAATCCAGCCAAATTGTAGACTTTAATTTAAACTCATTTAGAAATATGGTGGTGGTCCCAGAGGATTGAGTCCATGACATGAGTAAATGAGCTCTAGTGTTTACCTGCAGATAAACCAATCAATAAACTAAACAGGTGTGTTAGTGGTGCTGTGTTTCTTCTTGGATTGGTGACCTTCACATATTTTAAAGATCAGTCCACTTCCAGGACTGATAATAAGTAAAATGAAGACAGATCCAGGTCTATTTAGACTTTATTTAGAGTTTTGGGATCAGTTAGCCCATGTTATGGCGGTTTCCATAACCTCTGTGATGAGAGTCTTTCCAGTCATCCCAGTTTCTAGCTTTCAGCAAAGACTCCTCATCATCATTTTCAGCCTTTTTCTCTTTTTCTTCTTCTTCTCTCTCCTTTGCATCAGTGTCCTCATCCACAACAACCTTCCTCGCTATCCCCTGATCAGGCAGGGCTCCAAGTTTTCTGCGCTGTTCATACCAGTCATCTACAGTCATAGTGGCGAGGCTGGGGTAACCAGCACCGAACACTCGAGCCTGTGAATGAAACAAACACATTCTATAAAAATACTGCTGCACCATGTGATAAAAATGTAATAGAAATGTACTGTTTTTCACATAGAATCCTGATGTAGTGCCCTGAATTATTATTATCTGTTTCCCTTGTGTTTACTAGCACACCTGCTTCACCCTGAAGGTTTCTGCAAATGTTCAATGTATGTTCAACTGTGATTTTGTGATGCTAACGGGTTATTATAAATCCACCTCGTTTTACCCACCATATCCTCTTTGGCCATTCGTTTGTGTGTCAGCCTCAATCTATGTTTGGCCTGTTCTTACCATCTGCTCTGCTCTTTGTTTAGAATATGAACTTTGGGGCAATGTTGCTACCATCTTTGTTGAACAGGAAGCTACAGATAGCTTTATCAGCTAGCTATCTATGAGGGATACATCTTGAAATGTAATGTAAACTTTATGAATATCCGGGCCAAGACTCTGCAACCCAGTTACTGTAAATGGTAAATGGACTGTTCCTGGACAGCTCTTCAAAGCACTTTAACACTACATATCTCATTCACATACATTAACACACTGATGGCATTAGCTGCCATGCAAAGTGCCAACTGCTCATCAGTTTGAGGAACTAATACCATTCATACACTGATGGCACAGCCTTCAGGGAGTTCAGTATCTTGCCCAAGAACACTTCGACATGCAGACTGGAGGAGCCAGGGATTGAACCGCAAACCATTTGTTTGCGTCTAATGATTATTAAAAAAAACAAGCTTTTTAAATTACGAAGTATAAACCATATCACTCACAAGAGGTTTGATTGACACTTCCTACATCATCAGGGTTGCTGTATGTACACATTTTTGATCCATTATTACTGATATCTGTAATGAACTAATATCATTCATTCATTACTTCATGTAGCTTGTTTAGTACTCGCTGCCCCTACACCACTTCCTCACACAGTCTCACCTGTACAGCATCCTTGGTGAGGATGAAGGGTTTCATGGGAGGCCTGACTGGCTGAGCTTGCTGCTTGACAGCACCCTGCTTCAGACCATCCATCTTCTTGAGTATCTCCACCTCCTGGTCAATACTTTCTAATTCTTCCAGACACACAGTGACCCATCTCTGCACATTCAGAAGATAAAAATCTCTGCTGACTTCATCGTCGGCCTGTCCACTGTCCACAGCCTTCCGGATATCTGACAGTCTGGTTTCCAGCTCCTTCTTCTGACGGTATCGCTCAATCTTAGCTTGTCTGTGTGCTGCCATGGAAACCAGGTCTGATGAGGAGGGGACAGGCTGGAACAGGAAGAACACATCACAGTTTGGCATTGATGATGCATGTTCTGTAAGTGACACTTAAATAGACAAATTTATTTAAGACAAGAGGAGGCTGTGTGAATCAGGCCCTCATCGTGGGAGAACAATGAGAAGAAGAGAATTAGACCAGTGGAAATCTGTGCTTTGTGCTCTGATGAGTCAAATCTGAGATTTTTGTTTCTACCCGCCATGTCTTTAAGAAGGTGAACGGATAATGATGATCTGCATGTGAAGCATCCCATAGTGAAGCATGAAGGAGGAGGGGTTATGGTGTGAAGGTGCTTAGCTGGTGATTTATTTAAAATTCAAATCAGCCTTAACCAGCATGGCTACCACAGCATTCTGCAGTGACGCGTCATCCCACCTGGTTTGAGCTTAGTGGAGACCATCATTTGACCCAAAACATGCTTCCAGGCTGCATCACATGACCTGACCTACACAATCACCAGATCCAAACCCAGTTAAATGGGTGAGATCAGTAGGAACACAAGAAAAAGCAGCCAGAAATCTCCGTACAGGAACTCCTTCAAGTGTTGGAAAACCATTTGTGGTGACAACCTCATGAATGTGACCGAGAATGTACATCACTTCTTTACACTGTTGTTCCCCACACAGTTCCATCTATGTTATTTCATAGTTTTCATGTCTTTTGACTGGTATTGTATGAAATACAAAAAAAAAATCAAATTAAACACCAAGTTAAATTAAATTAAACGTCCACACATGTTGCACTGTACTAATATACACATACTTAACAGTAAATATAATTAAAAATAAATTGGGGTAGATGATGGTAAATGGACTGTACTTATATATCTCCTTTCTAGTCTTCTGACCATTCAAAGCTCTTTTAAACTACATATCTAATTCACACACAGATATAATAATAATAATAATAATAATAATAATAATAATAATAATTCTTATTCTTCTTATTATTGTTATTGTTGTTATTATTAATAAAGCTGCAAGCACGGGCCCTCGCACATGCGCACGTCGGGGCAGGCGCTGGACGCCGTCCCACTCGCGTCGCACAGACGTCCATCAAGTGTAGCAGGCCGCAAGTATCCCCAATGGCGGGGGGGGGGGGGTTGAAAATTTGTAGGGGGCGCTATAGAGCCATTTAGCTCCGCCCACAAAAGATACCCTTCACATATGTACGAGGTCGTCAGGGTGGACGTGTGTGCCAAGTTTTATGACCGCGTGATGATGAAAAGGTGTTCAAACCACAATTGCCATCACACGACTTTCGCCACCTGGCCACGCCCACCCCGTATGAGGTGGTGTCATTGTTTTCACCAGGAAGCATCACCAAGTCCTGAAGCCCTACAAGAGCTAATTTGCAAAACGCAACTTTCATCCAAAATGGCCGACTTCCTGTGCATCTGGCACCATGGTGTCCATAAGCATTTTTGTGCGTCTCGGTATGACACACGCTTGTACCGAATTTTGTTGTCCTACGCCAAAGTCACTCCATTTATTTGCTGTTTTTGAAAATTTGTAGGGGGGCACTATAGAGCCATTTTGCGACACCAATGCACGTGACCAACAAATTATCGAATTTTTTCACAGGCACGACGCGCCGGCAAAAATCTGTGAGCGAACGTTACAGGTAGGGCTGCACGATATGGCCTATAACCAATATCTCGAAATTTTTAAGCTATATCGCGATACACGATATATATATATCTCTATTTTAATTTCTCCTGTAAATCACTATGAATGTTAAATTCAATCCTTTGATGCAAAAAATAACATCAGTATGATGATTCAAGTAGACCCTTCTATTAGATTAGTAACAGCTGCGCCGCGTTTTAGCTGCATCCTCTGCCCTGCGTCATCTCACACAGGGCGCGTCTTGGCAGCGTAGCGAGCCGGCCGTATTCACGCGAGAATCCTGGGCGTCGCGATAAACTGTATATAAAGAAAACAACAAACAGCTGACTTTGCTTCTCCGACGTGGAAGAGATTATAAAAAGCATCTGTTGTGTCATAAATGATTGTGTGTTGTTCCACTTCAACAATTAGTCTCTCATCGTTCATGCTGAGACCCTTTGATCGATTGACTGCTGACCTGGTGCCACCGGTCATGATGTAACGTTGATGTGAAGTTGTAAAAAGCTACATGAACTGCATATTGTGTTTTATTTTGAAAGGGGGCGGAAGTTTATTACTTTGATTATGTGTCAGATTTCCTGTCTGGTGCGCAGTGCTCTGTTGAAATTTACGAGGTTTAGCAGCGGCTCGAGTCAAAAATAGAAATGCTACAGAATGCTCACGCCACAGAGCGTCCCAAAAGCCACGCTCCGCAGCGTGCCCTGTGTGAGTGCTCTCATTGACTAGACTGGCAGCTATCTGCTCCGGTGACCACGGTGCAGCCGTTACGCGGCGTGTACGCCTCCGATGTGAGTGGGCTTCGTCTCTCCTCACTTGATACAAAAAGTACGCATGCGTGCAGGGGATTTTTCTGGGTGGGCAGGGAAGTGTGCTGCGTGCTGTGAGCACCAGGAGTGACAAGTACTCGATGGTCGCGATATAGTAATTTCATACATCTCAGGTAGAACAAGCTGCGATATGCACCGCTAACGGTGCTCGGGCCCTAAAAAATAACCAGTCCCAGAGAGTGAAACTCAAGGGCTGCTCTGTTTGTTCAGCCAACTGCCTGTCAGTCACCTCCCTACACAGCTGCTTTCCATTACTCATATGTCTGAATATAAACTCAGTTGCTAATTTATTATGTAAACCTGGCTAAAATTAACCTGGTCTATTGCTACAGCCCTGCAATGCATTCTACCTTCTGATGGTTACAATGTTCAGTGATTGCTGTAGTGCTGTTGAGTTGCATTGCATTTTGCAGAGGTGGTTTGAAATGGCTCCAAGTGTTTGGATTCTTTTGATACAGATAAACAGCAGCACGAACAAACTGTCTGCTTTTGTAAACTTTACTCATCTCTGTCCGCAATGATACTGGTTACTTAATATAAAAAGAGACTGTAAGCTGGCTCCAGGTAAGGAAAACTAACTTGCTGGACCTGTCAATTACTAAACCCAATCAAAGATTTGTGAATTGAGCTGGAGATTAAGATTCGCCTGAATAACAACAAAATACAACAAAAGTTTCTCCACCAAGAAAACAATATAGTAAGATTATTATTCACGTCGGTGGTAATGATCGGTAGTTTTCTCTGGACAACTACGCAATGTGACCAGTGATGACATGTAAAGCCGACTGTGTCTGTCCCCCGTCCACCTACATTATTTAAGGATAAAACAAACAGACAGTCATTGTAATTGTACAATATGTTTGTGTTGATTTGTCCTGTACACGTGACATCCATTGCACGTCTGTCCGTCCTGGGAGAGGGATCCCTCCTCTGTGGTTCTTCCTGAGGTTTCTTCCACCTTTTTTCCCTGTTAAAGGTTTTTTGTGGGCAAGTTTTTCCTCACTGGAACCGAGGGTCTAAGGACAGAGGGTGTCACTCCCTGTACAGATTGTAAAGCCCTCAGAGGCAAATGTACTTTGTGACTTTGGGCTGTACAAATAAAATCTGATTTGATTTGATTTCTGTCTGACTGACAGCAGTTTGTTCCCACAGGCTGTCACTGTGACGAACAGGTAACACTACACACAGTGTCATGTGACTCAAACATTTCCTCCACCTAGAAATGATTCATTCTCATTGTTTACATTCAATCTTTGTTGATACATGTTAGAGCATAACACAACCTGCCTCATAAAGCACACACACACACACACACACACACACACACACACTCACCGTGGCTGCAGAGACTCCGTTGGGGCTCGTGTTTTCCTTGCAGGGCTTCGGCAGGTCAAACTGGGAGACGTTGTACTGTTTACACCTGGTCAGGTAGTCCATGAAGTAGGCCTGAGCTGTCTGCACTGTCTGCAGCCGCTTGTCTCGGCTGCTCTGCTTCATGGTCAGAGCTCCCAGCAGCGCGGGCAGCAGCAGGTACCTCAGATCAGCTGTGGAGACTTCATCCAGCTCTTCGTTGCGGCTGAACAGGTCGAGCTGAGCCACCATCGCAGACGCTTCTTCCAGCATGCGTATGCCACGCGTCACCCTGCTTTGAACGCTGCTTGAGCTCAGAGGCTCGTTTGTACTGTCTACCTCTTCAAATATCTTCCAGCCACGATCCAGCAGGTCCGATAATTTGGGAGGTCCCTCATCTGGATCCAGCTGCTGCCCAGAACCACTGCTGCCTTCGCATGCCGCCATTTTGTCATGTCAGGGCTTCCGGGTTCCGTCTGCTTCTTCTGCTTTGTTGTTTGACGGCAGTCCGCATCCTTATTGTTGCCTATACCGCCCTCTTCTGGACTTTATTCTTTACTACTTCTTTGTTGTGTTCTTATTAACCCAGTTAAAACAAGATATCTCAGAATGATTTTCCTCATTCTGTTCTACTCTTGAAACTCTTCTCCACTCTTCCTGTCTTCCACAGTCTTCCTCTCCCTTTCATATCCATGACAAGCAACCATCACATGCTCCACGGTCTCTCTCCCCACAGCTACACCGACCAGTTGGATGTTTTCCTGATATTATGATAATTATGTTGAGTGATGAAACTGAATCACTACATATGACTGTCTTCCTGTCCACCCATTCTATTTCCAGTAATATTGCACATAGCTCCACTGCATATGTGCTTAAATGATCTGATGTTCATTTTGATATTGTGATATGATGACTGAACCACCACTGCTGCGCCTGTTGCTCCTGTTTTTGGATCTTTTGATCCATCTGTGTATATGTAAACATATTCCCCATACTTTACATTTACGTAGTTATAAAATTCCTGTACTAGGTCCGCTGTTTTATTTCTTCTCTAGACATCACATATTTCCTAAACCCCAGGAACTCCACCAAGGGAGTCTTAAGGTCACACAGGTTCGAAGAGCACACTAAGGCAGACGTGATTTCAGTATAAAAAAATATATTTTATTTAATCTTTTCAAACTAAGTGACAATCAAAGAATAACAAAAACAGCTGACTGTGCGTGGCCTCCAACAGACTGCACTAAATTGACTTCTACAGGTGATGGTCAGACACAATACAAACACACAGGATGCAGGAGATTTCCAACATAATATCAAATAGAAAACACACTATAGATAAACCCCAAATAATACAACGAGAGGAAAATCAAACCCAAGCCAACACAGTCAATTTATAAGAAAAATCACAGCATCTCGGTGTGTATGCGTAAGTCTACAATGTACGTCATCACGTCATAGAGTGCCTTTAATAGGAGGAGAGTAAGGGGGCGGGGGGTGAACAGCCAGTCTAAACTATGTTAAATAAAATTAAACCAGTTGTCACTTAATCTAAACAAAATAAAATAAAAAGCAAAATAAGAGAAAAAAGGCGCAAAATACCGTAGGGCAATTAACCCAAAACAAAATAAATAAAAACAAAACCAATTCAAAGACTGAAACGAAATTTAACACTAGCCCGGGCAGTTGTTCAATCCCCTGGTCTCTGAAGTAAACAGCACGAGGGAGACGGTGAACATTTGGATGTTGACCAGCTGTAGGACGGGCTGTACGGCGTAAGGCCTCGCTATGGCTAGACTGACTTAAAGATGGAGCCGGGTTGCACTAACGCTTCCCTGTGCCAAAGGTGTATCTGGAATTGGTCGGGCTTCTGCAACAGGAGAGTTAGTGGTGCCAGACAAACTTGGTACTCCTCCAGCCTGCAGCAAAGGCGTTTCTGGGACTAGTAGCCACAAGTCACTGTCGCTAGATGAGTCCTCACCAATTACTACTGGGGCCGGTGGCGAAGTCCTACCGGGGGCTCTGCAGGGAGCCATAGAGGGTTCTGATCTAATTTTAGCCTTCAGCATGTCACGATGTACATTGTGCACCTTTTGCAAATCATTTACAGACGCAATCATGTAAACTGCTCCTTTGCCTACTGGGGCCTTCAGTACCTGGTGAACTACTGAACTCCAGATATCTTGGTTTTACGGCGACCTCTGGTGCCATGGTCCCGCACATAGACCAACTGGCCCACCTCAAGAGGTGCCTCATGGACCCGCTGGTCATGCCGCTCCTTTCGGCGACCAGCTGCCACCAACAACCGCTCACGAGCACCCTCGAAAGCTACCTTAAGTCTGGCTTGGTGCTCAAGCACCCAGTCTTGAACTTCTCCTGGTACAGGATTCTGAATCCGACCCAGGAGAAAATCTACAGGGAGCCCCGGTTCCCGGGCCAAACATTAAAAAGAAAGGGGACTCACCAGTGCCCTGATGTAGTGTGGTATTATAGCTGAAGAGCACTTGGGGAAGACAGGAGGCCCAGTCCCGTTTCCGGGATACTGGCAGTGTACCCAGGAGGTTGTGGAGAGTTCTGTTGAACCGCTTATATTGTCCGTTACCTGCTGGATGGTACGGGGTGGTACGAGACTTTGCTACTCCTATTTAAGTCAGTCTCGCTATGGCTAGACTGACTTAAAGATGGAGCCGGGTTGCACTAACGCTTCCCTGTGCCAGAGTTAGTGGTGCCAGACAAACTTGGTACTCCTCCAGCCTGCAGCAAAGGTGTTTCTGGGACTAGTAGCCACAAGTCAATCTGCTCTGTTGAAATTTACGAGGTTTAGTCTCAAAAATAGAAATGCTACGGAAAGCTCACACCATGGAGCGGAGAGACGCTTCTGAGACGCTGCTGAGCCGCGCCCTGTGTGAGTGCTCTCATTGACTAGACTGGCGGCTATTTGCTACGGTGACCGCGGCGCAGCCGTTCCGCTGAGTGGGCCTTGATGAGACTTGTGAACCTCACTTGGTTTGTCAAGGTTTTACTGGCAGCTCAGGTGACTATAACACTTTAATAATCTAGTAATTAGTAATGTGTTTAGCAGAAGTATAGTGAAAAATAAACATGTCTAGTCCAGTAAACTGCTTTTCAAGGACTGGTGTAAATGAGTCATTGCTATAAGAAAACAAATTTGCTAAATACATTGGGACCTTTTTTTTCTAGAATCAACAAACTCGAGGACAGATGACTGCCGCACCGAGCAAGAGACCAGTTCCGCTAATCTGGAAGCTGATGACGTTGTGGATCTGGAAGACTCTTCGATCACAAATTTGTGTGTCCTTTATAACACCAACCATACACCCCAGTGCAATGGACACACAAGTGAGATGCATCACTCTGGACTTAATATTGAGTCAGATCCTGAACAGCCTTTTCAAATAAATACATTTGTTGATCACCTACCTGAATTTGTTGAAGAAGGGACTTTAGGTGAAAATGTGTTATTTGACGATGACCTGTCATTTGATGATGACCTATCATTTAAGGACGGTTTAGAGCTAAACCAAGAGGAGGGAACAGAACCCAAAAGCCCTACAAACACTGGAGATCATCCAATTTACAGAGATGCGCCAATTTCTAAAGTAGTTGAACTTGAAAGTATTTTGGGAAAGTTGATGTTCATTGATTTGTCCTCAATGCCTGGTATTGTGTTGCTGCACATTTCCCTAACAAACTTGAAAGGGACTAAACATATTATGAACTCAAAGACATGATCTTATTGTGAACAGAAGAGCCCATGATTTTTTTCAACTAGTAGAAATTCCTTACTGAAAATGTAAAGTCTTAGGTTGATGGGCAGATAGTATTGTGATGCCATAACAAGACAAATGTCAGTGATCTCAACAGTTTTAATAATCTATTGCCACACAAATAGGTCACTTTGGGGCTTAACATGAGAAGATACAGACATCTGAATATACTACATTGACACCACTAATGGTCTGAGTTTTTGGCAGTTTAACTTTGATACAGCTGAAACGTATTTTCTTGGTCTTAAAAGCTACATTGTTGGATGCTAATATAGGTTTATGATCTTGGAAGACTGTGATAAGTGCAATGTTCCATGTACTAATATTGTTAGATTATTGATTTTGAGATGTCCAGTGAAACATATTGTTATATTGGTTTTTGTTGGCATTTTGTAAAATAAATTTCCGCAATGCAAATGTCAAAAGTGTGGCTTTCTGTTTACTGGTTTGATAGTTATTTTCCTAACTATTTTCACAAATGTGTTCGCTATTGGAGGCAATGGTACTGGTAGTACTTTTAATTTTACGTTTCATGTGGTTCATGAAAAAAACCTGAATTACGTGCACTGGAATACACAAAATTATTAATAGAAAATATAATTAATATAAAAGCAGAAGGTCGTTGCAGCCTACAATCATACATTTTCAATCAATTAATTCTGAGTACAGTAATACATAATTTTTTTTAAATGATATGGATTACAATAAAGTCAACATGATTAAAAACACTCTCACCTACCACTACTTTGCAGTCACTGATCTCCTTCAGATCACACCGTCTACACAAGATGTAGTCTACCTGTGTGCTCTTACCTCCACTCTTATAGGTCACCCTATGTTCCTGCCTCTTCTGAATGAAAGTATTCACTACAGCCATTTCCATCCTTCGTGCAAAATCAACCACCATCTGTCCTTCTGCGTTCCTCTCCTGGATACGAAACCTGCCCATCACCTCCTCATCATCTCTGTTTCGTGCACCAACATGTCCATTAAAGTCTGCACTAATGACAACTCTCTCACTTCTAGGGATGCTCTGCATCACTTCATCAAGGTCCAACCAGAATTTCTCCTTCTCCTCCAGCTCACATCCTACCTGTGGAACATACCTACTAACAACATTGAATGTCACACCTTCGATTTCTAGCTTCAGACTCATCACTCTATCTGACACTCTTTTTACCTCCAGGACACTCCTAACAAACTCCTCCTTTAAGATAACTCCTACTCCATTTCTCTTCCTATCTACACCATGTTAGAACAACTTGAACTCTGCTCCTAAGCTTCTAGCCTTGCTACCTTTCCACCTGGTCTCCTGGACACACAGTATGTCTACTTTCCTCCTCTGCATCATGTCAACCAACTCTCTACCTTTTCATGTCATAGTTCCAACATTCAAAGTCCCTACTCTCAGTCCTAAACTCTTGGCTTTCCTCTTCTCCCTCTTGTTTACGAACATGCCTTCCTCCTCTCCTTCTTTGACCAACAGTAGTCCGATTTCCACTGGCACCCTGTAGGTGAACAGCACCGATGGCGCTCGTTGTTAACCCAGGCCTCGACCAATCCGGTATAGAAATCATAGATTCGATTCGCATGTTTGATTTGGCAAGTTTTACGTCGGATGCCCTTCCTGTATTTATCCGGGCTTGGGACCGGCACAATAAGACATTGGCTTGTGCCCCATTGTGGCTACATTAAATACTCATATATTCCTGCCTTCTGCAAACCTGTATTCATCATTTCCTTCTCTCTTTCATATTCAGGACATGGTACAATCACATGCTCCACGGTCTCCCTCTCTCCACAGCTACACTGTTCAATTTACTGTGCCCTATTTTCATTCTGCTCATGACTACTTGCTCTGTTCTTTTATCTCCATAACATCCTATCTCTCCTACTACACTTTGTATTTGAGTGTGCTTGAAAAAGCACACCATCTATTATTTCTCAGGCTTATTTAGTGTGTGTGACAAAACACACTATATACTATTCCGCATACTTATTGAGTGTGCCTGCAAGGCACACTCAATAAGTATATGCCCTAGGAATATACTATTCCTAGGCATGACTTATTCTTATTGAGTGTGCCTGAAAGAGCACACTATATACTATTCCCCATACTTATTTTTATTATTATTGAGTGAGCCTGAAAGAGCACACTATCTATTATTCCCCATACTTAATAGTGTGCGCCTGCAAGGCGCAGTATATACTCTCCCGCCAGGCACGCCGTATTGCCTTCTGGGCATCCACACTATTGTTATTTGTTATTTTATTTTTCTACCACACCATTGCTTAGCATCCTCATGCCTGCACTCACAAGCTACAGGGAGCAGAGAGGGACTATTTTCACAGTTTTTTTCATATACCACAATACTTTTTTCAGCTAAATTTGAAGTTAACAAAAAAAAAAGTCATTAATTCAAGTTAATAATTACGGGGCACCACCCTGAAAACAGTGAACTAGTGAATCCAAGCACTGACATAGATGAGGTTGGCTTCATTCGCTCTGTACAACATTAAAGAGACCAGTATGTCACTTTAAAAAGAAATCAAGTTCAAACGAATCATAAGAGATGAGTTGGTAGGGCCCTTTAAGTCGCCTTAAGGTGTCAAAATGACCTCTACAAAATATGTGGAGTTCCTAACTGCCTATTTCCTGCCATGGTACAAAAAGAAGAACTTTGCCTTCTGGAATACAATCATTTTCATGCTAGACAACCACAGGCAGTTTACCTCAAAACAGCAGCTCTGGGAGGTGACTCTGTCATCAGAAAACTGTACATGGACTTACAAATTCAATGGATGAGAGAGTTATTAAGGGGATATCAAAGAAGGGCTCCTATGCCAATATGTAACTCGATCTGTAAATTGTTTGTTTATATCATTAGTTTGATTTGAGAATAATTATCCCCTAATGCAAAAAATACAACTCATTTCTATTTTCAATCATTTAGAAACTATTTATGTTTTAAAACTCTGTTTTGCTTAATAATTTGGAAACACTGCATTTTGAGTTATTTTGCAAAAAATACTTAATAAAATCCAGATTAGGATATGATTGTTGAGGAATAAAAAATCCTATTGACTGCCAATCATATAGATTGAGGAATATACATAAGTCATTATGTTGATGGAATTCACAGCCCTCTTAAAAGAAAAAAGATTCTATGTCAACTCATCTGCATAAAAAAAATGTTTAGGCCAAAATGCAGGACTTCTGTATTTCAATTACATAGAAAATGTCCATCCATTTGAATAGTTTTAATATAAATAATACAAAAAATAAAACAAGTAATAAGATTTATGTAATAGTACTAATAATCTCAATATGCTTCCACTACACAGTAGTGTAGTGGTAGCTAGGTTTATGCATTCAATATTAATAAAGACAATTTGTTTGCTTAAACCCAACAGTGAATATGAATGCAGTCATTTTGGTAGTACTATTACATAAATCTTATTACTTGCTTCATTAAATTTGTTAGTTAATTTACATTCAAACTATGTAAAGTGACATGTTACTTATGACCTAACAATTTGAGGAAGTCACTTTGACATAGAAATATGGAATAATAATTACCAGGTTGAAAAATATCTAAGTTACCCTTTAAATAGTGTTAATTTCCAGATATCCTGCATGCCTGAAATAACAACTACTTAACAATATGAAATAAAAAAGTTCAGCCACACACAAAACAAACAACTTAACAACCAGTTAGAGTTCATGGCCTCTTTATGGTCCCAACAGTTCAAAATTCTGATTGTAGAAAACATCTTTTGGCACAACAGATCTTTGTAAAGGCACAGTGTGTATGTATCTGTATTGAAACACATAATTTTGGCTCAAGAGATCAGTAGACAAACCATGGCTTAGCAAACAGAAATGTGGCATCCTTGCTATAGACAGCACCCTGTTTGTTGTCAGCACTTCTTGTCCTGCAGTCCGTACTTGCTGTGAAACTGGAAGATGCTGGTCAGCTTCAACTCATGAGGAAGCTGTAATGGAGACAAGAAAACTTCTCATAAACTGGAAATAAGACATTATCTCAGCCAATTACAGAAAGCAAATCAAGATAAACAGATATAAATGAGTCTGCCCGTTCCTACCTGTATGGATATCCATGGTACTTTGCTCTGAAAATAGAGAGCAGCCAGCTGAAGAACAGCATCACCAAACCAATACCTGCTACACACATAACTGACACAGACACACACAATCAGTTTCACTCACAGTTTGTATACATTTTTATATTTTATGTATATTACTGTTCGCACCAGGGATATAAGGGAAACACCATTTCAATTCTCTGTATGTCCTGTACATATGGCAGCATTTACAATACAGTTGACTGGACTTTGGAGAAGCAGACAGGGAATTTAAGCACAGAAGTGGAGCAAAGCGCTGCTGTGACCAGGGTCAGCACCTACTGAAAAACACCATATCCACTAAAGCATACGCTACAGTGAGATTATTCTCATAGCTTTACTTTGCCGTCAGATCTGTGGGAAAATACACCCTATGGGGCACACTTTGTTAGTTAAAAGAATACATAATTCTACAGTTGAGACAATGTAGCACCAAGGAAAGTGCTGTGTCACGGCAAGGCAGAGCTAACTATAGCAGACATTTAAATGGATATTGATGTTTTTCTGCTGACCCTGTCCACAGCAGTGCTTTGCTTCTGCTTGGAGCTCCATGGCCAGGCTGGAATCGAACCATGGTTGTAGTTGTAAGGACCCAGTCTTGCTACATTCTACTAGATGAGCTACTGGGGCACTCTGTCAAAAAGGATCTAAAGTGTATACAAAAATCTGAGGAAAACATGAATCTGTGCGTGTGCGAGCATACTCTTCCTCTTGCCGATGTCCATGTCAGAGGTTGCAGCCTCACACAGCAGCACAATTCCCATGGTAACAGCAGCATCTGACAGTTAGAGTCAAGACTTAGACAATGAATGCATGTGACGCATGACTACCCAAAACAAGCGCTAGAATTTAACGAACAGGCCTCCAAGCAGGAATCAAAACGGCAGATTTATTTTTTTAGTGTGCCAGTTAAATCTTTGCTTTGTTGCATTTGTGTAAGTATTCTGAAACAATCTGAAACATCAAAGTAAAAACAACGCCCTGCAAACCTGTTTCTACACTGGTTAGTGTCAGAGACTCACAGACCAATGCCATGTGATGGAAATGATCCAAGTGACTCAGCAAATCTGTGCATATCAATAAACACTGCAACTTGAGTTAGTGAGTGAGATACATACAAGGGAAATGAGATGAGACACACCTGTTGAAAAAGTAAGTGAGTCAGAGAAAAGTAATTTCACCTTGCATCCTCTAAAAATACACAAGTATACAGTGAAAACAAACAGCGCTAGAAGAAGAACAGATTCACTAGTTTGGCGCTGCAGGTTTTTCCATTAATTTCAGTGGGGGTCCTCTGTTTTGGCTGTCAGCAGTCTGCACTGCAGGTGTGTCTGCCAAAGAATGCAGTGACCTGCTGCAGAAAAGTTGAGTCGTCTTTTGAAAAAAGGCAGCCCGACATCATGCTGTGGCCGCCAGTCACTACACTACTATGACACTCACTAAAACTGACTGGATTCATGGAGTAAACTCTGATAGTCTACCTGTTTGTGTGTGTTCTGGCGTTGTTTTATTCCATGTACCCCGCTTCGAAATCTGACTCGCAATTTACACTGCAAAATATTGACATGAAGTTTAATTTGTTTTGTGTCCAATAGTTTGAGATCGATAGATCAATAGATAGAGCAGGTCATCCACTAATCAAAAGATCGATGGTTTGATCCCACGGCTCCCCAGTAAAAGTAAAGTACTTCTACTTTAGTGAAAGAACCTAAAACTTAAAAGTTTGGACACACCATCTCATTCAGTGTTTTTCCTAAATTATTTTCTAATAAGATTCTTGCTTTGATGACAGCTTTGCACACATTGACATTGACATTTGATATTAAGAAAATTTACAACAGGACAACAGCGACACTACAGCTCTGATGCACCAAAGATTCATTTTAGTAGTATTAGTAAGATAATTTTTGGTTTAGTCCCAAGTATCCAGTGTGTAATACAGGTAAAAATGTGAGTATGCATACAGCTGAAGGATACTGAAGAGTAGGACGATGTGTGTCTCAGCCACAAACTGGGCTTGACTGCTGCCGTGGATATAACTCTGAAAACACACAGACCATTTAACACTGATAGTTACTTCACATATTATATTGTGAAACAGGATGTGAATTTCTGGCTTACAACTTGGCCAGTGCTAGGATTCTTGTGTGCATATGGTGGTCCTCTGATGTGGTTCCACATCTGTCCTGAAGTCATGATCAGGACAAAGCACTGAAAGATAGAAAAAGCAGACAGATCAGGAGATATAAATAATAAAACCACGGAGATTGTGGATCAAATCAAGTACCTTGGACTTACCCTGGACAATAAACTGAACTTTGATCTACCCACTACTGACATCCAAAAATGCTGCCAACAGAGACTCTCTGCCATCTGCAAACTCACTTTGTTGCCCCCATTTCAACATGCTAACTGCCTCAAATAAGAACAAACTCACACATATCACACACCATAACGACAAAATCATTGGTCTCCCCCCCCCCAACAGTAAAGTCATTACACAGAGTCTGTAGTCTAGCACATGACCCCAGGCACGTGGCCTACAAACAAGCAGTTTTCTTCTACTATAGCATCTCTTAACAAAACTGTACGTTAGCTATGATAGGGAAAATGTGCTGTATTGAATGTTGTGCTGTTTTTTGGTTATGTTGTGGTGTTTAATGTATCTGTATTTATGTATTCATGTGAAGCTTTTTAACAAATCTCCTTGTAAAGAGAATAAAGTATCTACCTACATCATATCATGGTAAATTAACTTGACTCATATGGCAATTTGGGGTTCAGTATCTTGCTCAAGGACACTTCAACATGCATGTCATTAAAGGCATCGAACCCCCGATCAGCTCATTGGTCTGGACAAACTGCTCTACCTCCTGAGCCACGTTATTATATGCATTCTAGTTCTCCTTGTATTTTAACACTTTCTCGAACCACTTCATAACAGGTGCACATCAACACCTGCTGGAACACTAAATGAACAGTGAATGTCACCAAGCAGCTGGCTATTCATTTCCTTTGTCTTTGAAACATCACTGAACTTCACCTCGTTGTTCTGTTTGTCATTCCTTGAATGTGATTGCTGGGACAATGTTTGAATTGCTCATTCTTGTAAATAAATTAAACATTCAAGAGCAAAAATGTCATTTTTGTGTAAAAGTTATTAATTTTTATGCACGCAACATAGATAAAACAATATAAACCTAGCGGGTTTAATGTGTCACAGCAGCTTGCAGTTAAGCAGCAACAATGTATTATTTATTTAACAGAAGTGTAAATGAATTTGATTGTACTCTTTAAAGAAGTTGCCTGTGATTATTTAGCAGCTGGTTTTGATGCCTAGTGCTCAGATTCCCTTCCTAATAGTTCACTTGGTAAATGTCAAATATTTAGTAAATCTAATTAATTCATTTCCACAATGAACATACTTTTGAGACTGTTTTAGGGTTTGGTTATTGGTGCCTGATTCCAGGGTGGTGCCCTGTTATTAACGTAAGTAAATAACTTTACTAATTAGTAATCCTACTGAGATCAATAAATATTATGAGATAATAATATGAGAACTAGAGACACTCTCAAAGTACACCTGAAGTGCTCGAGTCGGTCTCGCATTCTGACGAACTCGTGATGGTGCATATACTTTAAACCCAAAGATCACACCCCAAATACCCTACACCCCAGAATTAGTCAAAGAGAATGTCTTTACTCTTGGAGTTGTTATTGTCAATACATTCTAGTCTGGAGACACAGATGTCTGTTCACGCAGATTGGAATGGCAATAACAAGCTATCTATTATGACTAGGAAGGCAGCAACAGGTCTCTATGACCCTGGCCACCACAGTGGTAGAGTCAGTATAGTCCAACAAACAAGCTTGAACAGGTCTGACTTTGTGCAAACAGGCTGAACTAGCATTTGTCAGTATGAGCCGTTCTGTCAAATTAGATCAAGACAAGCAGTTCTCAGCGATGTCATCCATTTAGTGGCTGATAGCTACAATCCTCTCAGCCTGTCTGCAGCACATGTCTTTTCAGTATAACTTATACTTTCTGCTTCCTGTTTCAAAAAAATCCCTCCCATTCATGGCTCTCCTTTTAGGAGCAGCTGAGACATGTGCAACACCTAGTGGCAGAATTTAATATTACTGGTCCAGTCATATTGTTGGCTTTATATGGTTGAATATATTGAATATCAGCCAAGGCCTATTGACTGCATTAATCTTATCTTGATGGCAAAGTGAATGCTGCTACTAACTAACTACTAACTGTTCAAGCTCAATAATGGACAGATATAAATAAAAAAGCATAATGTTAGTGGCTGCCTGTGACACGACTTAGAATTTGAAACTTTACCATGTTTTATGCTGGTAAGTGATAATTTGTTGTTTCACCTGCTGAACTTGGCTTAAGTACATTGTTTAGGCAAGTGTACTCCCCCAGGATGGAGTGATGTTTGACTTATGGTGTAATACTGAAGGATAGTCAACAGGAGACAAGATTAAGGCTCATTTGAAGTCGAAAATAAACCGTACCAGTGCAGAGAAGGCCCACACATTCTTGTTAAAGAGAAACTCCAAATTGTGTCTCCGTAGATATGCCAGGCCTCCAATCACAGCCAGGAGAAAGCCCAGCAGGAGAGGTCCAGCATAGTTAGGAGGACGAATTACACGGATCTGAAAAACAGACAATCATCACAATAGTTATCAGAGGCTCCCATCATCATGTGTGATTATTTAAGTTCAGTGTCAAGACTTATTAGTTTATACCATCAAAGCACACACGATGATGGCTTCATTTTAGGGGTCCTGATCTCTCTTTAATGGCATGTTCTGCAATTACCTGCACATCAGTCCTGTCTGCCACCCATCTTGCCAGCTGCTCAGCTGCAAAGCCTCTGACCTGGAGCTCATAGGTATCAGATCTGCGAGGTTTCCCTTTAAATGGGAAGTGAAGGAAGGTCGGAGCAGAATTCATATTTAGCTGCAACACAAATACAGGAAAAACTTTCAGTATATGTTGCAGTGGAGTTCAATAGTACCGGACTGAGTTCTTTTATCTAATCAAGCTTTCAAGTAACTTCAATGAAAATAATTCAAAGTTGTTTATTCACACTGTGTGTCTTCTAAAGCAGAGTGTGATACATCTTTCAGTTGTCTTGACTTTGGGCAGCATCAGCTGACCGCTTCCTCGTCATTTGTGAGTGTTCTGACCATTTTATGAGCCTATTTCAGTCTGTTTACATTCCATATATTACATATGCATTAAAATGAATAAAGTTGAATTATGAGCTGAATAGCTCTGCATGAAGAATGCGTCATCTGAATCACAGCTTTCCTTTTATAACTGATTTGTAAATCTAAGCACAGACAGAAGTTTTCAACCATCAGCAGCACTGTATACACAGCACTTTACAACCTCCAGATTGAATTACAGAGAATTAAATGATGAATTCATTTAAAGAGAAGGTGATGAACAGAGTGAGAATTAGGAACCCACTTCTTGTGGACTATTTTCAATAAAATGAGGTTTCAGTGTTTGTACATCATCACATTTTGTCTCTTCATTTATTATTCCTCTGAACTTGCTTTGTACAAACAAGCATTTTAAAAGTTGTTTGCTTGTCACCTTGTGGACAGACTTTTTACAAAGCAACATCACGATAATATTTCTGGATCCTTTTGATCTGTTGATTGCAACTGAATCACAGTAGTTTAGTTTTGACTCATACCACTATAGTAACCCATATTAAGGGCAAGTAAACACATGTGATACTACGAAAAACACAAAACACATAAACGTAGTCTTGGGGACAGGAAGTTGTCTCACCATCTGAAAGACATCTGATCCTTCATCGAAGTCGACAGACGCAAAGAAGACTTTGTTAGTAAAGGCAGAGGAATAACGCCAAGAGTTAGCCAGCACCTGGAACTCCTCGTCTGCTTGCCTGAAATGAAAGATGCAAAAGATGCATTTAAATGTATAAATATGAATTAAAATAACCTACTCCAATTGCTCCTGCTTCTTACCTACAGACCCCACACTGTCTCTGTGGTTGCAGAGCTGTGAACATGATAACCACAGAGTAGTTTCTGGGAGGAGCCTTGACAAAACGACGAAACTTATCCCCATTCATCCTGATGACTGAACGCTTGGAGGCCCACTCCATCATCTGAGTCACCTTCTCTGACAGTAGAGTCTACACAGGACAAAGACATCAAAACAGCTGCTAGTGAAAACCGGAGAACAGCGGAGGCATTTACCCATGTTAATTCGCTGGCAATTTAATGAAAGTTTTAATTTCGATGAGTCAATTAGTGTAAAAATAATTATAAAACACACACAAAAAACAAACAAACACTTTGACAAGCATTTGATGCAGGGGCAGTTGTCGGCATTTTATTGTAAAGGTGTAAATGATTGAGATATAACACAGTGTTAAACCTACTATACACCATGACAACATCAACATCGATTCCTTGTGTCTCGCCCCAACCAGGGTGACCAGCGAGAAACTTAGAGGTTGTGATTGATGACTAACTAAGCTCCTCTAATTATGTCGCCTCAGTTGCCCAGTCGTGTCGCTTTGCACTTCACAACACAAGAAAAATCAGGCTTTACTTGGCTCAAAGTGCTACCCAACTGCTGATAGAGCCTGTGGACATCTCAAGACTAGATTACTGCAACGCCCTCCTGAGCCTCTCCAGGTGATCAACCCAAAACGTTATGTTACCCCGTTGCTTATCAGGCTCCACTGGCTACCTGTAGCAGCCCACATTAAAATTACGCTGACGACAAAGTGCACCCGCCTACATGGATGCCCCTTATACAGGCATATGTTACCTCATGACCGTTGCACCCCTCCAATGAACAACGCCTGGCCAACTGTTCACTCAAGGCAATGCGGACTTTTCTCATCTGTTGTTCCCTGTTGGTGGACTATAATACCAGTTCCTACCAGATCAGGGGCGTCCCTCTCTACCTTTGAAAAACTTCTGTAGACCTCCAGCTTTTCAGAGAGGACCTCCTCTCCAACACTACCAACAACTGGACATGATAAATCTATCCATCTAGTACTGTCACAGTACTTACTGCTGCACTAACATGTCCTAGTCACACTGTACCATGATTGTTTCCCGTTTTGTAAGTCGCTTTGGATAAAAGTGTCTGCTAAATGACTGGATGTAAATATAAACGTACTACTCTAACTTCTAAAGTGAAGGTAGTAATGTCTGAGTAGTTGACTAATTGTACAGGGCCAATAACAGGCATCCTTTTGAAAACACAATGCAAACTACAGACTTTTCTAAGAACCTTTGTCAAGAACAAACTATTACTGGATGTGGCTCGATGTATAGGTAAGGGCGGATGTCATAGTGAGATGCTAGGCCCAGCAGAACAGCTTCAGTCTACCATAGGTCTCTGCTGGCAGGGAGCCCTATAGGCTCACACAGAGTTCACTCACAACAGCCGACATCATTACAGCTCAAAGGTTGTAATGAAATACTTCCTACCATGTTATATTGTTTGATTCAAATGTTCCTGATGGTATTATGTATGGCTCAGTAGATAATCATATCTGGCAGCCTACTCAGACATTGTCTTTACAATAAAACATCATAAATAGGAAGCAATGACAGATACGTACAGCTATGCTAAACTGAATAAAGCCGTTTCTAATGAACTGATTTAAATAGGACATTTACTGTTTTGCTTTGTTCAGTCAGCTCATGTTAATCAAAACAAGTTAGTAAAGCAAGTGAATCAACTGTGAACTTCAGCCAGCACAGTTAACACACGTCCTCAGAGTGAAGGTGAACTTCACGTCATGTTCACTTGTTTTAAACTAGTTAAAACACACACACACACACACACACACACACACACACACACACACACACACACACACACACACACACACACACACACACACACACACACACACACGTTAGCTCTCCTGGCTGCTGCTAGCTTTTAGCTTCTCACACTGCACGGTAAGTTTGAAAGCTCGCTGACGTCACGCTAACTCTTCCCTCGCGCTGTCAAACACACTTTACCTCTTTCTTCTTCTGCGCGCGAGCGGGCTCATTGTAGAAAAGCACGAGGACAAAGAGGCAGACACAAAGTTTCCCAAACATTCTGTAACACTGCTCACACACTGCCGACACACAGACACACACACACACACACACACACACACACACACACACACACACACACACACACACACACACACGATCTTCTGTCAGTTTCCTATTGGTCACCTCTCAGCAAATCACAGTGAGCTGTCGCTTCTTCTTCTGCTTTGTTGTTTGACGGCAGTCCGCATCCTTATTGTTGCCTATACCGCCCTCTTCTGGACTTTACTCTTTACTACTTCTTTGTTGTGTTCTTATTAACCCAGTTAAAACAAGATATCTCAGAATGATTTTCCTCATTCTGTTCTACTCTTGAAACTCTTCTCCACTCTTCCTGTCTTCCACAGTCTTCCTCTCCCTTTCATATCCATGACAAGCAACCATCACATGCTCCACTGTCTCTTTCCCCACAGCTACACCGACCAGTTGGATGTTTTCCTGATATTATGATAATTATGTTGAGTGATGAAACTGAATCACTACATATGACTGTCTTCCTGTCCACCCTGTCCTCCACCCATTCTATTGCCAGTAATATAGCACATATCTGCACTGCATATGTGCTTAAATGATCTGATGTTCATTTTGATATTGTGATATGATGACTGAACCACCACTGCTGCGCCTGTTGCTCCTGTTTTTGGATCTTTTGATCCATCTGTGTATATGTAAACATATTCCCCATACTTTACATTTACGTAGTTATAAAATTCCTGTACTAGGTCCTACTGTTTTATTACTTCTCTAGACATCCCATATTTCCAGATCTACGCTTGCTTCTTGTATCACCCGTTCTGGTATTGTTGTCCACAAAACTGTTGGGCTGAATTCTATTTTCTGTATTTTTAGTTGTTCTGCTATTCCCTCACTGACCTATCCAAAGAAAAATCAATCCCAAGAATCACGTGCTGTTTACTCTTTCTAAGTTCTTTCTGCTGCTGCTTCTTCTTCTTCTGAATGTGCAGTAGACTGTACAGATAAAAGCATAATGCTGCCCCCCACAGATGTATAATATATATATATATATTGATTGAGTGCCAAATTGTTTCAAACTGTTTTTCCTGTTTGTCTCTTTTCTTTCATGTTTTCTTAGAGCTATGGTTTGAGTACATAATAAACATGTAGACTGGAATACTATGCATGGTCTGAAACAGTTAAGTTGATGTAATATGAACACTGGTAACTGGAATTATATTTAGTCACTAGAAGCAGAACCCTGTTTAAGGTGAAATATCAAATCAATTTTATTTGTATAGCCCAAAGTCACAAAGTACATTTGCCTCAGAGGGCTTTACAATCTGTACAGGGAGTGACACCCTCTGTCCTTAGACCCTCGGTTCAAGTGAGGAAAAACAAAAAAAAACTTTTAACAGGGAAAAAAGGTGGAAGAAACCTCAGGAAGAGCCACAGAGGAGGGATCCCTCTCCCAGGACAGACAGACGTGCAATGGATGTCACGTGTACAGGACAAATCCACACAAACATATTGTACAATTACAATGAATGATAAAATGACAATGAATTACAATGAATGATAAAATGACAATGAATTACAATGAATGATAAAATGACAATGAATTACAATGAATGATAAAATGACAATGAATTACAATGAATGATAAAATGACAATGAATTACAATGAATGATAAAATGACAATGAATTACAATGAATGATAAAATGATTACAGTAGCAGTGGAACCTGTGATAGAGATAGAGAGACACAGATGCACAGCAGCAGCAAATCATCAACTAACTATAAACTGTAATGGAGATATGGTAGCACGGGCCGCTCGGGCCCGTGACTGTTGTGTTTGTGACTGTAAGCTGTGGGCGCGTCTGGGCGAGACAGAACTTTAGCTTGTAGTTTGTTTTGAAGCGAATTTCAATCAAAGTGGAGCGGTCTTCATGCTGCTCTTGTCGGCAGAAACAGATGAACAGCCAATCAGCTAACAGACAGGCGGACCCAGCATGCGAAAACAACCTATCATATCCCCGGATGTCACCTGTAACAGGCAAACAGCCAATCATTCTGCAGCTGTGTAGTTCGGTTGCGGTTTTTTCTCACCCAAACCGAGGGTCTAAGGACAGAGGGTGTCACTCCCTGTACAGATTGTAAAGCCCTCTGAGGCAAATGTACTTTGTGACTTTGAGTTATACAAATAAAATCTGATTTGATTTAATAATAAAAAAAATCCTGCTTCATACTATAGGCGACGAAGCATTAGAGGACGTTCTCATGGCATTCAAAGAGTACTGTAGCCCACAGAAGAATGTTGTGTTTGAACGACATCAGTTCTGGCCGTGAAAATGGACTTACACTCCAAAGGACCATTGACATATGTAGGTCAACAGAAGTTGCTAAGACACAAATACAGACGATGCAGATGATCCCTGTCATGTATGATGCCTCAATTGAAGCTGTGGAGAAAGTAAAAGGACATACACGAACAAGCAGCAGGTTCAACAAGGCTAAGAAGCAGACGACAGTGAACTGCCAGAAATGCGGGAGACAGCATGAGCTGTCACAATAAGTGTGTCACAAGTGTGGAAAAAATAATCACTTTTCCAAGGTATGTCGCACAGTTGGGCGTGACAACTATAAGGCCAAGACTGTACATAACATTGAGAGTGAAGTGGATTCCTTGTATATTGGCATGATAGACAGTAATGGGGGAAAAGCAGTGAGCCTCACAAAGGACAGCAGATGGTTTGAAACAGCCAGCATCAGAGGTGTACCTATAAACTTCAAACTTGATACAGGTGCTGATGCTAGTGTGCTGCCCATGTCCATTTTCAAGCAGCTGCCAGGTCCCATTCAACTGCGCCCCACAAAGACTGTGTTAATTGCTTTTGGTGGAGCCTAAAGTGAAGAGGGTTGAAGCACTCACAACAACTGCCCCACAGCCGTCACAGTCTCCATCCACCAAAAAGGAGCTGATTGAAAAGTATGCTGAGGTCTTCACAGGACTGGGTGAGTTTCCTGAAGTACATCATATACATGTTGACCCATCTGTTCTCCCTGTGATTCACGGTTGTAGAAACATACCTCTTTCGATCATGGACTCACTGAAACACACACTACAAATTCTGTAAACTGTAAAGTTTGGTGTAGGTAGGTTTTACACAGGTTTAGATATCGATCCGGAAAGTTGATGAAAAACTAATTTAAAGAAAACAGCATTTAAAGATTTAAACAGTAGTCAAACTTAATGAACTTTTTTGAAAACACACATTTTACATCTAAGAGGTACAGGAAGACAGGAATTTCAGCTACCATGTAGCATTGTGCTGGAGGTGCATTTTCATGTATGTACTAAAAAAGTAGTGGTCCAATTTCTCTTTCATCTCCTCTATCAGTCCATCATCCCTCCAGACTCTTTCAACTGTTAGGTCCTCCTCAGTGTCTGTGATGAAGTCACACCAACTCAGTCCAGTTACTGCCAATTGGCCTTGATGTTAGGGCATTTAATTTCAGCAAGCCCAAAACAAGGTACAGCCTTTGGGTCATACACTCTTGCATCAGGGCTAGCCCCAAGGTGAGGTGCATCAGGGTGTATGACAAATCCACAGCTCGAGACGCTGACATTAAAATTTTTGGAGTATTGCTCCAGCACCCTTGACTCACGATCAAGGCCCCTTTTCATAGCAGGAGTTTGATGTATTCCCTTAAGTATCCTCATTGCCAGGGCCTGACCGGAAGACTCCCTTCGTACATGACAAACCTCAGAGAACCGACTGGCTGTCACTCTAGGCTTTCGTAAAGCTTTCCATAACGGACAATCAGACTGTTCACATGTCTGCTCCTCCCTCTCAGCTGCTATCTGAGGTGTGACAGTTAACCTGTCAAAATGGAGGAACTCTTGAGAATTTGGATCATAATTTGGTAAAGTAGTGGGAAATGTTGAGCCCTCTAATGGCAGTTTGGGGAATGTAGGTGCGTGCGTGTTTTGGACATGATCAGTGGGTGTGGCAACAACAGCAGGACACTGGTAGGATAGGGTGATCCTCATGGCACAGGACCGAACCTGGAATCCACCATGGAGAGCTCAGACAAGCCATTCAGCACAGAGGATATCAGTGGTTGTGGTCTTAGGGTTTTTCAGTCTCTCACCAAGAGACAACAATCCTGGGTCAGGGAGGGATCCTAAAACAAATTAAGTAGGGAAAAAAGTACAAGTGTTAAATTTAGCATCTTTCCACAAGCATCTCATGTAACTCGTTTTGGTTTTCAAGTCTGATTATTTTATTAACACAATATGTATAAAAATGGTAAGATACAACAATAAACTGTACATACTTATACAGTAACCAATACAGTACTATCACCTGTGTATGCTTGATAGAGTGTTGATTTGCATACACTCATGGCAGATGGCTTTGGTCTCTTTACAACCAAATCCTGAACTGCTTCTGCGTGGATCCCCTGGGAATGATATTTACAAGCAGCCATTATTATAATATTGCTTCATTGTATGAGCTCAATGTTAAGTTGGAAAAATTCTAATGACCCAAAGTATTTTATTTTGTTGTCCAGTATACACAATGTTTTATAAAAAAGATATTATAGATTAATTTGCTGAATCGCTTTTTCTTTTAAAACAAACTCAAGTTAGTTGCTGAGTCTCCTTGCCTGCTATGGTAGATGAATGATGATGATTTTTGTCTTGGGGATGAATATAGTCTTATGTTATCTATTTTACTGTCCTTGTGCAAGCAGGGAAGCCTTTTTGTTGAGCCATAACACGATTATAATATTTGTGTCATAGGGATTTACACAATATTGCACAGGGTTACCGTTGTCCTTGGCCTATGCCACGTTTGCAGAGAGCTTGTGCAGGCCACAGTTGGTGGTACACCCCTCACCTGCAGGACAAGAGATAAGAATGCACACTAGAACTGAGGATGTGCTTTTAACAGTCAAAAAATAAACTGTATCCTTTGTCCAGTTTGGAACGGGCTGTGGGAGAGTGTTGGTGTGTTAAGTGGTAAACATCTTCAAAAGTTAATCTCAGTAGGCTAAAAAGAGACTGTAAAAAGAGTGAACTTTTGGGCTACGATCTGGTGTGGCCATCATTTCACCGGAATTGGCTGTGAACAACAAAGTCCGTAACCGGAAGTGCAGCAGTTCAGTGTGAAAATCCTCCATTAGTGTGGCTAACAGAAACTGGTGAAACTATCAGATTGTGGTTACTAAAGTTAAGAGACCTGTTCGCGCACAGACAGAACAAGTCTAAGGATAGTGTAGAGATAAGTAGATAATCGCTGATGTGAAAAATATACAAAACTGTTTAGGTGAACAGAGCAGAGAGCAGCGTGGCACACTGATAACCGGAAGTGACAGATTACGCTTACCATAAAGCACCACCAAATATAATATGATCAAGACAATATGATTCTTTGCAAACTGAAATGCACATATAATCACACAGAATGCTGTAAAACAGAGAGAGAGAGCACAATGTTTGAGCGCCTGTTTGTTTAGGGATGGCTTGACCTGGCGAGCACCCAGATTGGGAGGTGTTGGGCGCTGCACTTGTAGTAGTAAGATTTAGTAGGAGTATGGTCTGTGTTAAAGTGTGAAACTTACAATATAACCGTGTGAAACCTATAACAGTGTGAAATATATAAAACTTTTAAAAAATACAGCTGAAGAAATCTGTGACATGATGGTGTAAAAAAAAGTAATAAAAAAGTTTTTTTTAAATAGTATAATTATAAAACAGACCGTGGCCTTTTTAGGACAAACGGCCATATTCGCCAAACTGCTGAGAACAATATGATAGCGCTATCTGCAGACGTTATTAGGTAACTGCCCTACATATGTTTTGCATAAAGATGAAAAAAATTTACATTTTACCAATAAACCTAATTTTCAATGGGGGTTGAATGATTTTGATTGCAGCTGTATAGATACACATATCAATACTGAAGGCCTCTAAAACTCTTACATTTGACATCACTGAATCTCTGTGCAATATTTGTTGTTACTAAGCGCATCATCTCAGTGTGCAGATCGAAAAGAATAAAACATTTGGTGCTGTAATCCGATGTCCCAGATGAACACTTATTTCTGAGTAATTGCACCTGAAAATTTTTTTCTACCAACAATCACTATGCCTTTATGTGAATAGTCAAAAAGGCATACATGGCTAATAAAGCACCAAAAATAAAGTCCGATATGATGGGATTTTAATTACTACTTTTCAGTCAAGACAGTCAAACTAAATGTAAAAGAGGGGAACAAATGTAATCTGTACAGAAGAGCCACTCTTCTTCAGGTAACTGAAAATGTCAATGCAGATTGGGATCAGACTGTCTGCTAACAATCATTGCACAGATATTATGGTCTGGCAATGCTTAAAACCCTTATAAATATAAAGATGAATGCACATTTAATAGTTCAGTGGCACAAAAACCATCTGCACTGTGTTGTGATGTACCGTATTTTTCGGGTTATAAGGTGCATTTAAAATCATTTAATTTTTTCTCAAAAATCAACAGTGTGCCTTATGTATTAATTCTGGTTGTGTTTACTAACCTTGAACCGATTTTATGTAGTAGACATCACGGCTACCATAGTCCGGAGCCTCGCAGAGCAATACGTAGACCTACAGATAGGCCTACTGTGTGTGCTTCAACATACCAATAATATTGTAGTGTGCATGTATAAGGACCCTAAAATGCCACCTGTTAAGAGACATGCTTACAAAGTGAATTTAAAACTCAAGGATATCAGTCACGCATTAGAACACGGGAATAGAGCAGCTGCGAGAGAATTAACATTAAAACATTAATGAGTGAGTGTATTGTTTTGTATTTTTGTGTTACAACTGAACAATGGTTTTGTATTTTTGTGTTAGCCTACAACTGAACAACGTTGAGAGTTATTGTGAATTAGTTGAATAAAGTTCGACCTATCTGACACGCGTTTTGTTTTACTTATTGCGCCTTATAAGCCGATGTGCCTTATGTGTGAAAATTGACAGTTATTGACATGTTGATATTGCGCCTTATGATCCGGTGCGCCTTACAGCCCGAAAAATACGGTATACAAGTGGGGAATCCTAATTAGGAACATTAGAAAGATCTTGTTTTATTGTTTTCCTCTTGCTTTTGAAGTGTGTGCTGATAACAAGTTGGATGGTCCCTCTCCTGTTAGCCTGGAGGATGCAGCATCCATGATTTCAAATGTGGAGACCACGGGACAGTTTTTCTCTCAGTCCATCCTAAATATGCTCAGGCCCACAGAAAGGAGCCTGTCAGGCCCAAGGCAAGACTTTCTGTATCTGCTTCATAAATGGTTTCCTATTTGCATGGTCATGTTTCAGCTGCCATTCTTGGATGTAGTGATAAAGTGTGTTTACAGACGATAGTTCTTGGAAGTGTTCCTCAGCCCATGATAGAATCCTGTCTGTTGATGCAGTGCTGTTTGATGGTTTGAATATCCCAACTGGCCAATATTGGTTTTTTTAGTCTTGCCCCTTGTGTAGAGATTTTTTTTTTTCCATATTATAAATTGTGGATGATGAAATCCACAGATTCTTTGCAAAAACAGAAAACCCCTCAACTTTATAGTTTTTTTAACGACTCCACCTCTCTGGATCCTCTTTTTAGAACCAATCATGTTACTAACCTGTTGCCAGTTGACCTTATTCACTGTGAAATGTTCTACCAGCTGTTTGCTTTTAGTATTTTGCCACTGTCCAACAAGTGTATTGTGGAGAAGGGACTGAGGCTTGAGTTGATAGCTGGGAACAGCTGATTGCAGATGATCGGCAAGGAGCGCGCCAAGGACCCAGAGTAAGGATGGGACAACACACAAACAGGAGAGAGAGATAGAGAGATAGACACGACAATTCTATTCATTCACAACACAAACAAATTGGCAAATGTTTTATTGAATGTATGCATTGTTAACAATATGTGTGTGTGCAGGTCCTGTGTTGCCTCAGAGGGAATGAGTGGAGATCAGGTCTGCAAAAGAAACATGTAGTTAGTGGGAAGCTGGGGCGGGAAGTGGCTATGATATGTCTCCTCTCCAGGGTGTTTGGCTGCAAAGAGTCCCCATGTTAACTCGGCAGTATTTGAAGGTTCTGGGTCATACCATGAGCTGATTGGTGTAGGGGGGAGTGCATCTGAATCCGTTCATGGGAGGTTTTCAATAGATGTTGTGATAATGTTTAGAAACGGTAGAAGATAAGTGGATTGATGTTATAGTAGAGGGTAAATGTATTTTAAGGTTTTGTCTATTGTTTGTGATGTATGGATGTAATGGGAGAGGCAGAATCCCCTAGGATCTTGGTTGGTAGCAGCAGAGGGGTATTTAAGGCTGCAAGTGGCATCACACACGTTGTTGCATGTTGTTATATGTTGTTGCTGCTGCTGCGCCACTGTGTGCCAGTCCACAGCTTTTGACCATGCTCAAGTCTATATGTTTATTTAAATGTGGGTGAATAAACACCTGGTTGGTTTCATACAACTCCTGTCTCAAGCCTCCTACCTTGCAAGTCCAGTTGTTACATGGCCATCATAACATGAGCTAACAACAGTTTTCCTTCTGTGAAAACAATAAATCCTCTGCTACAATCAACATTGAAGCTCTCTATTGCCTTCTTTGAAGATAAGATTGGATTTATGAATAAATGTTGCAGGAGTCAGGACTTCTGACAGACAATAGAACAATATGCAATATTTTTACTGTACTAGATAATAGAAAAACATGCCCAACTGAAATACAAGATCCTGGAAAACAATACTACAGTCAGTATGTTCCTTCTTTTGAAATTTGCCTTGATGGACAAGTCATTCTCTCTGTCTGTGGTTTGTTCTGTAGGATCCATTCTGATCCCACACACGGCCCATGCTGACACTCCAGATTGCCAGATGTGAAATGCAGTACAGCCATGGAAGTAAGCTAACAAAGTGGATCAATGGAGTTAACATTAGACTCTGGCCAACCTAAAAAGCTCCATGACCAGAAACGTGATAAGACATGGGTAAGTCTTGGAGATGATTTGAAAGATAAAGGCAACTCCATATTTCACTATATTTCATTTTCAAATAATTCCCAAATGATTTAAGACATACAAAATAAAACCATGAACTTTGTATTTTAGATCATTTAAATAACCGTAAATATACATTGTAACCTATTACTGTCACTGTAAACCATGGCTTTATAATAATTCTAATCTTTAATCACTGTACCACCATGCTGCCCTCTAACAAAGATTATAGTGTTGCTTAATAAGTTGAACTATCCTACTCTCTTTGTAGAATCCTCATCCCTGCTCAGCAGAGCCTTTACACCAAATCTGAATTGTATAACCAGTTACTATGAAAGGCCAGTTTCTTGACATATGACATATGATAATGTCTATTAAAAGTGGTTTGATCCCATTAGACACTGAACCTTTGTTTTTTTTAATTAAAGCAAATTTATTTATAGCTTCATTTATGGCAATTTCACAACACAAAGACATGAATAGCTAAATTAAGACAAACCAATACAAGCATCTCAGTTTTACATATGCACCATACACACTGAATTTACAAGATATTTAAAAAACAAAACAATAAAAAGTTTTAGTATAGGAGAGGTTCACATTGAGCATCTTCAAGATTACAAATATAAAGTCAGTATCTATCTATCTATCTATCTATCTATCTATCTATCTATCTATCTATCTATCTATCCATCCATCCATCCATCCATCCACACACATCCCCACATTTTGATCAGACATGAAAAGGACAAGGTCACATTTTGCAGCTCGTTTCTCTGCCTTTCATATTCATTAATCAATGTTCTATTTCTAGCAAATCATTTGGACTGACAACAACATGAATTGTTAAGTGTTTTAGCCCCATAGTGCCAGCAGTATTCCCAACAAACCCATACAGCAGGTCCAGAGGGTTGTGGACTGGGATAGACCATCAGAGCCATTCAAGAGGCACTCTACCCGAGACCAGGATCCATTATTGGGCAAAGGCTCCACTCCCAACATCCAGCACATCACATTATAAATGTCTACCGTACGAATTGGAGGCGCCAAAAGATTCCGCTTGAAGTCTGAATGAAAAAATAAATAAATAAATGTAATTAGATCTACAAATTAACACATTTTATATTATAATTTACAATATTTAATATAGCATAAATAAACTCTTAATGGACAGATCAGGTATTTTGAAGTGGGTTATACTTATCATAATCAGTCGACCAACATTCAACAAGCAACCTGATTTGTTAAATCATGTCAACTAGGGATGGGCATGATTAATCGATAATTGATCGTTAAGAATTGTGTCGATCACGTTATTTTTTTTTTTAATCGATCAAACGTTGGTTATTTTTGTTTTTTAATCGATCAAACGTTGGTACTAAATAAAGGTGCTGTATAGTGTGAGCCTTGAAGCAATGCAATGAGTTTCACTGTGTGGCAGCAATGAAACATTTTACCAACCGGGGGCGATATTTGACTTAGAAAACAGTATACTCAGCTACCTGCGAGTTTCCGTAGATTTCAAAATTAATCATGAAGAGGTCACGGCGAAGTGTGGCGTGGGACCATTTTGAATTAAAAAAATAACAAAGTTCACTGCAAACACTGCGAAGCCGTGTATAAGTACAACACGTCTACGACTCCAATGATGTACCACTTGAACAACGTGCCTCCAACCCTGGTTAACCTCAGTGCACCCCAGGCTGGTCAAGTTAGCGTGGAGGTTCCTGTGCATCCCGTTAACGTCAGTCCCCTCAGAGCGGGTGTTTTCGGCTGCTGGACTGATGGTCACCAGGCTGTGCTCGCGTCTGACCCCAGAGCACGTTAACATGCTTATCTTTCTCAACAATAATCAGTAGGCTGGTGCTGAAGTTACTGTTAGGCATCCATCACCAATGTAGCCTGTATGTGAGTTACTAATTATTTTTTACGAGGCTTTGATAAGTAGGGATGTAACGATACACTCAACTCACGACTCGATTCGAGTCACGATTTTTTGTTCACGATACGATTTTTTCACGATTTTTTTTTTTTTAAAATCAGAATGAGCTACAGACAAATTCTGACCAATTAAAATTATCTTCTTATTTGTAGGAAAAAATCTCTCTTACAGAAACTCTCAAACAGTTTGTGTTCTTATTAGGGCTGCCAGCAAGCAGCTGATCTGACCATTACCTTTCAGCTTGAAGTATGAGCTAACTGAAAATAAAAACAACAAGATGATAGCTCATTAACCCTTTAATGAGAGTCCACGGCCCCGGGAAACGGCGAGGTCCGGGCGCTGTAAACGCAGAGCTGGTCGGGGCGCACCGCCTCGAGGAAATACGCCCGGCGGGGGAGAGGTCCCACGAGGGGATCCTCCCGCACGGTGCGGCCGTCCCTGACGATTACCACTACTGCGCATGTGTGTAGGTGTGTGTGTGTGTGTCACAGAAAGGCAGACGCGGTAGTGGAAGCTGCAGCCACAACGTAACCTATTTCTAATTTTTTAAAAAGACGAAAAAGAACATTTCTTACTTGTCTCGCATTCGCCAAGAATCGCGATTCATTGTTAGGCATCCATCACCAATGTAGCCTGTATGTGAGTTACTAGTTATTTTTTACGAGGCTTTGTTAAGTAATTCATTGTTACGTAATATCTCCCTTATTTTCCCCAGTCTTTCTCGACTCGGTTTTAAGTTAAGTACATTTTGACCAAAGTATTATTATGTTTTTTAATAAGTTATTGTTTAATATGATCGCCGCACCGCGTTTAACCATTGAACGTTGGGCTTAACTGCCATAAGAGTTGGACTGTTCTTCTTGTAATAAAGATTTCATTGGAAAAAACATTGTATTTGTATTGCACTTCTAATATAAAAAATATAATGATTAACCGATAATTGATCGTTAATTTTCCAGATGATCGATCAAAGAAATGTATTCGAATGCCCATCCCTAATGTCAACATTCAATATTTAGAACATGATCAAATCATCATGACAGAACACCCTGCTAGTCTAGTCTGGAGACACAGATGTCTGTTTACGCAGACTGGAACGTCAACAGCAGCTATCTATTATGTCTATGAAGGCAGCAACAGGTCTCTTTGACCCTGGCCACCACAGTGTTGAGATAGACTGGCACCTACGGTTCTCAATCAAAGCCAAACAACTAATACTGCAGAGGACCTCAAGGCCCACACGTGACCTTGTGTAACCTAAGGATAGAAAATTCCATAACAATTTGGATTATGTAACTATTGTATAATTGCTATATTACATGAGACAATAAGCTTTGTATTATTGGCATGACGGTAAAGCAAAGTCTCTCATGTAATGTAATTGCTTGAGTAGACAAAGAGTCAGCATGCCCCCAGTTTGGAGAAGCAGACTGATACCAGCACAGAAGCAGAGTTCTGCACTGCTGTGGACCGTTCTACCTGCAATCGGCCTCTCTAATGCATCTAGATTTTCTGTATTCCTAAACAGCCCAACTGCACCAAGCACTGTACTACACCAAAGATGTGCTGTTCAAACTTCACGTTGCTAAAGATTTTAGATGGTGCATGCTTGTGTCTTTTTGGCTATAACTTTGATCCAAAGAGCTGATCTGATTACAGTCCCAGTCACACATATGTCACAGTTGGGCTGTGTAGGAATAAGAAAGTTCAGTTAGTATAAGTAAGTTAAACAGTGAAAATATTTTCAATATAGCATATGCTTACAGAGATTGATTTTTTTAAGGCTGTTTTTTTTTTAATGCTAAAATTATGGTAGATACATTTTACTTATCTAATACTAGAATAAGCCTGCTAACATATTGCCTGTAAATGGTGAAGTCGTTAAGTTCCCATCACCTTAGTTACAATACTAAGTTAGTTACAACTTATTGTGTAATCAAAATGTTAGGGTTAAAGTATTGCTTGTTATTATCCAGAGATAATAACGGTTGGAAGACTGCGTCACTGCGTGTTGTTTGCCTGATAGATCACAGGTGAAAAAATGATTTGTTTTTTTACCAGGTCCTGTTGCCAAGAAAAAACCTCTCATGTCGAGGAACTCATTGTCATAACCATGCCAGCCATTTTGCCATGCTGAGGCCTCTCCAGAGTCATTTTTCCAGTATGGGAGACTTTGCTTGTTCTGGAGTGAACCGACACAGACACACAAAAACACAAAACAAATATTTAACAAGAGAATGAATAGACAAAAATTATGCAGATAAGTCAGATACTAATAACTTCTACAATCAAATGATTTTGTCAAATGTCTGAATGACATTGTCGAAACAAGTTTCAAACAAATGATAAAAGGTCTTGGTAAACTGAACTTCATCTCAATATGTTGTGCTCTGAGCAGATCAAATCTTTTCATTCACTTCAAATATTGCTCTTACTAAGAAAATACAAAATCAGGTAAAGAGGAGAGATAGATAGATTTTGTTCTGGTGAATGTGTTGATAATGAAACAGTGAAGTGAAACATTTCTTCGTTACCTCAGCGATGAACCAGCCAGGCTCAGCCAATAGTGTCAGAGGAGAAACAAACTTTCCTCCCTTAAAATGAAAACGTTCAGGGATCTCTTCTCTGCGATATGCCCGCATGTTTGGGACATGGGACAATGCAGCATACACCTGAAAAAATATACACACACACAGTGTTAATAGGATAGCTTTAGTTGTTACTCGGATACAGGACTCAAATGCAGCACTCGGAAGGCGGATACAGAAGGTAAACAGTCTTTAATCCAAGGCAAAGGTTCAGTACACAGGAGTTTAGTCAGGTAAGGCAGGCAGACAATGCAAAGGGGTAAGGCAAAAGCAGGGTCCAAAAACAGGCAAGGGTCGAAACCAAAAAGCACACTAGAAAAACGCTGGAAAGTAGGACTCTTGGTACACTAACAATCTGGCACTGAGGAAGGGGAACAAAGGGTTTGAATACACAGAGTGATGAGGAAATGAGACACAGGTGTGGGTGATTAGGGGCGGAACAAACACAAGGTGGGAAAACTGTGAGGCTGGTGTAGGCGGAGAGAGGACTGACCCCAAAAATACACAGCATGCGGAACGGCTGCAGAACGGCTGCGTACTTCGCCGTCTGCCAACTCACACATGATCCGTTTGTGATGTGCTCAGGTGCGTCTCCACCGGCAACCGAGTGTCGCAAGAATGCACAAGATCTCGCGAATTCACGCATAATCGCGCAATATTGCCGGCTGTAGTCTCTTTGACTCCTGCAATGGCATTCCACGCCACATCTTTTTTCTGGTGTCAGGATGTGAGGTGTCATAAATGATTACGCCTGAAAACCCCTCACATTATGACGTGTTCTTGTAATGAAACTCGATCCGCAGTGAATGCGGAGTATTTAATTTTGAAAATAAACCAGGGTTTTACTTTGTATTTTGTAGCCGATTTCCTTCCCCGCACGATCTGCTCTGTGCTGATATTTATGCGCCATGCTCCGACGTCCGTGGAAAATAGAAGCTCTGTGTATGTGTTGGGGAGGGCTGCCGGTTGCCGCAGTCGTTTCGGAGTCGTGACGCAGCGGGGACAGAGACTGTGTGAGCTGACACATTAACTAACATTGAAGCGGCGACGGAGCCGTTTCGCATGCGGTGTATTTTAGCCTTGACTGTGACATTAGTAGCACTGTTCTATAAAGAATGGTTTGATGTCATGTTACAGCTGCAGTACTCCTTATGATACTGCTGATACTGACAGACTACAGACAAAGAGACACAGGACTTTTTTTTCCGTTCATTACCCTGTGTTATGGTTCTTTGAATGTTCTTTTTTCTCTACTTAGGGACGTCACAGATGCATTGTTTCAAATGTAACTGGGCTACACAATCTGAACAGTTTGACCTATCTCTTTGACACTTTTATCTTCTCCAAAGATCCAGTTAAACATGTACACCACATGTTTCAGTATCTGCTGAAGAATAAATGATAAATGGTAAATGGACTGTACTTATATATATCTCCTTCCAGTCTTCCGACCACTCAAAGTGCTTTTACGCTACATATCTCATTGACCCATTCACACACATACACACACACACACCGATGGCACAGCCACAACGTATGGCATGTGGACGGACCCTGAGAAGGTAATTGCTGTGACAGTTGCAACGATTTCTGGGCTTTGCAAATTTGGGCTATTCATCCAGAACTTAGAAAAGTGAAGCACCCCCTTCTCCTGAATAAACTACACCTTTTCCATACCCTGAAAACACTTTTTTTCTCTGCTCCAGTACTCATCCAGTTTGACTCTTTCAGTTTCGACTCTCAATTCATCCTGTACTTTTTCTCTCAACATTTTATCTCTGCAGGACAAAATTATAATCTGGGCAACAGAAAGCTTTTGGCTGTCAAACTAGCATTGGAGGAATGGAGACATTAGCTGCAGAGCAACTGTTGCGGTATGTGTAGGAGCCAAAATGTGTGTATATAGTTTGCGTTTATTTGTTGCCTTAGCCCACGGGGCTCAGCCCTTCCTGATTTAAACCCGAGCTGTGCTTTTTTATTGGACTTCTGTGCTAGTCATGAATGGTCCATAACGGGCACCACGTTCAAGCATAAGGATGTTTATACGTGTACTTGGTATCAGAGTACCCTAGGATGCAGGTCGATGATCGACTTTGTGGTCGTGTCATCAGATCTGCGCCCATATGTCTTGGACACTCACGTGAAGTGTAAATCACTACCTGGTGATGAGGTTGGCGACATGGAATCCGAGTGGGCCATGTTTAAAACTTTGATTGTTGAGGTCACATGGGACCCAGCTCAGGAGGGCAGCATAGACAGCTAGCTCCCGATCGAAACTCGATAAAAAGCCCCGAACTTGGTTGTTAAAATGAGTTTTAACATTTTGGCACTGAACATGGAAAAGGGAAGATAACCAAGAGGACGAAAAAGTACAAAAAACCCAGTTAAACAACCTGAATTGACCGATGACGGAGGAGACATGTCGGACACAGGGGAAGAAGGCAAAAGCATGGAGACCGGAACTGTGGAAAAGCTATGTGCAGGTCTGAAAGACATAGAGAATCAGCGACTTCAAAACAAGCTTGCACACTCAAAGAGGAAATGAAAAGATAACTTAAGGAAGAACTCGAAGATTTTAAGAGAGACATTAATCAAAAGTTAGCAGACACAGGGAAGGAGCTAGCAATACAAACTGAGAATTACAGAGGCTAAGCAAAGAATTGAAGAGATGGAAAACTGGATTGCAACAACAAAAGAGATCGTACTCAAGGAAGCCTGGAAGAAAAGACCCCAACATAACAACCAGGCGCTGTTCTTTGATCACGACTATGCCACAGAAATAATTCAAATAAGAAAGGAATACTCAGGAATTAAAAAAGGTAAAAAAAAAAGAGAGAGAGGAATCTGTTTCCAGACACCCATGGCCAGAATGAGGATACACTGGGACACCGCCCGAAAACATACAAAACTGCGTGAGAGGCTGCTAAAAACCTGAGCAGGAAGATTGAAGCGACAACTGTCCCGGCGGGGAGAGGTGCGCCTGATACGGGGATCAGGGCAGCCCGTCAGTGAGAGGAACATCTTCCATGGAGACGGAGGAGAGACTAAAGAGAACTTGGCCAAGGTCACCAAGGTAGTTAAGCTCTTTGGTTGCAAGTCACCAGATGTGAATGAGATTTACCCAGAGATGCTGAAGGCTTTGGACATTGTTGAGCCGTTTTGGTTGACACGCCTTTTCAGTGTCGCGTGGTGGACAGGTACTGTGCATGTGGAGTGACAGACTGGAGTAGTGGTTCCCATTTTCAAAAAAGGGGGCCGTATGGTGTGCTCCAATTATTGAGGTATCACCGCTCAGCCTGGAAAGGAGGCTCTGACGGATTGTCGAACCCCAGATTCAGTAGGAGCAAAGGATTCTGTCCTGGTCATGGAACAACGGACCAGCTCTTTACTTTTGCATGGGTGCTGAAGGGGTCATGGATTAGTTGGATTGAGGTGAAGAGGGAAATTTCACTCTTTGAATGTGTCTGTAGTATCGTCTCTGGTACTTTTTTTGGACCTATATGTTTTTCAGCTGTGTATCTGATTAGATATTAACACCTTATCATTATTTCATGAATCATTATATAATTGTTCTATCTGACTTTCATAATCATAAAGCGCACCATGGCAGAACAGAAATCACAGATTTTGAGATTATCTCACCTCTTGTAATTTGTTGTCTTTGGGCCACAGACTGACCACTGGTCCTCTGTCCATCATCTTGACAATGTGTGACATGTTTATATACTTGTCCAGCTCTATGACCTTTTCCATCCACTGGATCTTTGTCATACCATGGTCTGAAAATAGCACAATGTTCAGCTGGTTCACCATGTTCTTCTCCTGCAAGAAAATCAGAACAGATATAAACTAATAACTAATAAACTACATGACACGAAAAGCAATAGTAGCTGTAATTATAATAACAATAGTACTGATTTTAACTAACTTTGATTTTGCTGATGAGTGTCTGCATGGCGAGATCCAGTTGCTGCACAGCGCTTCTGACCTGATGAGAGTCTGGACCGAAGTGATGGCCCTCCACATCTATTTTCTCATAATATATTGCTGCCATGCCTGCTTGCCCTGAACTACACATACGCACACCAGACAGCCATTATTGAAGATACATTATTATAGGACTTTTGTAAAAAACTTTTTCTAACACACACACTGTCTAAAAACCTCTACAGTGTTGATGTGTTAATTTTGTGGACCACACCATATTGGGAGCAAATCAGCTACCTTGCAAGGTGGTGCATGCACAACAACCTAATTAACACAAACAAAACCAAAAAAATGAGGCAAAGCACAAGGCAAAGAACAAGAGCATTTCTGCATGGCCCAGGACAGGAGGCTTCTACCGTGGGTTAACTGCCCAGAACATTATTGTTACCCATCTACCAAACATCAGTGATATCAATGAGCAGAGGTGTTTGCACAGAGCCCAAAGAACATTAAAAATACATTTTAAAGAATATTAAAAGACCCAGCAAACAGCCTGTTTACCCTTCTCTCATCTGACAAGCAATTAAGAAGTGTCTGAGACGACTGAGAATTTTCTTTCATCAGGCTTTGTAGGTGGAGGTCAGGGAGCCTGTGATTATAGTTCCACATTTTAGATGTTAATCCCTATAAAGTCATCCTCTGCATTCCACCATAAAAGATAAAGTTAAATACCATAAAGGGACTACAACATGCATTTCATTGTGCAAACCTGTTTTATATTATCACACATAAATGAACCTTGAACCTTGAAGCAAGCCACACAACACACTGTTAAGATCCATGGCTGGAACTCCTGTCTCTGCATGCTAAATAATTAACACGTCTGGCTATGAAAGTGTGCCTTATGCTGTTTGTTTTATTTTATTACATATAATCAGTGGGAGTTCTTTAGTGCCATATAGTAGATGCAGGAACATTTAATGCCTCTCAAGTTTGGGCAAAAAAGTATGCCATGGATCAGAGGACATCACTGAGTACATAGCATTGTCTTATTACCTCAGGACATTGAGCGCATTCACTATTGAATCGGTGAGGTTTTTCTCTGAGGGGTTGTAGACATATTCCTCACAGAATGATGGACGGACACCCAGGATCTTCACCTCGCAGCCTGAAGACAGACAGACAGACTTTTTACTGTTTGACATTTTGGCCTTCTCTCTCTCACTGACACAAACAGTGTGTGACCTTTTAAGCTCAATGATAACACTTACTTGGTTGTGTTACAATATTAAGTTATTCTCAATGATAAATATATTAGACATACATAACAAAACATCAGGCACACTCAGTTATGGCTAAACCCCATCAGAGATGAGTCTAATGACGGTGGTGTTGTCTGTGGACTTCAGGAGTTGGGGTAGTTTGTCCTGTAGCAAAGCTGGGATGATGGTGTTGAAGACGGAGCTGTCCACAAACAAGATGCTGACGTAGGTACCTGGGGGGTCAAGGTGCTGGAGGATGTAGTGGAGGGCTACGTTGACTGCATTGACTACAGACTACAGGGGTCCAGGAGGGGCTGGTGATGGCTTTGAGGTGTGACAGAACAAGGCCCTCAAAGGACATATAACAGAGGTCAGGGTGATGGGTCTAAAGTTATCATAGATTAAAGCAAAGAAAAAAGAAAAAAGAAATTGACTTTAATTTTTTTGGAGCTACAGCAAGTCAAGCAGTCATATTAGAGAGAGCGAGAGAGACAGTGAATGAGAGCAAGCGAGTGCCGGCCTCAGTAAAGCTAGTGAATCAGAATCACTTTTTGCACACAAGGAATTTGACTCTGGTTTACACTTTGCTCTCGGTGTACATATTGCTATAGTTATCTGGTAAAACATTGAAAGCTCACAGAAAATTTAAGTGTCTATCTATAGAATAAAAAAAAAGATTTTTCATCAGTATGAGTTTTCTGTGTGATGATATTTACATATAAAAAAGGACAAAAAACTAAATGTAAACAGTAAAAACAAATTGTTTAAAGTTTTCAGTTTTAGTTAATCAGCTAAATAAGTTATTTCCTGATTGTTTCACAGCGGTCTAAATACAACCATCAAGTTTAGCCGTGGGGAACCAAGGGCAGCCTTGTATCAAGCTTCAACCTGATGGCAAGCTGTCACCTTTTTGCCATTACTGCCATACTATATGTTATGTGCACCAAGGGAAATCCAACATTGTAGTAGTGTGACAGCATGTTGGGCATTAAGACCTGAGAATGTACCTTGAAACCATAGTCTCCAATATATTCTAGAAAGGTGTCCCAGATGTGAAAAAACTTAAGCCTTAACCTTAAGTCAGAAGCTTATAGCTTCCATAAAAAACTAAGTCCCATAACACTATGGAAATGTTTTATAGAACATTTTGGTATGGCAACAAAAAGCCAAAGTAGGAGAGTAAAATGATGTTTGATGCTCTGTTAATGATTGAATATATTGGAGCTGACCAAGACACCCATACTGTATTTTTTGTGGCATACTACACAGAAACACAGACCTGGCTGTTTAATTTTTTTGCACCATGAACTAAAACACTTGCCTCCGGTACTGCACCTACCTACCTGAATGCCCTTGTACAGGCATATGTTACCTCATGACCGCTGCGCTCCTCCAATGAGCAACACCTGGCTCTGCCACCCGTTCGTTCAAGGCAATCCAGACTCTCCTTGTCTGTTGTTCCCCGTTGGTGGAACGCACTACCTGTTCCTACCAGATCAGGGGCGTCCCTCTCTGCCTTTAAAAACCCAGCTCTTCAGAGAGGACCTCCTCTTCTAGCACTACCAACAACTGGACATGCTAAATCTACTCTTCTAGAATTGTCACCGCACACTGTTCCACTAACACTTTCCTATCGCACTGTACCTTGTTCCCTTCTCTGTAAGTCGCTTTGGATAAAAGCGTCAGCTAAATGACTAAATGTAAATGAAGTGGTCTGGAATGAAATGGTAATCAAGAGAACAAAATCCTTGGGTTGGATTTCTGCATGTATAGCACAGGTACAGCGCAAGCTGTCATGTGACCTGTGAGCTGCAGTGAATAAAACGTGTGTGATATTTAGGTGTGTCAAATTATCGCGATAATTGCGATTAATTAATTATAGTCGTATTTGGGGTGTTATGTTTGTTAATTGTGTTAATCTAATTTTAATTTAAGATCAAAATTTTACTGTTTCTTTATGTGAGTTGCCTATTCATAAAATCCGTTTTTATGGATGGGCTTCTTGTGCTTAAGTTGTTGTCTCTGGGATGGTTTTAGCATAAGCTGATAGGCTCCCATTGTGATTGGGAGGGCACGGTAACGAGTGGTGAGGAGACGTGAAAATGGAGGAGCATGTGAGAGTTGTTGGTCCAGTGAATGGGAAATTTACATTTCACAAATGCCCCGACGGCACCATTGATAAATGTATAGTGATATGCCTTCTTTGTAAGAAGGAGTTTGCCTACCACCGAAGCTGAAACATTTTCTGTGTAGACAAAAAAATCCATACATCCATCCATACATCTAGTGCTAAGTGTTAAAGTTAATAATGTGTGTACTCACCAGGCCAGTAGTACATGTAAACCTTCTTTCCCAGCTTCTCTAGGGTGACCCATAATGGCTCTGATCCATCCCACCACAGAGGCAACCGACTGTCAGGATTGGTCCCAATCAAAAACTCCTTCTTGGAGGCTTCGTCCCACATGTAGTTTCCAGTCATGTGATGAACATCACAGTAACGGCCTGACAAAAAAAACATAAACAACAAAAACATAATTAATAAGTATTCAAACTTAAATCTTACACACACACACACACACACACACACACGTTAAGGGATTCGTTAAGTCTCTTTAAATAATATGTTAAAGTCTAGATCTGTTGTTATATATAAAACTGAATTGACCTGTTTTTGAAGATTTACATTTTCAGTTAGGACTAATCAGGCTTAAAGCTGCAACAAGACTAATCGATTTGACTAAAGCGTACTTGGAATAGTCAGTCTAAACCAAAAGAGTCTCAGCGTTATGCAGGACTAGCTGGCACAGGAATAAAGGGCGATGATGATGAAATGCATGTGTGTGTGTGTGTCTCCAGCCAGTGATTCTTTCAACAGGACAATGTGCTCCATCAAAACACACACATCAGCATTTCATTAGTCTCCAGAGCTCACATTCCATTGGCCAGTGTGAGCTGTGGTTTTTAGGGGCTTAGTAAGATACAACACAAAAGGCATGAATCACACACATACTGCTGCTAACCAGTGAATATCTCAAATGATATCTCACTTAATTATTATCCTCAGTCTTAAAGTCATTACCGGTAGTTAGTTATTAGTAGAGGAACTCAGGGCCCTAAAAGTTAAGATCCCTCTATCTGACATAGAACAAAGCAAAACCATATTCTTCATCCTGAGACTGGTTGTTTAAAGACACTTGCATACATTAAAGTGCTTATAAATAAAATGTATTGTTATTATTACTATAAAGCAAAGGAAATGAAGATCACAGGAGAGATATAAATGACATTATTAAAAGGGTTTCCTTTTGATGATTGGTCTCCTGACTTTATTAATAATTTAAGAATTCTTGTCAGTTTTCACCTAAAATGTCTAAGTGTAGAAGTTTAAGTGTAGAAACTTAAAAAGGTCAAAGGTATTGATAAATATATGCTTTACTGTATGGAATAATTGTCGGCGAACATCAAGTCTCAGTTTGGTGACATTCTGATTTAATTCAATATTTCCATAGATGCATGTGAAGAGTTAGTTTTAAAAATGTTTTAACATGAACCTTTATAAAAAACAGACCAGAGCAGCTTCATATCTTACTTCGGATAAATGACTGGATCAGGATCTGATTCAGCCCAGATGACAATGATTGACTCAAGCTTTATAGTCACTAACAATACAGCATTGCATAAATATAAAATCATGCCTCTGCACACACAGGCAGAGGAGAGCAGACATAGTTCAACTGGCTGAAGCTATTTCTTAAAATCAACAAATGGCCACAGTATATCTAATGCCATCTGCAATGTAGTATGTCTAAGTGTACACACTGTGTGAGTTTCTCCACCTGCTGTTTAGGTTTATGTATGTGGCGCAGTTCTTTGTAAAGAACTTACTTACTTGTAATGCTGCTGCAATAAAAGAATTTCCCTTTGGAGATCAATAAAGGACTCGATCTAAAGGGTGAAGTGGGACATACAGCAGACCAGAGGGTGTGGTGATTAATACAGTACACCATCCGCCATTCACATCATGTTGTACTTAGCTCTATACAGCTGATCTAATCAAAAAGGGTTCCAGGTCAGGTTACACCAATTCCACTTTTAATGTAAAGTGTCTCAGAAAAGCACTTATAAATTAATTATTATTATCATTATTATTATTAGTAGTATTACCTGCTTACCAAAAAACAGAACAAGCATTAAATAACAACAACAAGTGCAACTTTACAAAAACTCTGAGTGCTCATCTTTTCTGTTTTTTTGGCAACAAAACCATATGCCGAAGCTTGGCTACGCCTGATACAAGTTTAAGGGGCCCTGTGGGACTAGCTACAATGGCTCTGGCTCTAGGAATGGAGGAGGAGGAGGAGGAGGAGGAGGAGGAGGAGGAGGATGTGGCTACAGTGGCTCTGGCTCCAAGAGAGGATGAGAAGGCTGCTGAGAGGACCTTCACAGCTTCTCTCAGTTTTCTTTCCTTTTGCTTGTCAATTATCTCCTTCTTCTTCTGCAAATAGTTCTGGTATCACTCATAAGAGGACAGGCAAGAATTCCTCAGTGCAGGGCTAATTTCCATTTTAGATGCTGTTGTCACTGTTGCCTTCATGTGTTTCATATGTTTCAATGTTCAACCTGATCCTATCATTCCCAATGTTGTCGTCCACTATGTATGTTAAACGATCCAGTGAACAATGACCGCAGAACCTGTACCAACTCCCCAAGATGGGAATCTCATCCCTCCTTCTGGTGTCTTGCTGGCAAGAATTTTACTCCACTTTTGGCCTGTGCCCCTAGATCTGAGTCAATCTGGTAGGCTCGCACCTCGTCAACCAGTTGACCAAACTCAGATTTCACATCATTTGGCAAGGCTTTGACTAGGGTGTCCCTTGGACAGATTCCTGGAAAATCACTGATGGTGTGATTCCTGAAGGGAAGGTTTTACAGGAGGAGTTTTTCAGGAGCAACGCATGGAGCATGGGCTTCTCATGCTGCAACTTCAAAGGCAGTTGCAGTTTGTTAGTTTGATCTAACATGGCGCATTACATTAACACAACTTGTATTATTATTATTATTATTATTATTATTATTATTACTACACACTGCATATACTGTATACCCCTCATCTCATTCTCTTCAATATCTAAAATTTAAACCTATAGCAGCTCTTGGAAATGCTTGTCAAGAACCTGGTTCAGGACCATCTGCATCATAAAAGGCATTATACACAATAGATCAAGGGCAGACAACACACCTGAAAAAGTTATATTTGTTGTGACTTAGTTTGCATATTATAAAGATTATAATGCAGAAATATATTATATGTGGGTATAAAAATAATTTAAATGATAGAACAAGATTTATTTCATCCCTATTCAACTGTGGTAACACCCACATTTAGGTTATTAATAAATTTCACTTCTGCTTGGATATGCTGCAAATTGGGGCTGCTTTAGTAGTATAAAGTATTATGTCAACGATTCATCGATTATTGTGGAATTGTAGTTAGTTATATAATGATGAAGGACGTGTCACTGTAGATGTCCTGTAGATTTGCTTACTCTTGTGGTTGCGCCACCAGGTGGAGCCTCATACAGATTGAGTTAGACTAATGTTCATTATGGGAAGACTAGGGTAATCTATGTTAGACTGACATAGGAATGACCCACTGTATGTACAAATTCTACATATATTTATATAGTTTAACATGCAAAGTGTGGAATCCATTTCACTCACTACTGAAGAGGCTGTATATAATTTATATAACCATTTACTATGTATACAAAGTAATGGCTCTCTTTTTTACCATTTAATATTTCCCACTTCTCCCAGACGCACTCTTCACTTCATTGCACGGTTTGTATACTGTTTACAGTTCACATTAACAGTAACACCTGTATCAGATGATCGGAAGTTCGATCCCCAGTCTGCATGTTGAAGTGTCCTTGGGCAAGATACTGAACCCCAAATTGCTCCCGAAGGCTGTGCCATCGGTGTGTAAATGTGTATGAATGGTTATCTCCTCAAACTGATGAGCAGTTGGCACCTTGCATGGTAGCCAATGCCATCAGTGTATGAATGTGTGTGAATGGGGTGAATGAGATATGTAGTGTAGAGCGCTTTGAGTGGTCGGAAAGACTAGAAAGGCGCTATATAAGTACAGTCCATTTACCATCTAGTTTTTTCTTAAGCGTATTCCTGAAGACTGTTGTGTTATTTGTAAATGCACTGAGAGCCACTAAACTGGAGTAAAATTATTTATATGTTTCAATCTAATAGTCTGAGAAAGATTATTCTGAATTGGCATCCCTACTTTAATAAGAGAATGTTAGTGCAAGCTCACCTGTGTTTGTGTTGCTCATGAGATTACAGGACACCATAGAAATGCACAATCAAAAAATTCCCGTTCTCTGTTGCACGCTTCCAGCATTTGCAGAAACCTGTTGCTGATAGGACATACCAGGCTCTTGTTTTCCAAATGAAATAAAGGCTGAAGCTCCGAAAAAGAAAATCATTCTAAATGGGGAATTTTTGGATGTCATAATACACATCAGAGAAAATTTCTTCCACAAAGGATCCAAAAGGGCCTTGGCTGCATTTGAGACCATGTGAACAGTATCTCCTCTGATGTCCAGGAGTGATGGATTTTCTCTTTGACTTATGTCACTACTCCAGACTTTTCCCCCCGTATAACACTGCAGTTGTCCAATAACAGACCAACAATCTAATTTTAGTTCCGGCTGTAGGACTCAAGAATATCTGTTTTTGTGAGCGAGTTGAGGCATCTGCAACATTGACTTTTCTTGAAGCCAGGTGCTGGGTTAAAGCTTTCCCTATGTCCTCATCAAAGTAGCAAACAAGAACATTGAATATCCTGTCCATATTGCCATTTGTTGCCTCGTCTACATTTTATAAAAACATACGCATTTTAAGTTTACTTGCCAGTTTGATGTTCTGATAATGACAAACATATGCACACTTTCTGGTTGCACACACGGTCAGCCATGGATTGTTGTGCTTCCATCGTTGTTGTTGTAGCACTGCACAGTGAGGATGTGTTTTGGAGAGTGCGAAGGGCAGCCATGTGGGAAGCTTCACCTTGATGGCAAGCTAGCACTTTTTTGCCATTACTGCTATACAGTATTTTTTTTGTCGCATACCACATAGAAACAGGCACCTGGCTGTTTAATCTTTTTGCACTACGAACCATATCCGTCAGCCATGCCCAGCCTAATGTCCATTCTTTGTTTCTCTTGGCCCAAGCAGTTTTCTTCTTATGGTCTTTCTCAGCGTGTGCCTTCGCAGGAATTTCACCATGAAGGTCTGATTCATGCAGTTTCTTCTGAACAGTTGATGTTGAGTTGTGTCTTCTATTTGAACTCTGGAACATTTATGTGGGCTCTGATCTGTGAGGCTGTTAATTGGTGATTTCTTAGGCTGGTAACTTTTGGTCTTCTTTTCCTGGGGTGGTCCTCAAGAACCAGTTTCATCACAGTGTATAATGGTTGTTTCACTGATAACCGAAGTTTTGATTTGGTTTTATGTCCTGACAACTGTCATTTACATTTTAAAACCCTTCTCTTAAAAAGATAAGCAACCAGGCCAGACCATATTGTCAAATTTAAATTATTTATATAAAACAAAATAATAATAACTTATGTCACCTATCAAACTCAAAGAAAAGTCATTAGATTGCAGAAGGGTACACAGCTTGACTTCTCTCACCGACAAAAGGTCATGAGCTCCCTTTTAAGAAGCTGGCCTCGTGGGTAACCCAAGCCCTAATAGAAACTCACAAAATGTCAACAGGCATGAATCCTTACTGTAATGACCCAGGTTTGATTCTAGCCCAGGTCATTTCCTGCATGTCATACACTCTCTTTAATTATTGAATTCCCAGTGAAATGTAATGTTTCACTGTCATTTGGACAATAAAGTTAATTGTTGGCACCAGTCTAGTCATGGGTAGCATCCAGTCCTTCTGAAGCCACCATTGAAAAGCCGACCTCACATAGATCCTTCTCAGAAAAGGTCTCTTTGATGGCCTTTTTACTGTTGTGGATGTCATAAAGGGCAGAGGAGCTGCAGAAGGGACAGCAGATGTTGCAACACAATCTTTGCTTACACAGTAACCTGACACCTGTAACAGAATTTTATTTCTTTATCAACACCAAGCAATGATAAAATGTACATAGCAATATTATATTATAAGTAGGCTACTAAAGACTGCAATGGCTAATTATTAAACTTTATAAGAATTAGTTGTAATACACCAAGCTAAGATCCTTTACTTCTGATGTAAGGCTAGAGTCCTCAAAAACAATTGTGTGCCTACTAGGGATGGGACATGATTTTCGAATAGTCGAATATTCATGACGGGTTCGAATATTGAATAGTAATTTCGAATGCCGTTTTGGCTTACGTTGCATTCCACAAAAAAAAAAAAATGAGCACGGAAAGGCGTTTCCTAGTTCCTAACATACTCTGTTGCATTAATTCGGCCAGAGGGTGCCACTATCGTACAGTAAAGGTAGTCAAAATAACAGAAGAAGAATTGCAATCGGTAACGTGTAGTGTGATGCAGAGAGGCAGCGATGTAGCAAAAGTTCCGTATGGTCACCGTATGGTTAACTGCAGCAATTGCCGTCATATTTGGCGAGGATTACAGCACACAGAGCGCAACATGCGTGACTGAATTGACCCAGTACTGCCAGGATACATGCCCACCACTCCACACTGACCCGATGACATGGTGGAAAGACAATAAACAGAAATACCCTCGTCTGGCAAAGTTGGCCAGCGCCTACCTGTGTGTGCCAGCAATGTCCGTGCCATCGGAACGTGTGTTCTCCGCAGCCGGTCTGATTGTCAATAGGCTGCGTACCCGTCTCCATCCCGACCACGTCGACATGTTAATTTTTCTAAACAAAAATATGTCTTAGGTTTATTCTACTCTGTTCGAGCGCTTTCAATATCGTTCCCTAAACGGGCAGTTTCACCCGCGGTTCCTTCTAACAGACGTAAATAGTAAATAATAGTAAATATAAATAATAAAATTGGAAGCCTATATTATTGTTTGAGACTGTTGGCTATGTGATGTGAATGGAAGTTTATTGTTTATTTGTTTATCATTGTTTATTGACTCATTAAACCGTTACCGCTTTCACCCTGTCTGTCATGTGTGCGCGCGTTTGGGTGGGTGGGGGCGGGCGGGGTTCTGTCGATTTTCGAATCGAATTTCGAATAGTGTTTTTGATCAAAAGTCACATCCCTAGTGCCTACAGAATCATTAATTCATCATTGGTTGGTCTGGCAGGCCAAATTCCTTATTGCACTTTACTGCAGTGATATGCTTGCTATTAGCATTTTCCATGAGCTTTTATGAGTACAATAAAAGTTAGCCATATTTACTATGTGTTAACGCAGAGTTCAACAGGCTAACCTGCATAGTAAACAGTAAGACCATAAACCATGACAAAACTTACAGCTTGCAAATTTGAAGTCCAGACAGTCGGGACTGATCATTTCCCTTTGAAGCAAAACCTTTGTACTTTGTTTTTAAATTGTTGGTCTTTGTACATAATGTTATAAAGAGTACGGTATACCTGCTCTGTATGTAAAGTGTCATGAGATAACTTTAGTGAAACTGCACAAATAAAAAAAAATGTAATTACTTGCCTTTGTTAAGCAAGTAGTTGTGTGCTTTCCATAAGATATGAACATATATACAGTACATAAAAAAACTGTAAAATGTAAGAGTGAATGTGATAATAAAAAAAATAATAGCACAAAGAACACTTAACAAATCTTGAGAAACTGAGAAGAAGAAGAATGATTGTTCTGAAACTGTCATCAGAGCAGACTTGTACCAACATTTCAGCCAATAGCTTGACATCGCTAGTGTGAAAGCGCCCTTAGATTGGACACTGGGACTCTATTTTTAATTAAATATGGGTAATGTTTTTATGTTGTTACTATTTTCCTTTTACACTCCATGCCATCTTTTTGAAAAATGGGGTTGTACAATCTCAGTCACTATTTTTAGGTCTTACATTTAAGGATCCTTATTGAAAAAATGTTGACGTTCAAAGGAAAATACTGGGCAATATTTTATTCTCAGTATCTGCCTCAGATGCTTGATCAAGAAAAATGGTGGATTTCTAAATACACTTGTCATGACATGATGAAGCTGTCCTCTGTAGGGTCTATATACCCTCAGGACACTGACACTGCTACTCTATGTACAGAAATTATTATTATGGACTTGTACAATGGACAATGTAGAGGACAGACGTGTGGTGCATACCACCGTACAATTTCAGGAAATTTTGTTAAATACGTCATTCTTTCAATTTTATTTTTTTGGTGTAACTACTTGTTTTAATTAATGTTGCGGTAAACCCACACAAGAATGAGTAAACAATCTCACAAAGGTCAGGCACAACAACAGCTCCGTCCTCTGCCCGGCGTCAATCCCCACCGGGTGCGTGATGGCAGCATAGCGAGCCAGCCGTATTGCAAGATCACAAGATCACGCAAGAATCCTGAACGTACGGGAGACCCCATGATAAACTGTGTGTATAAAGAAAACAACAACAACAAACAGCTGACTTTGCTTCTCCAACGTGGAAGAGATTATAAAAAGCATCTGTTGTGTCATAAATTATTGTGTGTTGTTCCACTTCAACAATTAGTCTCTCATCGTCCACGTTGAGACCCTTTGATCGATTGACTGCTGACCTGGTGCCACCGGTCATGACGTAATGTTGATGTGAAGTTGTGATAAGCTACATGAACTGTGTATTTTTTTTTATGTGTTGTGTTTTTTGAAAGGGTGCAGAAGTGTATTACGTGGATTCTGTGCCGGATTTCCTGCCTGGTGCAAAAAAAACAAAACAAGTTTTCTCCCTGAAATGGCTTCGAAGAGCGGAAAATCGAGCAAAAAAGAAGAAGCTAATGCTAGCTTAACGCTGGAAGCCATCACTGCGCTGCTCGAACAGCATCGTGACTCTCTAGCCACCGAGTTCAAGACAACATTCAACCAGCTCGACTCAAAGCTCAGCCAAACGCGGCTCGCGGTAGAGGACCACGGCCAGCGTGTCTCGTCCCTTGAACTCGCTGCAGAGGACATCAGTCAAAGAGTTTCGGACCTTGACATCTGCTCGACTCAGAGAGACGACAATGCTAAGCTCAAGGCTAAAGTCCCCGACCTGGGGAGCCGAAGCAGACGTCAAAACGTGCGCACTTTGGGGCCTGCCGAAAGCGGACGTACTACTGACTTTTTTTCAAAGCTGCTGTGTGAGGTATTTGGGAGCGAGTTACTGCCATCTCCACCAGGAATCGACAGTGCTCATCGCTCTCTGGCATCGAAACTGGCCCCTGGACAGCGACCGCGACCAGTCCTCCTCCACTTCCGGCGACGGAAGCTTGAATATTGCGGCCAGCCAATTTGGATCATAGAGGACTACTACTACTGGGTCTGAAGCCTGCTCTGCTCTTCCCTGCCCGGCTCCATCTGACGCTGCCCAGTGGAGCCAGAAAGTGTATCAGCTCTGCGGACGAGGTGCGCGAGTACATCAGGAGTCTCCCGAAATCCTCAAAAACTTTGTAAAGGGACTGTTTAACGACTAACCCAGCAGAGGAAAGGTGGCTCCACTTTGGGTCCTGCCTTTCTGCATGGCCAGTTACAAGATGGACGGCGTGATTTGTTTATACTGGTGAATAAATTCAGTGCAGTGGTTCATACGTGAGTATTTTAACGCTGTTCCTTTTGGCAGCTTCCACAGGCTATTACTAATATTACAAGCAAATCTCACGGTGTTTGGTCACTTTGCATAAATAATGTCTCTAAAACTGAATTTACTTTAGAAATTTAGAAACAATTTCCCTACGGGGATTAATAAAGTACTTCTAATTCTGATACTTCTGACTTATTCTCTCTGTTCTCATATGAGGCCCAATCCTGCTATGAGTGTTAATTAATATAGAGTCTAGCTCTGCATTACGACCCTTAAAAAAGCTATGACAATGCACTTTTCCACCTGTGAGCGTTTGTTTACGTTGGGAGACAATTTTAACTCTACGTTACCTGGAACTAGACGCCTTATGTTATCTGTAATCACATCTTAGAGCTCACATTCGTTTATTTTTTATTCTTTGTATTTTGTTTGTTAAGATCTTCTAGATTAGGTCTACACACGTTTCTTTTTCTTTTAGGAGGTGCTGACTCCTTTTTTGTGTATGACACGGGAGCAATGTTTAGATGTGTGTGAGACAGGAAGAGGTGTTGTTGAATGATGTTTGTTCTGATGAGCTTGCTGCTTTTTTTTCTAGCAGCTGTCTTGGTTGGGGAGGGTGGGTTGGGCTTAGATGTCAATTTTGTAATAATCTTTTCGAAATCCAGCACAATGTACTAATCACACCTTATCTCTTAATATTTTGCTTAGGTCACTGTGCTCATGTTCTAACTTTATTTATCAAGTACTATGAACAGACATCTAGGTCTACTGAGTTGGAATGTTAAGGGTCTGAACCATCCTGTAAAAAGAAGAAAGGTCTTCTGCTTTAAGTTGTTTCAAATGTGAGAACATTTGAAACAACTTAAAGCAGAAATAGCTTTCCTACAAGAAACCCATATTCGCAGTTCAGATAACGTCCGTCTGTTGTCACAATGGTTGGGGCAGGGATTTCACTCCTCTTTCCAAACCAAAGCCCGGGGAGTTTCAATTCTCATCAGTCAAGATATTCCCTTTGTGCAACATAATGTGATCTCTGATAGGTTTGGTCGGTATGTGATTGTCTCAGGTAAACTATGTAACACGCCTGTAGTATTCGTAAACATTTATGCTCCTAATGTGGATGACGTAGGTTTTTTTGAACCTACGTCATCCACATTTTTTTTGTTTTTGTTTTCATTGCTCCCAGATCTTAATACATACTTGCTTATCCCTGGAGGTGATTTTAACTGTTAACGGTTTTGGACCGATCTTCTACTAACCCCAGCACAAGGAGTAGGTCAGCTCGCTTTATTCAAGGTTTTCTCTCTAACAATGGTGCTTGTAATATATGGCATTCTTTGCATCCATATGACAGAGAATACTCTTTTTTCACACGTCCATCACACATACTCAAAGATCAATTATTTCTTTATCTATAACGAACTTATTCCACTGGTTCATTCGTGCACTTATCAAAGTATTGTTATCTCGGATCACGCCCGTTGTCCTGACCATGTCTTTCCCTGGCCTCCCTCAGAGGAACAGACAGTGGCAATTCAATTCAATTCTTTGCTGTCGGATGATAACTTCATCAAATTCATGCAGGAGGAAATAGCCTTTTTTCTTACTACAAATATGTCTCCAGACATTTCTTGTTTAATTGTGTAGAATGCTCTTAAGGCCTACCTTCGGGGCAGATTATAGCCTACACTGCACAAGTGAAGCGAAAATCTCACCAAGAACAATCAGACCATGCCCACCAAATCAGAGACAAACAATATGCCCAGACTAAGTGTCCAGATTTGTATAAAAAACGGTTGGAACTTAAGACCAGATTCCATCTGCTCACCGCCTACTAAATTGAACAATCACTTTAAAGAGTATAACCATGTTCTACATATATGGAGACAAATCTGAGAAATTAATAGCCAATCAACTCGGAAATTAATAGCCAATCAACAAAGGGCGGCAGTAGCTCAGTTCATAGGGACTTGGCTTGGGAACTGGAGGGTGGCCGGTTCAAGTCCCACATGGACCAAAAATATGGAAGGTGGACTGGTAGCTGGAGAGGTGCCAGTTCACCTCCTGGGCACTGCCGAGGTGCCCTTGAGCAAGGCACCGATCCCCCACAACTGCTCACTGGGCGCTGGTCCAGCCGGCTGCCCATCACTCTACCATCTCTCTCCACGTTTGCATGTCTATGCCTTGTACTGCGTGTGTGTGTCCAGGTTGAAATGCATGTAAAATAAAATAAAATAGAGTGAAAAAATAATTTCCCCACTGAGGGATTAATAAAGTATATCTTCTTCTTCTTCTTCTTCTTCTTCTTCTTCTTCTTCTTCTTCAACTCAAAGGTCATAAAGCAAAACAAAATATTTCTAAAAGCCGGTTACCAAATGGCCTTATAACTGCAGATCACCTACAGATTAATAAAGCATTGAGGGACTTTTAAACCCAGCTTTATACCTCAGATTGTCAGAGTGATTCTAATGCAATTCCTGACTTTCTAAGTGGTCTTAACAACGCTAGTCTTTCATCAGATATAACGAAGAACCTATATCCCAGACAGAAATAACTTTAGCCTTCTCTTCAATGCAGTCAGGCAAGTGCCCAGGCCCCGATGGCTTCCCGGCAGAATTTTTAAAGAAATTCTCTCTGCTGCTTTTCCCACTGTTATGCTCAGTCCTCTCTGAAGGCAAGGTTCACTTCCTCCATCATTTACTGGGGCCTGTAGTACCCTTATTGCGAAGAAGGGTAAAGATCCGACTGAATGTGCCTCCTACAGGCCTATATCCGTCCTTAACACAGAAGCTAAAATTGTAGCCAAGGTCCTAGCCCATAGATTGGAGACTGCCCTCCCTACAATCATATCTAAAGACCAAACTGGCTTTGTTAAAGGCAGGCAATCCTATTTCAATATTAGACAACTGCTTGACATTATCTACTCTCCCTCTGAAGATATCCCAGAATGCGTTGTCTGTCTCGATGCAGAGAAGGCATTCGACCGGGTTAAGTGGGGGTACTTATTTGCCGTGCTGGACAAATTTGGCTTTGGCCCAAAATTTAATTCATGGGTTAAGTTACTTTATTCACACCCCACAGCCACAATTCGCACAAACTCACAGTGGTCAAGACTGTTCAATTTGCATCGCGGACCCGCCAGGGATGCCCCCTGAGTCCCAAGCATTTCGATATGGCCATTGAGCGGCTTGCTACAGCACTCCGTACTTGCAAGGACATATCTGGCATCTGGAGAGGTAGCACGGAGCATAGAGTTTCGCTATATGCTGACGATCTTTTGCTTTTTATTTCTTATCCAACCACCTCACTACCTCTCTGCTTTTCACATTGAGAATAAGAAGTTTTCTCAGTTACAAGAAAGCACAAAGATCTATTCCAAGAGAACTTTACCATCTTATTGAAACAAACTAAACAAATATTAGGAGTGGTTACCCTTGTCATTATCTCTTGTCGGACTTATTAACTCTGTCAAAATGACCATTTTACCAAAATGTCTGTACCTTTTTCAGGCCCTACCTCGTTTTATCTCTGGATCCTTTTTTCAACTTCTTGATTCAGTTATTTCTTCATATTTATGGCAAGGTAGACGAGGAAGAGGAATCCTGACCACTGATATCCATCTTTAGGGTACCTCGTACACCAAAAGGTGTCACTAAGAAAAAACTCTGATGTTATCGCTTTTACCTCGCTCAAAGCCTGCAGACATATTCTATTGGAAAAGCCCAAACGCTCCTCCTCCTACTTTTTGGATGAGTGATTTAATGTCTTTTCTGTCCTTGGAAAAAGTTAAATATTCCTTAAGAGGCTCACCAATTTTGTTCTTGGGGGATGTTCATTTACTAGTTCTTTGTTTTAATATACCAGACCTACGCAAAAGTATCCCCAATGGCAGGGGGGTTTTGAAAATTTGTAGGGGGTACTATAGAGCCATTTAGCTCCACACACGATACCCTTCACATATGTACAAGGGTGGACATGTGTGCCAAGTTTCATGAACGTGCGATGATGAAAAGGTGTTCAAACTGCAAACACCATCACACGACTTTCACTGCCTGGCCACGCCCACGCCGTATGAGGTGGCATCATTGTTTTCACCAGGAAGCATCACCAAGGCCGTGTCCAGCATCCACCCTATGCCGTTTGGTCAGGATAGGACAATGTATCCGCAAGTTATAAGCGATTTTGTGTTTTGTTGCGAGTAGTGGCGAGTCCTTGAACTTTGAGGGGTCACCACGGCCACAGCTTAAGAGTAACCAGGGCAAGTTTGAAGCTGTTAGCATTAAATCTGTAGGACGAGCTCGATCATATGCGAAAAATGGCTCCAAAACGCAACTTCCACCCAAAATGGCCGACTTCCTGTGCATCTAGGTATGACACACGCTTGTACCGAATTTTGTCGTCGCAAAGTCACCCCATTTACTTGGTGTTTTTTGAAAATTTTAGGTGGCGCTAGTGGAGCCATTGTGCGACGCCAATGCACGTGACAGCCAAATTAGAAAGAAAATGGTTATAAGTCTAGAAACAAGCAAATACTTTTTCAGCTGAAGTATGTATATTGTGATATTTTCTGTAAAATGTCATTTTAATTTCTTTAAACAAAAGGTCAAGTCAGACAGGTCTGCCATAATCCACATAAATTCCTTTTACTCTTCAATCTAATGGTATGACTCAGATACACAACAGTTCTATTTGTTTATCAATAGGTGTAAATATTCAACTAACAACTAATCTATATATAAGTATTAGTGTGGTTCAACCTGTTTTAATTGTTTGAAGGTCACATTGTTTTGAAATCATTAGGATTATTAGTGTCATTAGTGTTCTAGTATGTAGAAACGTACACCCTTGCTGAGCAGTGATTAGGCTGCACTTCAAGTATCTATATTAGTGTGTATTGCATTTGACTTGATTGTTTTTTTAATTTTAATGAAAAATCATTGTACAATGAGTTTAAGACTATAATATTAACACAATGAACTATTTAAAATCGTACTTATTGTAGATGGATAGATAGATAGAGATAGATAGATAGATAGATAGATAGATAGATAGATAGATTACCTGTCATCAAGGAGTAGTAATTGGGGTATGATAAAGTCGGGAAGTCTGGCGTCACGTAGTCCACCTTCACTCCATTGCCCACAAGCTCTCGAAATCCGGGTAGCGCACGCAGGTCATCCATGTAGTCATAACGGAACCCATCGATGAGAAAAACGAGCAGCGGGCGGGCGGCAGAACACTGCTGGCCCGCTGCGAACAGCAGCAGCAGCAGCGGCGGGAAGACACGCAGGGGACACGCTTGTCTCGGGGACATGACGGCGCTGCCTCGTGCTGTGGATGCAGCGTGAAATGAGCCAACAGTCTCTGTGAGGGACCCACGACGGGGAGGGGGCGGGGTTACGCGCTGCAGGGGACTTAGCGAGCTAACAGGTCATTCAAAGACCGAACACACTTTGATTGGCTCCCTCATCACTCCATTCATATATTGAATTATTGAAGTTATTAAGTCAAAGACTCTAACATTATTCGAAATGTTTACAAAGGAAAGTACAAGACTAGAGCTAAACTGCTAGAGCAAGGATCAAACAGTAGTGGTTTCATTTCATTTCATAAACAAATCATGTCATATAGTGATGTAAAGTATGTATTTACATCTTAAACATGGTGGAGTATAAAGTATTAGCAAATTGTAGTAATCTGTACTTAACAAAGCAAAGAGCAGTGTCCTCAGTGGTGCTGAGCTTTTCACGTTTGGATGATTCCACACCAGACCACAATGAGAGAAATAGAAATGCTGGTCTTTGCAACATGCAACTTTGGACAGCCTGTTGCAGCACCATGTGCTGTACACTGTGTACCCTGTAATGTTTTGTGATATGTTCAACTGCAACAGCACCATCTACTGGGTTATTTTCACTAAAGAGGATTATATTTATGTTGGTCAAGATGAATTTAAAAAACAGACTATCCATCATTCTATAATGGACATCACTGCATGGGCTGACAGACACTTCCAAAAAGCTATTGTCTATGAACACAGTGAATTGCAGCACCCATAAATGACAGCTGAAATTCTACTATGGAAAGAAGAAACCACCTATGAAACAGATCCAGAAATGTTACTGCCTTCTGTGGGCATGAGCGGGTCAAAGAGTCCAGTTGCTAAACTGACCTGTCTGCAGTCCACACTGTCACCTATTGAAAATGTTTGGTACAATATGAAACTTCAAATATGACAAGGAGACCCTGAACTGTATAGCAGCTGAAATGCTACATCAAGCAGGAATATGGAAATATTACACTTTCAAGATGACAGCAAAGTCTCAGTTCACAGACGTTTACAAAGTGTAAGTGAACGCAGTGGCAACATGGTAAACTGCCCTTTTTCCCACTGAATTTAAAATTGGCATATCATTTTCTAAAAACAATCAAACTTCTCAGTTTCAATATTTGATTAGTTGTATTTTTGCTATTTTCATTTAAATACTTTGTTTTTATTTACTTTTTATACAACATGCCAACTTTATTTTGGAATTTGGGTTGTAAAAGATTGTGTTTGTTTTAGCCAATGAATATGTTTCACCTCAAACATCAGCAAATTTTGATGGAGCCATATCTTACAACATACATGTTGCTGATACAAGAGTGCCTTTAAACACAACTTCTTCACGTCTCCACTATCACTTGAATTGGCTATGAAATGCATTTTTTTGAGCTCCCTAACTCCACCCAGCTTAACCAAGCAACAACACCTGGAAAATTGTCCTCAGTTTCTACAGCACAAAGCATTTAGAGACTGACTTCTGAGTCTGCTGGCTCCATGACTTATTCCATTTAACCACCAGCTTCTTGCCACAAGACTCCAAAGTGTTGTTTTATTTGATGACTGTGGCACCAAATGTTTTCTGTTTTCCACCTCCAGGAGGATTCCAAGGCTCAAGATTTGTTGTCAAACCAAAGTCATATAGGCTTTCATGTTCCTCCAAGAGATTCTAAAGTTTTGTTTTCATTTAAACTGATTGCAATATCACAGTCTGTCAGTGCATGGTAATATAGAAGGTGCTGGTACAAATCTTTCCCCCAGCTCCTCTCTTTGTTTGTATGGCCTCTGCTGCCAGTTCGGATTCCTGGGAAGGAAACAGAGGAGTTGATACAAGGCCACAAAAAGCCAAACACCAACAGCAAAGCTAGTCAGGGAGCTGTGTGCATAATCAGTCCAGGGGAGATATTTACTCCAGTTAGCCAGATTATAAGAAACAACACCGTTAGAGCCAACTCCAGATCCTTGTTAGCCCTCTTCATTAGGCCAGTAGTTTGTCTCTGTAACCACCTGTCTGTAACCCCCTGGTCAGAGATAATGTCACAGAGTATGCCATAAAGACATGGCATGAGTGTATAAATAGGCTGCTCCGAGATCTATTTTGATCGACCTGTAGTATTGCTTCCTCATACAGCAGTAATGTTATCACACACAATGGTGTAACCAAACATTGTTATTTTATTATCTTAAAAAGTAACACAATCCTCATAGGGTATCACATACACTACAACAACAGTAACACCAGTACTACACATCAAAGGGACTTTCGGATATTATAGACATTTAAAAATCCCTCTTTTTATTGTTTAAATTATTTGACTAGGCATGACAGATAAACATCATTTACAGGTATGACATACTGTCACCATTAGAAACAATGTTATTGTTGAACCTCCATTTTTAAAAACCACCACCGATGTTAAGGGAAGACATTTCATGGACTGTCAGTGTAGAAAAGGGATGGAAGGTTACAGGACTGTGGATGGAGGGAGTAGAGGATGAAGGGCCACTGGGCCAGAAAGTAGCAGGAGTGGGAGGGTTGGGGCAGGGAGCTGTGCAAACATCAGACATGGGGAATGGAACCCATGACCTCCATCAGGCAGGGGACTACGGCACTATTTTACTGGTGGAAGAACCCCTCTGAGGCTGTGGAACAGGAACTAAAACCCCTGAATTGTGTTACAATAAAGATTAAACTCCACTGTAGAGACATAAAGACTGTGGTGGTAATACTAGTGGTACAAATAGAGACTGGGACTACTTGCAGGGACATGGCACCCTCTAAATGGTAAATGTGGAACAGAATCTGGACTTATGCCTGTCTGTGTATCTTTCTGTAGTCATAGAATAGGTGATGAGGTCCTATTACATGGGTACAGCTAGCACTACAATCAATCTGTAGAGGCATAATTGGGACTAGAACCCTACTGTAATGATGTAGTAAAGACTAAAGCCCTACTAGTTGTTGGCTTTGATTGGAAGCCTACTGTTGGGTTAGGCAAGACCCCTATTGCAGATAGAGAAAGGATGTATTGTATACCCCTGGAATAGTGGCAGGGGAAGGACAAAAATAAAATATTGACAGTCACCATATTCATAGAACAGAAAAATCAATTAATTCTAAACCGAATATAAACCAGTGCCCTAGAATAGAGGGAAAGTAAGTTAAAGCCCTAGCATTTATAGTCTGAAGCATACTGAACCTTTTACTGAGGTGGTAACAGTGTAGTGTAGTGGCATGATGCAGAGTAAAACTGAATGAAGCCGTAAAATGAGAACTAAAAGGTCAGAGAGTTTGATCATGGGTTACAACAAACACAAGGTGAGAAGCCTGTGACACGGAGCGCAGGGCAGAAGGTACTGAATACCCCGCACTGAGAGAGATTTATGGAAATAAGTCACTCTCCTGATGTACACCGTTCTTTAACCAAAAGCAGTTACGCTTGTATCTTTTACTGAGGCACACTTAAAGGGTCAGTAAGCTTCAAATGCAGTGCTCGTTGGATCATGGAACAGCAAACATTTCTGATGTCGAAATTGATGCAGCCAGGAGGAAGGCAAGCCTGGCAAGGAACCACAATGCTGTTATGTACCATTAGAAGAAACCTTGTTAGTTAATAAAGAAAAACAACTTGGAGTCCAGCACTTACTGTTAGTGTATATATATGTGTGTCTGCATGTATGTGTGTATAGACATTCACAGGCTAGAGGCTGATGGGTGTGATAGCAGAAAGGACAGGCTGTGTTTTTGCTGCTGTGGAGGTAGTTGTAAAAGAGGCTATAGGACAAAAATACTGAGCCTGAGCCTATAGGAGGATGGGAAATGATTGACCTATATGACTACCAGCGCTATAGCAACACTTTTTCAATGTAGGTCTTATTTCACAATTTTCTGTGCCATAGTTAGTGGTTGCTCTGTCCATCTGTTCAGTCTCTGTGTAATCCCAGTTCTGTTCACCTAAATGCTTAATAGAAGGGACTAAATTGCCATTGTCAAAAGTATGCAGGTGAAACCTAACCTAAATTGACTTCCAAAAAATATTATCACTCTTTTTATTATGACTGTTATCATGGTCATCACTAACCATGATACATCTTAGCACCAGGAGTGAGAGTGGCTCAGGGATTTCATTCAAACAGTTTTGGAGAAAAAAAACAACAAAAAAACAAAGACTCAAGTAGGCATGGAGTTGATAGAAAAGTAAATAAAATGGTTTTGTGTAAGTAATATACTACTGAAGTCACATCCTTACTTCTTTCTACCGGTCTGGGTGAGATTTCTTCTGGACCGTATCTCATATTCTTTATTGAACACTCAGCCACTTCAAGTGCCTAATGACTATGCACTTGTACACCCTAGGCTGGACTTTAATGTGCAGCATAATCTACTTTTTATCTGATACCGGGATTTCTACATTTAATTTCAAATTCAAGTCTGTGATTTTTGTTAATTAAAATATATCAACTCTTAGAAACTCAACAGGGATGTGACTGTAACCCCTCACCACTGGATGCAGCTTTGTCAATCACAGTCCAATCTTCACACATTTGTTCAGTTGTTCTTGGGTGTTTCTGCTTCATGTGATAAATGTAATGTAGGTGCTTTGTTTTTCTTTTAGAGAGTAACATTTTGTGTTTCTCTCTCTCCACCCAGTCCCATCCCCCTCTAACATAAACTGGAGATGTATACAAGCAATAAATAACATAAGTGTCATCTGTCCATATAAAAACAAAACCAAAGATTTTATCAGTGTATGTATTTATTGAGGTCCTGCTGTGACATTGCTATCTAGTGCTGAATTTGCCAATTTGACAAGGTAATAAAAAAATAAATGAGTAAAGCATGACTATAACAAGCCCCTTTTAACCCACTTTTTTTAAGACCTGAGTGTATCAAGACCAAAACAAGACTAAGACTTTGAGGAGTCGAGACCAAGTCAAGACCAAGACCAAGACCATAACCAGACAGCATATAGCATACTTAGGTAGCTAACATGTGGCTAATATCTCTTTGGGTGAGGCACACGCCTCACAGCCTTCTCAGTAACTTCCTTTTGCAGGATTTAAAGACTGCTGTGTGTTTTCTTTAGGCCACTGTTTTTGCAGTGTTCTGTTTTTTAATTCGTCAGACTAAAGAAGAAAGTGTTATTAAACACTTAAACATTAAAAATATCGACAAGTAGGAATCCAAGCAGGAATTTTGAAGCGACTGAAACATGTCAGATGAGTTCAGAAAATGACATGACTAACTTTGACACACTGTGAGTGAGGTGAATTCATGCTCAACATGGCCTCAGCGTGTCATCAAGCTACCCTTTAAGGACCGCCCACAAAATCCTGGACTAAAAACTGGTGAAAAACTGTTTGAACTCCACATTTCAGTCATATCGTCAGTCTTTTCACATGTTTCAGCAACTATTTTACAGCATATTAATGTATGAAAGAAATCTCAGAAAGTCTTTACACAGACTTTAAAATTAGAAATTATTTAGTTATTAGTGAGTGAGTGAGTTATTGGTGTCATTTGAAGAAGTAAATTTTGTCTCGTTCAGATTAATTTGCCTCATAAAATAGTCTATGAGTCTAATTTGTTGGAAGAACTTTGCTGCTGTTGTCTTGTGGTCAAACCTCAACCTGACCTCTGCCCCCTCTTTAGTTTTCCGTGCCACATAGGTGTTTGCTCTATAACTACAGACTGTGGAATAACTTTTTAAATTGTATTTTAGTTAATAAATAACAGCTGTGGGGATACTGGTGATATTCCCAGAGCTATGGTCTTGAAATAAATTCTTTATGCCAGCTGTTAAAAACTTTGACACATGCAGGACCTCAAAAGCCTCTATCTGAACACCACTGAGAAGTGACTCTCTGAACAAACGATAAAAAATAGTTTAGCTAAGACAAAGACTGTCTGTAAGACTGTAAATAAAGACAAAGTCAGTAACAAAATGCAGCATGCCATTACATATTGATTTTATGTCAACTGTCAAATATAGGCATTTATACACTGTATATAAATTCATTTATACTGTAATGTATATACTGTATATAGTTGTTGTTTTTTTAATGTCACCTGTCTGATTTCTTTAATATTTAATTATTTATTTTAAATAGTTTGCTATATGTTTCATTGCAACTAAGCCTGACTCTGTGCTGTTGTAATGTGATAATTTCCCCCCAGGGATCAATAAAGTCGTATCTTTGTGTGTCTGTGTGTGTGTGTGTGTGTGTAGGGTGGAGGTTGGCACACTGGCTGGAATGGCAGAGGACTGTTTACCAGCACCTGGGACGGAGTTGAAACATGACACAGCTGCAAACCATGGGCAATGAGGGGTAACATAAAAAGAGAGAAAAAGTGGAAGATCTGTCTACCTGAAAATTCAGTCAGTCAAAACAGTCTGTAATTGAAGAAAATGACACAATCACAAAGAATGTTATAGTGAAACTGGTTAGAAGTTACTCATTTGACTAAGCACATCACATCATTGTTGCATTTTGGGGTGTTTGTTGGTCATTGTCATTTCCTGTGGCCCTGCACCCTAGTGTGTCTGAATTTTAGAGGAGAGCTAGCAAAGATAAGTAGTGAGTAAGAGATGGATCAGTTAGAGTACCAGCAGTAATCAGCAGAGCTGTAGCCTCAAATAGCCTGTAGCCTAGACCTATCTCCACACTTTGTTTTAGCACTGTTCCATCACTGGAGAAAGGTCTGACTGAATCCCATATCATTCTGGTATAGGGGGAAAAAAACCCTCTTCCAAAATAGTGTAGTGGAGATTGTAGAAGGGGAAAAGAATTCAGCCAATGATGGCGGTCAGACTAGCAGAACGGCGTCTCTTCAGTGTGTAATACCAGGTGTCACCATTAGAGGGGCGTGTACTGATCTGGAGCAGCTGGAATGGTGGAATGGGAGTGGAAATAACATGACCTGAGATTACAGATTATACAAACACGCCCCCCTCCCCCCCCCAAACACACACACACACACACGCACACACACGCACACACTTAAGTGAAAAAACACAACAGCAGTGTGTAAACTAGAGGCTGTAGAATGACATGGTCAGAGTCTGCCCAGTGGCCTGGTGTGTATGTATCTGTGTGTGACAGAGAGAGAGAGAGAGAGAGAGAGAGAGAGAGAGAGTGTGAGTGACAGAGAGAGTGTGTGTGTGTGTGTGTTTGTGTGTGTTCGTGTGTGTGTGCGTGCGTATATGTGTGTTAACAGCTTTAGTTCCACAGTGGGCCTGTACCAGCTCCACTGATTCAGTCTGTCAGTCTAAAGTTCTAACAGTCCTTGGGGGTGGGACTTTTATTCTTCTGGCCCCTGTCCAGTGGCTCTTAGTGCTCCACCCAGCCCTTAGTTCTGCTCCTAGACGCTGGTGATTGACGCAAGGCAGGTGCTAGGCTTCTGGAGTTTCTCCGGTTGTGTGCCAGCAGGTTCTGGGATGGCACGGAAGGAGAAGGGAGGTCCATTGCCAGTAGTGATGCCAAGGTGGCCAGGGCTCAGAGCCAGGTTCTGTCGACGGTTACTCTCCACTATGGACGAAGTGTTTGACGCTAGGCTCTCCCTTGTTCTGTAGAGACACACAATGAGAATTTATACAACCACAACACCAAAGAGTGTACTTGGAGCTTCCATTTGCGTGTCTCACATGCTTGAGACACACAAGGAACAGACAATTCCCCCCTTTGCTCATTAAGTTTGGTAAAGTTTGTGTATGACCAGTTGGAATACAACACTGCATGGATTAAAGTGCTTGAAATGCTATAGCATGCACGCAAGACACACTTTGTTCCCATATTTAACTGATTCCTGGGCACGAGATACAATTTGTTCTCTTGTTTTGGTTAGTTATAGTATACCTGTTCTTATATTCACATAAATACATAGAGTTATCAAGAACACCAGCTGTACACTGACAATTAAGGCTATCAGTACTGAACTAAAGCTTGTCTTAATCCAAGAATTGTAACTTGTGCCTACAAATATATCAAAATATAAGAATATATTGCATACAGTACATGCTATTTAATTTTTGAGTACTCAATGTAGTAAAATGTGGCAATATTTTTTCCTCCCTTGAGGGCCATACCAGAGCAAGAAAGTTGTTTTCACATGCAGACATAGTATGAAATGTGTGACAAAGTATGGCCGGAGGATCCTGTTACTGAAATATTTGGCCCCTCTTAACACATGCATGAAGCATCAGTGTGCTAGTACTCTGTGGCCTCGAGGTTTCCTCCAAGTACAGTGCAAAGCAGTGCAAACCATACATGGAGGACTCATCAGTACTTCTAACAAAAACAATGCGTGCTAGGTCTGTGTCAATTAACTTCTAGTAATTTTGATGAAACATAACTTTATTTAGAATAAAAGTTTTGACACATGGTCCATGTACACAAAAGAAGGAGCTCGTCTATCATGTTTCCTCTGTCATTTTGGTTTTCGGTGAAGTGGCCGAATAGTAAGGCAGAATAGTGGCTTGACGCAATTGATGCAATGACACAACGTGCGCGGTGATCTGGCCAGGGTTGCTGATTCTTTTCTCAATCACACACAATAAACCCACGATGCAGGATATAGGAAAAACACAGGCAGGAAATACATCACTGCTCTTTAGTGGAGCTATATACTTCTCTCTAAACTACGGCATCACACACATGCGAGGTGCGTTCAATGACCGTCGGAACGACTATGATGCGTTCATGAACGTGGGAAAAATGGTAATTCACCGGAAATATAATAAAACTAAATAGTATTTCTTTCAAGAACAAATTAACAGTGATTAAAACAACATGGACTTTCTAACAGTATAAATGAAATAATAATTATACTAACTGGAAATTCTACTGGAATATTTGAAGGATATTAAATCAACATTTACTTTCTTTGAAATAACATGTCTACAAATTTATTTAGGCTATTTATGCAATAGTAAAAAAAATAGTGAAAAATTTAACAACCGCACTTCATATTCGGTTTCGGTTTCGGTATTCGGCCAACCATTTAATTTTTATTTGGTTTCGGCCAAAAGTCATCTCATTGTCCTCTGCAATGACTTATTGGCACTCAACTGTAGCATTGATGCTACAACTGTCTGTACAAAGTCAAACTCATTTTAGTTATATAGGCCACATACAGTCTAACTAAATTTAAAGTTAGTTTAAGGTACAGCTACTAGTAATTTTACAACTCAGTTCAGTTCAGTTGTTACAGATTTTCTAGATATTTGATAAAGGTTACCCTATAATCCTCCCCATTGTCAGAGAGATGTATCCAAAAGGCTTTCAAAATAAGAGTTCCTTCAAAACAAAAGACTTTGTAAAACTCTTATTAATAGACACAAGCACACACCAAAAAACTTCTACACTGGTAGAATGTTCGTGAGCTTGGTGACATCATTGCTAGAGTGGAGAGGGAGAGAAAAAACTGTCAAAAAATTATTTTGTAAACTGCTCTCGAGGCCACAAATTTCACTCTACAGAATGAATTTATACTTAGGAATGTAGGAAATTTTGTGTTGGTTGCAGTGAGAACATTGTTGAAGCTGCCAGCAACACCCATCCACGGCCGCATAGACCGCCATGTTCAAAAGGCGGGAACATTTCTGGAGGATAGCAGAAGTAACGTTTCTTTGAATCGCTCTAAAGCTCACATTTCTTTACTTTAAAATATAGATGTAGACCAGCTGAAGATGCTTAAACTGAAGCCGGTTCAATAATAGGATATACGGTTTGGCCAGAAATCCACCACACAAACACACACACACAGTGACGGCTATTTAATGTATGGGGCCCAGAGTCAGACACACTCAAATTTTCTAATTATTATTATTTTTGATTTTGCAGAGTGTGGCATTATCCCTTTATTTTTATTTATTATTTAGCATTCATTTATTCATTCTCTTTCACCTGTGTGCATACTTGACCCGGCCTGGCGCCATTCCTCATGCTGCTAGTTTGTAGGTGGGGGCGCCAGCCGTGGGGGTGCTTGTGCAACACCAATGTGTTTACAATGCCACAGGGTGCTCTAAGATTTACCAGTCATGGGGCTAAACTCACCTGTAAAATATAACACAGTGCTTAGTCTTCTGTATCAATTGAACACTAAAATTGCCTTTTTACAGGACTTCCATCTCAAGCCATCAGACCACCTCCACAGGGGTTGGCTGGGCCAGCTCTATCACTCCTCCTTCTCAAGTAAGGTTCGTGGGGTAGCAATTCTTGTCCACAAATCAGTCCCACTTCTCTGTGTCCAAGGTTATATCAGACCCCAGTGGGTGTTATCTCTGGGAAAGTCTTGATTTACTGACCTTAACTGTTGTCTCGATCCTTCTCTTGACCCCTCGGATTTCTGAAACCCAGTGCAAGCAGTTTTCCTTTTTTTTCCCTGTCCATGGTACAATGGTAATTGTAACTTTTTCACATTGATAGCAAATTCTGTCATCTGTCAGCTCCTATTCCTACAACCCCACTGTAATTTTGTTTCATGCAACAGTTATAGTTGAGTTTTCCCTTCCTGGTAGATCCCTGTCACGATTCCCCTGGCACTTTAAGTCACTACTGCTTATTGACCCCAATTTTGTAAAGACTATTAGCAATAGCACTGATGTCTTCATTTCTATTAATGTCAACCCAGACGGGTCTGTGGCAACAATCTGGAAGATGTGCCAAGCTTACCTGCGAGGAGAAGTAATATCTTACAGTGACCACCAGAAAAAGATTACTACTGAGAAAAGTACCAATCTTTATAGGACTTATCATACTACAGACAAAGTGTATAGATTCACTCCATGCAGAAGTCCTGAAAGAAGCTGAATTTGACATTCTGCCCTCCAATGAGGCAACAGAATCATTATTAAAAACTTGCCACAACCACTATGAGTTCTGAGATAAACCAAGTAAACTTCTTCCTCACCAATTTCGGCTATCTTCTTCTTCATCACCCAAATCCATACTAGAGATGGAACAACTATTAAGCATCAAACCTGTGTAACCAGGAACTACTCAGATTTGTATAAATGTAATTTCTAACCTTTGTTAAGGCTTGTTTGACTCAAGACTTCAACCGTTGGTCTCTCCTAATGTTATTTCTCCCTGGCAGGATAAATTAATATATTATAATATAAAAATTTCTGTGCTTCCTAAGCTCCTATATATCTTTTAATTAGGGCTGTCAATCGCTTAAAAAAAATGAACTAATTAATCACAAAAAAATCTTTTTTCTATAAATTAATCGATTAATCGATTAATTTATCAATAAATGTATCAATAAATTAATTGCATTTTTCTGAGACTGAAGCTTATAATGAATATTTATTTATTTATGTAAAATGATCAAATAAATGTAGAATAAACACAGAGAAAGTATATTTAAATTCATTCATTTTATTGGCTTAAGGTGCACATATGCACAGTGCAAATAGAAAAAAGCCAGAATGAGGAAATATACTGAGGAGTGCCACACTCCTGTAGTGTAGACTGGCGAGGTCCCATGGAGGTAATTTCAGCAGGGTGTTTTGCTTTGAGGTGATATGTTAAAGTCGTGTTACTTCTGTGGAATTTAAATTCGGCTTTGCAAACTATGCAAATTGCCTTGTTTTTGTCCAACGAGCTCTCGGGCAACTTTTGAAAATGAAATGTTCCCCCTAAAAGGACGTCCTTATCCATCTTTCCGCCATAGACTCTTCCTTTAGTTAGGATAGATGTTTGACCGCGCATGTGACCAAAGGTTATGGGTCAGCCGCCACCAGAAGTAAACAAAACCACGTTAATTTTGACAGCACTACTTTTAATGGATACCCATTTTTATTGCAAAGGTTTTTTTTACTCACTTGTAACATAACACAAATGCATGCATGCAGTTTATATGAAACAATAATTTGTAATTTGTAAACACTTCAGAAAGCTAAAGAATGGGTGGTCTTGCACTACCTAACTTCTTATATACTAGGCTGCTCATGTTTGGTCTATTTTTCACAGGTGTCACACCTGCAACCAACCTCTACCATGTCTGCGGTTGTCTCTTTTAGACCTCCCTCTTACATCACCCTCATTATGACACTAGTAAGTAAAATTGTTGTAGATGTTGTAAGAACTGGACTCCACACTTTGGATTCCAGGTAGTCCCTCTTTCATCCCCTTGCACTCTAACCCCTTTTCAGTCTTCTATTACTGATAGGGCTTTCACAACTTGGGAGAACTGTGGGTTCTGTCTGTCTGTTCTACACTGAAGGAGTTGCAGAGAACCATCTTCTTTAGATATTTACAAGTCAGAGATTTCATTCATAACTTCCCTGCTATCCCTCCTTAAGTGACACCATTTTAATTATTGATCCTTACCTCAAAGGTGCCATCTTAGCGCTATACAACACATTCCTCACATATCAATCTTCAAGCTTTGATACTTTACTTTACGCACTGAGGAACTTTATATAGAGATTGTAATATTCAACTTATTCATTATTCAACTGGTTGGCATCAGTTTTTGAAAGCTAACCATTCACAATCTTTATATTTCGAGGTTCAGTATCTTACCCAAGGACACTTCAACATGCAGACAGGAATCGAACCGCTGATCACCTGATTAGTGGACGACCCACTTTACCTCCTGAGCCAAGGTGGTCCATAGCATGCTAACCCACATCTATCGTGGCAGTGATCCTAATTGCTAATAAGTTAAACCCATTACTAACTAAAGCTAAACCCATTCACATGTCCTGCCCAATGCCCACTCACTGCCATCCTACTTTAGTGAACTGGTCGCTTTCCTCACATTCTGGAAGTGAAAATAAATAAATCATATAAAAATCATTATACAATAAAAACAAAACAAACAAACAAAAAAACCCCATCAAGCTGGCCTATAGAAATCCTGATCATGAAAAGACACTACAATTCTGTGAAGATGACACACCTCACTCCCTCAAAAGCTTGCCAGGTTGTCACAGAATAATTCGCCTTACTGTTCCTAACTGACAACTAACATATTTTGTGTGGAGTGGACAGAGGTGAACTCTAATGAACTTGTATGAATAAAATGGACTAGGGTAGGGGTCTTGGGGGACTCTGTAGCTGATAGAGAGATGGAGCAGGGACCACCTTCTACATACTGTATATCAGGGCCTGCAATAATATGTAAGGTGGCCTACAGTGCTAGGTCTACATTTTTGAAGAGGCTGCTTTATCTAATAAAGCTGGATATATGTTAATGTGAATTTCCACATATTTTGTTTTTGTAAACAAAAAAAAACCTCTCTAGTGGTCACAGACTAGATCTAGAGGATATTTTTTCAGTTCCGTTGATGATTGATTCAGCCTGTGCTTGTGGTTCTAGTTTTTTCTTACCTAAAGATACTTTTTGTTCTTTTGTTTCTGTACATACTAAATAATATATAAGATTGCATTTTTTCCTTCAATACACCTTACCACAATGAGATATATGAGAAATATATGATTCAGTCCTCCACTCAGTTACATCCACACACACACACACACACACACACACACACACACACACACACACACACACACACACACACACACACGTGAGAGTATGTTTAATTAATTAATTGTTAAAACCTACTGATGATACTTTCTCCAATAGCACAAAAGTAGACATGATTTATTGTGACAAATGTCACCTGCACTATTCGCAATTCTGTGTGTCAGCAAGGCTAAAAAGGGACTACTTTTTGCTAACAATCCCATAATGCAATCTGTTGTATTTTATAAATAGAAAATGAGAGGTAAATGTGCCTATATTGTTATAGGTACAGAGATAAGGTGTAACGGTGTGTATCTAAGCAGTACTATACTGTTGCCCATAAAGTTGGAATAAAGTTTTTATTTTTATTCTTGATACATTAAATGTTCTTAAAACTTTATTGATCAATCTGAAAACATACCCTGTAAAAATTAAACCACAATAAACCTGATGTGAACAAATAGGAATAAAAAGAGGAATTTCTGAAAACAAAATTGTTCAGTGTACATACACACAGTGTATACACATGTTCTTACCGTGGTGAGTTGAATCCGCTGTCAACAGTGACAGAGCTGGAGTCCATGCTGTCCAGCCTAGCAGAGTGGGCTGACTGCTGGTTCTGACTGGGCTCTGGAAGGTTCTCTTTAGCACTAGGAAACGTGAGGGTTCTTTCAAACCTCCTCTGTAGATCCCTCTCCTTCTCTCTTTCCAATAGCCACTGCATGGTCCCTGCTCCACCGCCTCCCATCCCAACAACACCTCCTCCAGTCTTTTCGTCTTCTCCTCGTACTTTAGTGCCCCCCTCCTCAAGTTCATCGTCGTCTGAGACATTGTAGTAGTCAAAAGAGGCCTCTGCAGCACTGGTGGTAGGTTCAACCCCCTGTGAGGGAGCCGATGGTGTGGCCACCAGAGGTTTGGGAGCATCAAAGGCCTCCTGGGAATCAAGTGCATCACAGGATGAGGACAGAGTAGAGGAGGCGAGGGTTGGGGGTTTTCTTAGAGAGCTGTAGCCAGACAAAGGGAGGCTAGGAGGAGGTTTGAAGAGTGTGTCCTTACTAAAGATCTCCTTACGTTTCTCCTGGCCAGATGAGGCACTGTGGAGAGGTCGTCCATTAGGAAGCGGAAGGTCAGGAATAGAGAGAGGTATTGGAGGCAAGCTGCCACCCTTAGGTCCCACCTTTGACAAGTCCTCCTTATTTTCTAGGGGATGAGATGTCTGTCTGTCTGTTTGCCTGTCAGTGCTGCCTAATTTTAATCCATCATGGCTACTTTTGCCCAGAGTTCCCAGTGGGTTTGCTGCTACGAGAACAGCCTCAGAGGAGCTGGCACATTGGAAGTAATCATCAGGAGGGACAGAGGTGGGCAGTGGTTTGGGTGAGTAAGCTGGTAGACTGTCCCTGCTCTTACTCTTTTCTAAGCTCCTGCCACCATCCAACCCCAGAGAATCCACAGGCAGTTTAGCTGAGGGTGGTGTAGCACGAGAGTAGTGAGAAGAGCTCTGATTGGCTCGCAAGGTGCCATCGTCAGTATAGTAACGGCTCCGGTCATCATAATAATCAGGTGGTCCAATCAACCCAGCTCCAAGTGGTCCTTTCGAATTGTCCATGGATCTGGAACGTTCCTTGGCCTTGTCGCTGCGTTCGTTCCTGGACTTCCTCTCCTGGGTGTGTGAGTGTGAGCGGTGGACTTTGGAGTGGTGGGCTGATGGGCCATGGCTTGGCTCAGGGAAAGGCATTTCTGTGCGTCGCTTGGCGAGCTCTCCAGACACATCCCACTCTGGTGTAACAGGCAGGTGGGAGGAGTCAAGGATGTTGGGGTTGCTGTGTGCCAGGTGAAGCCGGGCCCGCTGCCGCTCCATGGCCAGGGCGTGTTCCCTTGGTGACCGAGCCAGTGAAGAAGAATAGGCTCTGTAGTCCCTGTCAGCCAGCTCCAGGTGGGAACCATCACTCGGCTCACCACGGGACGCCCTCGTCTTGCTATGCGAGCGGTTAAGTTTGGTCTGAGACTGCTTCCTGTGTCTACCCCCACTTCTCCTACTTCTGGAGCTCTGATTGGCTGACGATGCTTTACTCCTCTGAGCACGCTCTTCTTCGAGGCGCTTCATGACCGCTGTGTGCCGAGCAAGGTTCTCCACAGTGAGGTCAGGGTTGATTCTGCGGATTATCTCCATCTCTACATGGCGTGGCAACTGGCTGGGTGCCTCCTCATCACGGAGTGGCCACTCCTCAGGGGGGAACTGTGCAGAGAAGGTGGCCAACTGCTTGGCCTTGTCCTTTTTAAAGCTCAGACGGAACAGTTTCAAACCAAATTTCCGACTTCCTGTACCACTTCCTCCACCTGTTTGTTTGTCTATCTCTCCACTTCCTCCTCCTCCGCCACCTCCCCCTCCTCGGTGCTTGGTGAGCGTGTCCGTCTTGAAGGGGAACCCGAGGGTGCTGCGACTCTTTTCTGTGTTGCCTCCTGCTTGCTGAGGAGGTGTTTGTGGGGAGTGTGTGGATGAGTATGCCTCCCGATGGTCTTTGGGGGATCGGCGCTGCAGGGTTGTGTGGTGGCTAGGGGGATCTTCACCACGGTAATTGTTGTAAAAAGAATCCCCACCTCCCCCACTGTGGTTTTGACTGGATTTTGGGTGTGTTCGATCTCGCACAACTCCAGAGGTGGATGGGGTGATGGTGCCAGAGAGAGGAGAGGTGCACTGTGTCTGCTGATGCTGCTGTTGGTTCTGATGTTGTTGCTGCTGCTGATGTCGGTCAGTGGATCGCTCATCTAAGTGGTACCACTTAGAGCTGGTTCGGATTAGGCTCGGAGTGATGAAGTAAGTCTGTGGAGTTACAATAAAATATCCGTCTGGTGTTGGGTATATCTTTCTCTCACGGACCAGCATGCTTAGTGTATGGTGCAGAACCTCCTCCGTTGGTGTGGGAACACCTAAGCATAATCAGAGACAGGAAGCAGTTAGAATAGGGACATTTCACACAGGTCTACATTTAAACTCGAAAATATGAAAAAGGTTAAGATGGTTCGCTTCCACTGCACACACTTTTCTTTCCCACATTAAGTGTATGGATAATTGTTTAATATTCAACATAGATTTAAGATAAAGGATTCAAAAATTTCTCTTCAAAAATAGTGGAAAGGCTAAAGGACTACATCGACCTTAATGATTTGGGAGAACTATCACCAGTGATTCTATGGGACACACTGAAAGCTGCAATGAGAAGGCAATTATTTATTTCATTAACTACACACATGAAAAAACTTAAAGGGCAAGGTGGGCTGCTGTGGATGTGTCTTTATGTGCTGAATGCAACCACTGTGAAACAATCAGGAAATAGGTCTTTATTTTGCTGATTAACAGCTTTATCAAAGCTGTCGTTCACTCACTGTTATTGTTAAATGTTAAATGGACTGTACTTATATAGCGCCTTTCTAGTCTTCCGACCACTCAAAGCGCTTCATAGTACGTATCTCATTCACCCATTCATACACATTCACACACTGATGGCATTGGCTGCCATGCAAGGTGCCAACTGCTCATCAGTTTTAGGAGCCGGGGATCGACCTGCTCTACCTCCAAGCCACAGCCGCCTCTCTCTCTCCCTCCCTCTCTCTCTAATCATCAGACACAAATCAAATTAAACTTCTTCGTGTCATTATTTTGCGGCATAAATTGTGAGTCAGACTCAGATTTAGAAGCTGGTACATGAAATAAACAAAGTGAGAACACACACACAGGTAGATGATCAGAGTTAAGTCTGTGAATCCACCTGGATAGTCCCTGCTTCAGAGACATTTCGGGCTGTGTGTGGAGGTTTGACCGATCTGAGTGTCTGATTGGCGGCCGGAGCAAGATGTCGGGCTCTGTTTCGCGGTAGCTACAGCGATAGTCAATATTTCAAACCCCACTGGCTTTGCTGCGGTCTGGTTCAGAAGCATCCCAGAAGTGGGGTTGAATCGGTTGAATTCTGCAGATCCTGTCTGAGTCCTGTCTGAATATCTTGCAATTAGGAAAAGAAAGAGGAGGTATGGCACTGGTTTGTTAAAGAAATTATTTTTATGCTTCACAGTTAGCTGCTATATTCATGCAGTACCAGTCCAGATGGAAGGAATTGGAATTTGGAATAGCTGCTAATTATCCTTTACAGGCGGTCATTGCTGATAAAGAACTGGCAGCCCAAGTGGAAGAGACAAAAAAAAAATTCACAGTCAAAATACAGTATAAGGTGGTTAAGTTACATGGAATCCATATTATACTTTTCAGATTTCACTTTTTTTCCTAATCGGGGGGATAAGAAATTTGAATCCTGGACAAAGACAGGGATTACAACCTACCTCTCATTTACACACAAAAATGTTTTCAGTCTTTGCATGAAAAACGTGGCCTAGAACAAAACAATTTTTTTTAGATATCTACAAGTAAGAGGATATTTTAACCAAAACAGTCTGAGTTTTATAAAATCCTGAGGTCAACCTTTATTTTATTACCAAGCAAGTCCATTTTGTTTTATTGTACATTGTATTGTTTTATATGCTACTGGTGAAAACAGGTGGAAAGTGGGGAAAAAAAAAGTCATCGACTAAAACCTGGCAGAACTGAAAATAGTGACCTTTTTTGCCTCCAAAACACAATTTCATTTCATAATGTTCATGAAACATGCAGATGTTACTATGAGCACAACAAATATCAGATGTCCTACTGATTTTATCCACTTTTTGGCCTTTTTGAGCGTTAATTTGATAGAGACAGCTGAAGAGTGACAGGAATGTAGGGAGAGAGAGAGAGAGAGAAGGGGAATGGCATGTGGAAAAGTGCCAAAGGGCAAAGCCTTTGTACATGGGGCGGATGCTCTACCAACTGAGTTAAACAACACCCTGATTTTATCCACTTTGAAATTTAATATTTCGTATGTCCACCTTTTGCAGAAATTAAAGCAGCATATCTCTCTGGCATTGTGTCAATATATTTCCTGAGAACTTTACGCCTTCTGCAACTCAAGCCAAAGCCTTCCCTTTGAATGTACAACAGATGTATCCAGTTTATTTTCGAACTCGCTCCAAATTTGCTCTGAGGTTGAGCCAGTCCATCACTTTCAATGTTTCAGCAGATTCCTTGAGTCACAGGTAGTTTCAGCAATAGTTAGAAGAATGTTTATGGTCATTGTCCTCTTGGAAAATAATCCAGGCCTAATAAGATAACTCCCAGATGCTATTCTGTGTCTCACCAGTATGTTGTGGTATACTTTCTTATCCCTGATGTCATCAATTTTCACTAAAGCCTTATTCACACCGGGACATAAGTGCCGTGGAACGGCTGCGCCACAGTCACCAGAGCTGATCGCTGCCACTCTAATCAATGAAACCATTCCCACCGGGCGTGCCGCGGAATGTCTCAGCAGTGTCCCAGCAGCGTCTCTCTGCGCTGCAGCCCTATCATTCCGTAACACTTCTATTTTTGACGGAGCTGTTGCTAAATCACGTGAAGCTCAACAGAGCAGATTGCACCAGACAGGAAATCTGACACAGAATCAACGTAATAAACTTCCGCCCCCTTTCAAAATAAAACACAATATGCAGTTCTTATAGCCTATCACAACTTCACATCAACGTTACGTCATGACCGGTGGCACCAGGTCAGCAGTGAATCGATCAAAGGGTCTCAACATGAACGATGAGAGACTAATTGTTGAAGTGGAACAACACACAATAATTTATGACACAACAGATGCTTTTTATAATCTCTTCCACGTCGGAGAAGCAAAGTCAGCTGTTTGTTGTTGTTGTTAACTTCATACACACAGTTTATTGAGGGATCTTGTGGTTTTGCGTACGTTCAGGATAATCGCGTGATCTCGCGTGAAAACGGCTGGCTTGCAAGGCCCGTGGCGCTTACATCCCCAGTCAGTCACCTGTTCCTTAGGCTGAAATGGCCTCACACCGTAATACTACCCCCTCTGTGTTTAACTGTTGGCAAGAGACACATTTTTATATCTCTCCCCCACCCTTCATCTAACATACACACTTCACTTGTTGCCAAACTGTTCAAACTTCAAACAACACTTTATACCAATCTTCCTTTGTCCAGTTCTTGAGTTCTTTTGCTAATTTTAGGTGTTTCACTCTATGTTTCTCTTTCAGTAATGATTTCTTTGCTGCTGTTCTGCCAACAAGTCCTTCTTCACCCAGTTTCTGACACACAGTTCTTGAAGACGTTGTTTCACCATTAGTCATTGTGGCATTAATCTCACAGTTCTTGTGAGGTCTTTCTTTGGTTTTCTTAAGATGCTTCAACTTGTCTGTCTGAAAGTTTCTTTTTTTTTTCTACCTCTCTGCTTTTGGTTCTGGTGTGAATTGCTGGCATCATGGCGGTCTAAAGTGTACTTTACACTGCATTTCAAGACACAGACCGAGCTTGTTTTTTTGTTTTTTTTATTAAAATGATCTAAATCTCCTTATGATGGCTCTATTCTATGGTTTATAGAGCATAATGATGATGATGCTTGGTTTTGGTGTTTTAACTGCTAGTAGTTGAAGGATAGATACATACAGGGGGGTTGAAAATCTGTACTGTATGTAAGCAGAGCCTGTGGCATAGGCAGTATAGGCAAATGCAAAGGGAGCTGTCCATCCAGGGGGAACCACAAATGGGGGAAGAAACTCCTTGCTACTATTATTTCTTGATATGAAAAGACAAGCCATGTTAATTGAACTGAATAGCAAAGTCTATTAAATAATAATAATAATACTTTCCTAAGCCCCCCCTCCTGACTGATTAGACTATACCTGTCTGCTCTCTGTTTTCTGACGTCACCTCTTATTGACAATAATAATGTGAAAACAACCAAAACTCTTTGGTGCTCGGGGGAAGGAAGAAAGGAAAAAACGTGACAAAGACAGAGGTGAACCTCCTCTAAAGATGATGCCATGAAATGATTTGTCTGTTGCAGAACGATAGTAACTTTGAGTGTAATACAGTTTGATAATCAATAAATAGCGTCAGCTTGTTTTAACGTCAGTTAATGTGATGGGGGGCCTAAGAGCTGTTATGGAAATAATAATGTAGGTAAATACTCCCACCTTCCATTTCTCAGGGTCACTGGTAAAGATTAGATCGATTCAGCAGGTGTTTACATCTGTCTACATGTGGTTATCTAACGTTTGCTCTGCTTGTAATAATCAATCAAAACGCTGTTTATTTTCCACCCCTTCATACATCAGAGCTGTAAGGCTGGCTGTTTGTTGTGTTACAGTTCATATTGTCTAAAGTGTGTTTATAGTGTTAAACTTTACATCAGTGTTAAAGTGCACATCATTAATGTTAATACTAACTTAGCATTCCCATATGTTATATTATACTGCAGTTTACTGCCTCTTTGCATTCTGCTAATCAGCAGTTCACTGTAAAAATAATAAGACAATCTAATTTGCATAACAGAAATAATTGCATTGTATATGATACATGTACAGAATAGGGGAAATCATGCCTCTGTTATATTTTTCATTTGTAGCATTTCATTTCATTTTATTCTTGGTATCATCTTTTATGATTGGACTGTAACACACGTCACACACTCCTCTTCTTTCTTCAGATATGCTGTTGAGGAATCTGAATCCCAACCCTGCAAATCTTGAGCCATCTACAGTTATCTCCACTTCAGCAACTTTGAGCGATAATCTTGTGGCCTCCACCTCTTGTTTACAGTTTTTATTTTGTGGGTAGTTAAACCTTATACTTTACCTATTTTTTTTTATTTTTTTGTATTTCTAATTTATTATCTTTGTGTTTACTGTTTTGATTGGGCAACTTGTAAAAATAAAAGGTCAAAGACAAAGCTATTCAGTTTCTTGTGTGTTTATATGTAAACAGTGCTGCGGTGCAAGGGGGCACCACCTAAAATCTTGTCTAGGGCACCAAATTGGTAGGACAATAGGACTGTATGTATGTACGGTACCAGTCAAAAGTTGGGCAAACCTTCCCATTAAATGTTTTTCAATGATGTCCACTATGCTTAAACCAGATTCTTAATGCAAGACGCTATGATAGCCATGTTTGTTAAGTCATCATCATACCTCCTACTCCATCTTTCTCATTGGAAACCACACATGCAGATAACATCTGTTCACCTTCTCACAAAGACCTCACAAAGACACAACAGTCGGAACCCTAAATCTCAGATTTGCCTCATCAGACCAAAGTCCAGATTCCAGGTCCAGGTCAAATTTTCCATTCATTGTGTTTCTTGACCCAAGCAGTTCTCTTCTTTTTCTTGTTGCCTCCTCAGTCGTGGTCTCTTTGCAGTAATTCAATCATGAAAGTCTGATTCACACAGTCTGCACTAAACACTGCTACGTGACCTCTGTGAAACATTAATGTGGGCATTGTAACTCCACTAATTAACTTTTGAAAAAGCACACCTGTTAATTAAAAAGCTTTTCCTACCTCACAAAGCTGACTGAGAGTATGCAAAGTGCATGTACAAAGCTGTTATTAGCATTATTATTTTGTGCTATTTCATATTTTTGATGTCTTCACTTAGTCTACAGTAATGTGCCTTTTCTAAGCGGTTTTCAAGATAAGGTAAAAACATGCCTAAAATTTCCACAATGGCGGCTTATAGGGGCTAGAGTGGGTCTCATCATCAAGTGGAGAGGGATGAGAAAAAATATCAACTTCTCCTGAACACAATTTCCACTTTACAGAAATAAATATAAATACTTTTGCAGAAATAATAAATAGTAGATAGGATTGTAGGAAGATTTGTCATCTCACTCACTTAAACATGCTCAAGCTGTCAGACTTAGTCTTGGCTGTACACGCACTGAGGTGTCAGGATCACCCACCGACAGCCCCATGCAAACTGAGAGAAGACACTTCCCAAAGGAGCACGGACAGACCTGTTCTTTATTTATCTCCAGGGGTCACATTTTTTATCCACACAAACTGGGTTTGGACATCCTCAGCAAGACACACCAAAGCATTTGTGATTACAACATTTTTTAGAAGAAGTGCATTATATGACAGAAATGCAGGTGCCAATATTTTTGACTGTATACGTAGATGTAAGACAGCCATTCTGCTTCAACCGTTCTCCCATGATCTTCTCATCTCTCTCATTTAGCCTCTCCATTTTTTCTCTGTTGTCTTGCTCTCTCTCTTCCTTTCTGTGCTAGCCTCTATCCTGTTCTCGTGCTCTCTCTCCCTCTGTCAGTCTGGAGGTATTACTGCCAGTTACATCATAGCAGACTTTCAGCCTAGCCAGAATGATGCAACACCATGCAGACAGACAGTGTGTGTGCACGTCACAGTGTCTGTCTGTCTGTCTGTTTTATACACACACACACACACACACACGCACGCACACACACAGAAGACAGAATAAACTTTCACACTGTAATACATATCCAAATGAATGATGTGGAAATATTGTAACAGCCATCTTCTATTTAATGATCTTGTATCTAACCTGTCTGATCATCTGACTGCCTTTGCTGACCCAACACACTTCTTATTAGAGATGTCTTCGTGTTCCCAGATTAAGGTCATTAACTTGGTGAGAATGTGTTGGTTACTCATAGAACTGATCACCAAAACATTGAAAATAAGATATAATAAGTTGTAATAAATGAGGCTGTACATTTCCCATGTGTCAGATGCTGGCATAAGTGGTCAGTGTCTGAGGGTGTGTAAATAGGTCTTTTTTTAAAATTGTCACATATAGTTAAGCTGCTATTTAAAGTGACAATGGCTGGATGTGTTGAAAGTTAATTTTAATGCAAAATTGAGACAGGATCGGGCAGACGGAAAAAAAAGGAGGTCTTTCAATTCATTTCAGTGGGGGTCATGCGTTTCCGCATTGGCAGTGCATGGGGTTGCCGCAAAAAATGTTGCTGGCGCCCCACGTCACGTACCGCAAACCAATCAATAAACAGCAGTCACGGGGTGACGTTTAGCTCAGTTGGTAGAGCAGCCGCCAATTATGCAAAGGCTCAGTCCTTGCTGCAGAAGCCCAGGGTTCCAATCCGACCTGTGGCTCTTTCCCGCATGTCATTCCCTTTCTCTCTCCCCACATTCCTGTCACTCTTCATCTGTCTCTATCAAATAAAGCTTGAAAAGGCCAAAAACGAAAAAAAGAAACAGCAGTCAAACTGGAAGACACCCACCGGAAGACATCCATGGGAAAACGGGAAGAAAAACCATTTACCATGGAGCGCAAACATTTTGCATTCGAGTAGGAATTGGAAGAAGCTTCTTCACATTGGGATCTATCTGTTTTGGTTCGAGGATAGGAAATAAAGTAAAAGCTTTGGGTCAAAGTTCTAATGGCTCCTGAAGGCTGCGCCATTGGTGTGTGAATGTGTATGAATGGTTAGCTCCTAAAACTAATGAGCAGTTGGCACCTTGCATGGTAGCCAATGCCATCAGTGTATGAATGTATGTGTATGGGTGAATGAGATATGTAGTGAAAAAGCGCTTTGAGTGGTCAGAAGACTAGAAAGGCACTCTTTGGGGTGGTAATGCCACCAAAATGACGTCACACACCGAGCCAAATAGGGAGACCCCCCCCCCACCAGTTGCCGGTTTCCCTGTTCCTGTCTGAATGCGCCACCTCTTGCCCAATGTCAGCAGACCCTGATAAGGATAAGTGGTTACAGAAAATATATGTATATAAATAATGGCACTTTGTAGTAACCAATTTAAGCAAAGCAATAAGCCACACAAGCCACGTTTTATGTGTCATTAGATTAACTCATCAACAGCATTAATGAATATAGCCAGTTGGGCAACATCTGTGACGTCTGTGCTCTCAACAACTGCAACTGAAATACAGCAAATGACTTAACTTGGCTTCTAAAGCCATGATGGTACCAAACCTGCAACTTTACTGTGCACCCAAAACTACAGGAAGCTGCTCACAATCACTGTACTGTTTGAAAAAGTTTCTGCAAATATGTCTATACTTACTATTGATACATGAGGTAGAAACAATATCAAGAAAGCATATTTCAAATATTTCTAAACATTTTGTTAACACACTCAACAATAGTGTAAATGTTGTCTGTATTGAAACATACAGCTGGCTGGTAGTGACTGCTATGTTTCAAGCTGAAAAAAAGAACAGGCAGGTTTTATTCAATGTCAACAGTGTCTGATGATAAAATTGTCCCTAATGGGAGAAATGACCCCTCAATCTGAGAGGATTTAGCTACGGATTAACACTATATATTCACTGATTATATAGCAGTTGGACAGACATGTTTGTGTGTGTGTGTGTGTGTGTGTGTGTCTGTTGCCTGTCATTACATCATGCAAGCGCGGTTGCTTTGGTCACATGACGCAAGTTCTCTAAAGAGGGAAACCCAGAGCTGTCTGACACACTTACACACACAAACACACACATTGAGTGTGTATTGAGCCAGCGTTAACAATTTATCATTTCACCAATGACATCTTAAATTCTGTGTAAAGGCAATTCTGTATATTTTCATATGGTTATAGTTGCATGTGAAAAGACTTTGAACGATATTACCCAAATGTGGAGCTCAAACAGTTTTTCACCAGTTTTCAGTCCAGGATTTTGTGTCCTAAAGGGTGGCTCGATGACACGCTGAGGCCACCCTGAGCATACCCCTGCACCCCAGAGAGATAGAGATGAATTCACCTCACTCAGTGTGTCAAAGTTAGTCATGTAATTTTCTGAACTTATCTGACATGTTTCAGTCGCTTCAAAATTCCTGCTAGACTGCTCTCGCGTGGCTTCAGCGCCTCCAGTGGACCCTAATAACCCTTACGATGTAATTTGCAAAAACAAAAAAAATAGTCCTAACACTGTGCTGTTCAGCCACCCTGCAGCAACACCTAGATCAGAATGGTGTTTGTTGATTTCAGCTCAGTATTCAATGCAATCTCCACTATTTTAAATATATTTAAAAAAAGCAAAATTCTCATGCCAACTTCTACAGAAGAGCAGTTGAAAGCAACCCGTTTTCTTTAATTATTAACAACTTGTTATTTGAAATTCAAATGCAACAGATCTATTTCAATTACATTCCACTCTACATTCAACATTTCAACCCCCGAACCCCTCTCCCTCCTTCACCCGCCCACCACCCATAAGACTTGTCTATACTGTAACTGTTCTTGTTTTAGCACTGTAATGTGATCTGGAGTCAGAACATGATTAGCTTAACTTAGCAAGACTAGAAGCAAGGAAAGCAGCTAGCGTGGCTCTATTCAAATGTTTATGTTTAATCCAGTGGGTAGCCAATACATCTCACAGTGAAGTGGCCCCTGCAAGTAAAAGTAGCTTTTCCACAGACCTGTCTTGTTTATTTACATAGCCTATAAAGTCAAGGGAAAGATTTCAGTGGTCATACACAGACGCATGCTGATGGCTGCAGAAAAAGTTTGCCCCAACAATCAACAGGCTTTTGCCAACATCTGAAATTGAGATGTGGAGACAAGTACAAGTTTAAGCACAAGTCATTTGTTGCATTTTTGGTTGCAATTGATGAGAACATAGATGTTGCCCAACTGGCCATATCTAATCATGGTGTTGATGACTATCAAAGTGAGTTCCTTGAGTTAATGCTGATGACAGACACCTTGTCGGAATGCCGTGCGGTGCCAGATTTCAGGACAAAGTAGCCTGTAAAATGCTGCATTTCTACCCTGAAACTTATTGTGGTCATATTTTAAGATTTTGAACATTGTGCAAGGATGATTCATTAATATTGATTCATTCTGCCCTCAGAATATACTTGGGTAGACTTGACTGATATGTTGTTGAAATTTGACCTATTTTTTGCAGGATGTAGATGTCATTATATATATAGGTTATTTTACAATTTTAAAATTGTCTGTGCCACTTGAAGTCAAATTGGGCTGTATGTGGGTCTTGAAATAACGTTTATATAACACCTGACTGTGGCTGAGATATTCATATGTGCAAACATACAGGTCTACCTGCTAAATGTGATATAAACTTCGAGACATTCAAAATATCACAGCATGATACAAAATAGCCGAGTAAGGTCTACTCTGTAGAGTGATGTACAATATTCTAAAGTTTATCAGCACTAAAAAGACACAGACAGGTCAAATTGCAAAGACAATAAGATAATTCCCCAACTAGAACGCCTGGATGAATGGAGAGGTGAGAGTTCTATCCAGAATCTAATCATTCCACAGAATCAGGTGACAAGGAATGCATATACCACCACAATATGTAATAAATATGTCCCTCAATTCTGAGAATCACAAGCATATGTGTTTAATGACCGTGTCTGAATTTTACCCATGATTACAATACCACACAGGAGCATAGAAAAAAGTCAAATAGTCTCACTCATTTTAGCACCCACAAGTCGAAAGACCACTCTGGCGCTCACTCATGTTTGACATGACAGAGGGTCTAACCCTTACGATGTAATTTGCAAAAACCAAAAAATAGTCCTGTTCAGCCACGCTGCAGCAACACCTAGTTCAGCTTAGTATTCAATGCAATCTCTCCTATTTTAAATATATTTTAAAAAAAAAGCAAAATTCTACAGAAGAGCAGTTGAAAGCAACCTGACTGTTTTTTTTTATTACTAATAACTTTTTATTTGAATTTCAAATGCAACAAATTTATCCCAATATCATTCCACTCTACATTCAACATTTTAACCCCAGAACCCCCCTCCCTCCTTCACCCGCTCACCACCCAGCAGTGTGCTAATTCAATAAATGTTCTGTTAGATCAGATATAAGATTCGTCCATGCTGTAACTGTGCTTGTTTTAGCATTGTTTACTCTTGCTGTTCATAGCTCCAGGTATGCAATGTCCAAGAAGCTTAGAAGCCAGTGAGCTTTTGAGATATCATGGGGAGGTTTCCAGCGTTGAACAACAATTTTCTTTGCCGCTGTCAGACCTGCCAGCCAGATTTTACATGTTTTTCTCCCGATTCAGAATGTGTATAGCTGGTTTCAGTGGTAACTGTAGCTCTGTTAGCGCTGCTATCGTGCTAATTACCTTCTCCTATAAGTCCAAAATCCCTGGACATTTCCGTACAATATGTGCAAAAGAGCCAAAGGTTCCCCTGGGGGCAAAATGAGCTAATAGGGGTCTGAAGTTAATCCCATTTGATGTCTAATTCAAGGTGTTAGATATGCTCTGTGACAGAATTTTAAGTGTATATATTAATGATTAGGTTTTTTTTGATGCTCTAATAATATTGTCCCAAATCGTGTTCCAATCTAAGTTTTGCCCCAAAATCTGATAAATCCATCTCAGGCTTTCATTCCCGCTGTGGGCATATATTTCTAAAAATTCAGCTTATCATAAATATATGATAATATAGATCTGGGAGCATTCTGTATCCATTCCAAGATAGGATGGTCTTTTAGTTCTGTCCCCCAGGAAACCCGATAGGCTTTACAAGCTGATCTTATTACTAAAGTAGAAAAACAGGGAGTTTGGAATATTATTTGCCCCACTAATGTCCTGGAGCACTTTAATACCCGAATTCTCCCAATCTCTATTAGAAAATGGTTTTCCTCCTGTTAGCGACTGATTATTGTTCCACAGTGGAGACGATTTGTACCTTTTCAAATTTTTCGGCTGCTCTAAACACATGAACAGAATTGGACCATAATACAAACCACTTTTTTTGGAAGATATACCTACAAGAAGAAAATCCTGCAACCTATTTTGTCATCTTCAAACCAGTAACTAAGACTTTTTAACATAAATGCCCAGTGGTACAGCTTAAAGTTTGGACATGCTAATCCCCCAGCCTTCTTATTACACTGAAGTGCGGACCACTCTATATTGGGGAGCTTGCCATTCCAGACATAGTGTCGCAGTAAAGAGTCTAGTTTCTGCCAATAAAACAATATCGAATGTGACATTGCCCCTATTGTTATGAGGGGAATGTGTGTGGAGTTCCTAATTAAATGTGCAAGTGGTTTGATCGATTAGGTCAAGATCAAAGGGGACAAAGGGTCTCCTTGAATCATACGTATAAATTTATTAACATACTTAAACTCTTTCAGGACTCTCCACAAATACGGCCACTCCAGGGAGTCAAATGCCTTTTCTGCGTCGAGAAATAATAAGCCGCATTCATGTGGGATATGCTGTGATGCACTCAGTAGGCTGCTCTAATAAGTCTCTTAGGACTTTGCAGTTAATTCAGAATGCTGCTGCACGTGTTCTGACAGGAACCAAGATCAGAGATCACATCTCTCCCATTTTGGCTTCCTTGCATTGGCTACCTGTTAAATCTAGAATAGAATTTAAAATTCTTCTCCTTACTTATAAAGCTCTTCATGGTCAGTCACCATCATATCTAAAAGAGCTCATAATACCTTACTACCCCTCTAGAACACTGCGCTCTCAGGACGCTGGGTTCCTTGTGGTTCCTATAGTCTCCAAAAGTAGATTGGGAGCCAGAGCTTTCAGCTATCAGGCTCCTCTTCTGTGGAACAAACTACCATTCTGGGTTCTGGAGGCAGACACGGTCAACACCTTTAAGAATAGACTTAAGACTTTCCTTTTGATAGAGCTTATAGTTAGGGCTGGCTCAGGTCATCCCTTAGTTATGCTGCCATAGGATTAGACTGCCGGGGGACTCGGCTGTATTTAGGTCTCTATGAAAATAACCTTTATTGATGGCATAATTCAATGTCTCTAACCATAATAGTCCAAGTATATCTCAAAGTGCCAAATAGAGTTCCACAGGAATACCATCTATACCTGGTGTGCGGCCTCTATTTGTAGCTTTAATAGCTTTAAGTAATTCCTCTAGCGTAATAGGAGAGTCAAGTAACTTTGTGTCCTCTAATGACAATGTAGGAAGTCCTAAATTACTGAAAAAATCACTTTCACAAAAGTCACTTTCTGAGGGGACTGAGCCACCTGTATATAGTTTCTCAAAGTACAATTTAAAGGTCTCATTTATTTTTCCGTTGAGGTCACCAGTCCATGTTTTAATAATAATATCTCCGCTTGGTTATATGGATTATATATTCTGCCCTGCCTCTCAGCAAATCATTTAATTCTGCTTGCTTTCGATTTCATTTTCTTTCATTTCTGAGTAAACTTCTTTTGAGGTCATTCTCCAGGGCTTTACACTGCTCCTCCAGATTTGTAATCTTTTGCAACCGTGTTTTATGTAGGCGTGAACTAAACCCTATTGCATTATTTCTTAAAGCCTTAAATGGTGGCCCAAACCACTGTTACATCTGAAACACTATTTCTATTTAACTCTAAAAATTCCGTCAGTCACTTAGCTGTGTTAAAAAAATTTCTTTAAAAGGGTGTGGTTAAATTTCCATCTACTTGCATTATTTTTAATTTTTCCATAATTAAAAGTAGATCTAATTGGGTTGTGATCAGATAAGTGTCTGGGTAAAAATTCCACTGTATAGTGTAAAGAGGCCAGCAGGCCAGAGGAAACAAAAGTGTAATCTATTCTGAACGTTTTATATCTTGACGAAAAGAAAGTGTAATCTTTAGTGGTTGGGTTATACACCTTCCACGCATCCACTAAATTTAAGTCATTATTAAAGAGATTAAGTGCTTTTGAGGCAGAGTCCTGGGTGCTTGAGACATTTGAATATGATTTATCAATATTACTGTTTACCATAGGATTCATGTCTGAACCCACATATAGTTGATAATCACTTAACTTCAATAATTATGAGGTAACCTTGGGAGAAAAAAAATCAGCTTCAAATACAGCTGGAGCATAAATACTAATAAATGCTATCTTTTTACCCTAGATGGAGGTGCAGCAGTGGGCTAGACGACCCCCATTGTCCGAAACAGTTCTTTCAACTGCAACATTAATACCACGTCTCATTAATATCATTGTAACCTTTGAGCTCCTATATACGCAATATCTATCTTCTTTCTACATAAGAAATTTAGAATCTTTAAGAAAAAAAAGAGACACAGACAAAGAGAACGAGACAGTATGAGCGAAAAAGAGAGAGAAATGTTAACTGTTATAAACGTAACTTTCCTTTTTCATATTAACTCTTTGAGAATTCTAGGAACACCCCACACTGGTAGTAGGATAAATCGTCAATGGACTGTACCTGTAAGTGTAACCACAGATTGTCTGATTAGTGGACGACCTACTCTACCTCCTGAGCCACAGCCGCCCTGGGTAAGTGAGCACTGACTGTCTACAGTTTCTTCATCTCTGATGACATAGCAGATTTATGATTATGATTATGATGATTATGATTTAATATATTTAATATGATTCTTTTTACATGGCTAAAATATGTTTCTGTTGGCCCTGTCCACAGCAGTGCAGAACTTCTGTGATGCGATCCCTGTCTGCTTCTCCAAACTGGGAGCACACTGACCAGCAACATCTACTCTACAAAACACACTGACTATGCATAACTACCTTACCTTACAACCCAACTTCAAAACAGCAGAACAATCCCCCTAAATGTACTGCAAGCCCTTTCATATATTGAGTTTAAAAGTGAAATAATTACATTTACTTGATGTAAAATGATTGAATGATCATTTTTATCAAAAGAATTCCATTTTCCTTCTTGAACATGCAACTGTGCAGCAGTAGACGGGATGATCAGTGATGTTGGTTGTGGTTGATGTTGGTTTGTTAACCTGAGTTACCTGGAAAACATGTCTGCAGGTGTTCAGTTAGGGCGTCCTGAGTGACAGGCTTATGGGCGGAGTTCATAGCAGAGATAGCCAATAGCAATACCTCTCCCAAAGGGATGAACTGCGATTGGCTGATGGGGGACATACTGATGGGTGACACATCACCTGTGAAAAGACAGAAATCAGTCACTGAATGATACTGGATTAAAATCTGTAAATCTATAACCAGAACTTGCAGGACAATATGAACACTGAAACGCATGTCTCACATTTAGAAACACAAGACATAAAATCCCTTGATGTCCTCCACTGCCAATCTATCATTTCCTGTTATATCTCTACACACACACACACACACACACACACACACACACACACACACACACACACACACACACCTCCATGTTTGTCAAGTCCAGTTATAAAGTGCAGTAAAATAACCACCAAATGACAGGAGACCACCTGTTGCTTCAAGCAGAGAACCTAAAGACCATTTTAAATCTAAAGGGCACCTTCACACAATAAGAGAATTCCACTTTTAGTCCTGCAGGCAGAAAGCAGAACTTAAGTAAAACCTAAGAACTAGGTTTTTTTATGTTGTTTTGGAAGAAGGAAACCATCAAATCCTGAAAGATCAGTCATTGAGTGTTACAGAGCAAAATATCATTAGAGATAAACACTGAATCAGATTAGAAAGAAACGTTAGAAAGTATATTATGAGTAATGAGTAAGTACACAGTATAAACTCTGTAGAGATATCTGGATGTGAGTAAGGTGAGCCTTCATGTCATGCAAGGTGTGTTTTGGGTCTCTGTCCTGTTGAAAAACAAATGATGGTCCCACTAAGCTCAGACCACATGGGATAGCGTGTCCCTGCAGAATGCTGTGGTAGCCATGCTGGGTAGGTCTGCTTTGAATTTTGAATAAGTTAATCACCACCCACACCTCCTCCTCCATGCTTAATGGTGGGAACCACACATGCAGATATCATCCGGCCATGTTCTCTGTGTCTCACAAAGACATGGCAGTCCAAACCAAAAATTTTAAGATTGGTACTCATCAAACCCAGATTTTCACTGTTCTAATGTTTATTCCTTGTGTTTCAGTTCTCTTCTTTATGTTGTCTCCCTCACTTGTGGTTTCTTTGCATTCACACAGACCACTTGATGTTGAGACTCATTTATATGGGTTCTAATCTGAGGTGCTGTTTGGTGTTGATTTTTGAGGTTGGTAAGCATTGGTAAGGGCCAGTTTTATCATATGATGGTTATTGTGACTGACCTCAAAGACACATTCAAAGTTCTCAAAATTGTCCCTATTGCATGCTGGTCTTTCCACCATTTCAATTGGATCTGAACTTTTGATTTGACTGTCTGTCCCTGTTGGATGGATTGCTCTCTTGTAACAGTCGTTCAAATACATACAAAAGCAATGACATTCTCATTAGCCTCACATCACTACCACTGCAGACCGAGTACTTTTATGACTGCTGTTTTATTTACCACTACTACCACCATTTGCTTGCTGCATTTGCGGATTAACAAATTCTGCTGTTACTTCTATTACTAGCACTGTTTATTACTATGACTATGGCTGTTGTTGAAGAATAGACAAAGTTACATAGAAGGTAACCAGCTCACAAACAGTGCCTTGCAAAAGTATTCACCCCCCTTGCCTTTTTACCTATTTTGTTACATTACAGCCTTTGGTTCAATGTTTTTTTAATCTGAATTGTATGTGATGGAAAATTGGCATGTGCATGTATTAACCCCCATTGTTATGAAGCCCATAAAAAGCTCTGCAACCAATTACCTTCAGAAGTCACATAATTAGTGAAATGATGTCCACCTGTGTGCAATCTAAGTGTCACATGATCTGTCAGTACATATACACACCTTTTTTGAAAGGCCCCAGAGGCTGCACTACCTAAGCAAGAGGCACCACTAATGCAACACTGTCATGAAGACCAAGGAACTCAAGTAAGGGACAATGTGTCAGGGTTAGGTTATAAAAAAATATCCAAATCTTTGATGATCCCCAGGAGCACCATCAAATCTATCATAACCAAATGGAAAGCACATGGCACAACAGCAAACCTGCCAAGAGACAGCCACCCACCAAAACTCAGGACTGGGCAAGGAGGGCATTAATCAGAGAGGCAGCACAGAGACCTAAGGTAACCCTGGAGGAGCTGCAGAGTTCCAGAGCAGAGACTGGAGTATCTGTACATAGGACGATAATAAGCCATACGCTCCATAGAGTTGGGCTTTATGGCAGAGTGGCCATAAGAAAGCCATTACTTTCAGCAAAAAACAAAATGGCACGTTTTGAGTTTGCAAAAAGGCATGTGAGAGAGAAACGTCAAAGAAAACGCTATGTCTGGCGCAAACCCAACACATCACATCACCCAAAGAACACCATCCCATGGTGTTTTTCAGCAGCCGGGGCTGGGAAACTGGTCGGGGTTGAGGGAAAGATGGATGGTGCTAAATACAGGGATATTCTTGAGCAAAACCTGTACTACTCTGTACGTGATTTGAGGCTGGGACGGAGGTTCACCTTCCAGCAGGACAATGACCCCAAGCACACTGCTAAAGCAACACTTGAGTGGTTTAAGGGGAAACATGTAAATGTATTGGAATGGACTAGTCAAAGCCCAGACCTCAATCCAATAGAAAATCTGTGGTCAGATTTAAAGATTGCTGTTCACAAGCGTAAACCATCCACCTTAAAGGAGCTAGAGCAGTTTTGCAAGGAGGAATGGGCAGCTGTGATTGCTGCAAAAGGTGGCTCTACAAAGTATTGACTTTAGGGGGGGTGAATAGTTATGCACATTGACTTTTTCTGTTATTTTGTCCTATTTGTTGTTTGCTTCATAATAAAAAAATGAAATAATAAAACGTCTTTAAAGTTGTGGGCATGTTCTGTAAATCACATGATGCAAATCCTCAAAAAATCCATGTTAATTCCAAGTTGTGAGGCAACAAAACATTAAAAATGCCAAGGGGGTGAATACTTTTGCAAGGCACTGTACATACAGAAACACAGCACTACTATCATCAGTGTGAAGTGAAACACCATGAAGTGTTGAGTTTTTCTATTGCTTCTCAGAATCTGCATCACTCTTATTTCTGTTCCACTTCCAGTAGTAAAGACCGAGCTGCACATGACAGAGCCATTTTGTAGCAGCAGCCGTTAGCTTGTAGCACTGCTAACTCCACGACTACTACACTGTTCAAAAACAGAGAGAGAGACAGAGAGAGAGAGAGACAGAGACAGAGAGATAGAGACAGAGAGATAGAAAGAAAGAAAGAGAGAGAGATTTAGGAAAGGAGGAAGAGAAATGATACAAGAGATCAGGAGAGAAAAACTGTGATGCAAATACAGAGCAAAGGACAGAAAAGAGGAATGGAGGACAGGAGGGGAGTATCTGTGTGAAGTAAGCAGAGTGGTGAGAGAATACAAAGAGAAGGGAAGACAGTGAGAGTAACAGAAGAATAGAAGAAGAATGATGGATCATAGATGGTCCATGTCTCACTGCAGTGGTAGTAAACAATCATCCAGCCTCCTTTGTCCAAAGCACTAAACCACACCCCCTTCTTTTGTCATGCACTCCCCCCTCCCTCCCTCTTTCACCCGCTCTCACTCACCCTCTATTTCTGTTACCCTCCATTTCTCCCTTTCTATAAACCTTAGTTATCTCTGTTCCTGCCGTGTGTCTACATCTATCCTGCTATCGCCTGTCTGTGTCTTTCTCTGTCTCCCTTTCTCTTTGCAGAGCTGTGCTATGCTGCTATGCTAACTAGCAGCTGATGCTAACAGGCAAGCTAATGAAAGAATGAGACACACACACACACACACATGCGCACACACGCACACACACACACACAGAAAGAGGACATAGAGGCAGACAGTGTGTGAGGCAGACTCATACCTTGGCTGGTAGTAATCCACCCCCTTAATAAAAAATGGAATCCAGTTAAAAAAGCCTGGTACAGCTTCTGATGTTAGCACAGCTCTCTCTCTCACACACACATTCTCTCTCTTTCTTTCTCACACACACACATTCTCTCTCTCTCTCTCTCTCTCTCTCTCTCTCACACTCACACACACACTAGCTCCTCTAACACACATACTCTGCTCCTCCCCCTCCCCTCTCTATCACACACACACACACACACAGTCGACCCCCCCCCATTTTTTCCCTCACTCACACACTGTGCATTCAGTCAAGGGCTACCCACAATCCTTTGCACCACACAAAGACAAGGGGGTGTGACCAATCACATACTGGCTCACTCTGCACCCGTGGTTTTTTTCCCTCCCTCACTGTGTAATGCCGACCGACATACAAACTTGTGGGCGGGCTGCCGAGAGGGTTGCCATGACAACGCATCCCCAGTTGCTCTTTGTTGCAATCACTCGTACATTCACACACCAGTACACATATACATGCACACCGTTTCCAGTCTTTTCCCTTTTAAGATCTTTGTCACATGTCTCTACTGTGTATACATCTCTACCACTGTGTGTGTGTGTGTGTGTGCGCACGCTGTCTTAGCCAGTATTGCAGTACTGCAGCTGGGTTCTGGTGTGACCCAGTTAGAACACTAAGGATATAGGACACACACACACACACACACACACAATGACAATGTTCACAACCTGATGTTAAGTGTTAAGAAGGTATCACATTTACACTTTTAATTACTATATATACAGTGGTGGCCAAGTACACTTTAGACCGCCATGATGCCAGCAATTCACACCAGAACCGGAGAGGTAGAAAAAAAAAAAAGAAACTTTCAGACAGACAAGTGAAGCATCTCAAAATTCTCAGTCTTAAGGACCGAGGAAAGACCTCACGAGAACTGCATGGGGAGATCAATGCCACAATGACTAATGGTGAAACAAGGACTTGTTGGCAGAACAGCAGCAAAGAAATCATTACTGAAAGAGAAACATAGAGTGAAACACCTAAAATTAGCAAAAGAACTCAAGAACTGGAGAAAGGAAGATTGGTATAAAGTGTTATTTGAAGTTTGAACAGTTTGTGATTTGTGACAATAAAAAAGGATGACATCATGAAAGGTATACCACAACATTCTGGTGAGACACAGAATAGCATATGGGAGTTGGGCCTGGATTATTTTCCAAGAGGACAATGACCGTAAACATTCTTCTAACTATTGCTGAAACTACCTGTGACTCAAGGAATCTGCTGAAACATTGAAAGTGATGGACTGGCTCAACCTCAGAGCAAATTTGGGGCGAGGTGGAAAATAAACTGGATACATCTGTTGTACATTCAAAGGGAAGGCTTTGGCTTGAGTTGCAGAAGGCATGGGTGTTGATGTTGTTGTTGTGATGTTGTTGTTGTTGATTTCATGACTTGTATTGTACTTTTAGCATTTTTTTAGACCACTATGTGTTGTAATATTATTTGTGTCTTGTGTCTGTTTTGGTTTGACTTGTTCTTCATTTGTGCTGCTGTTGTCTTGGCCAGGACTCCCTTAAAAAAGAGATTTTTAATCTCAATGGGACCTTTCCTGGTTAAATAAAGGTTTAATAATAATAAAATGGGATAACATTAGTGTTTAAGTTCTCATATATTGACACAATGCCAGAGAGATATGCTGCTTTAACTGCTGTAAAAGGTGGACATACTCAATATTAAAGTTAAAAGTGGATAAGACAAGCACACTTTTCAAAATTGATATCCGGCAACCAGAATAACCCCATGAAGCCAGGCACTTTGCCTACAAATATCAAATGTGAGGAATTTGCAGTCCACTTCAGAAACAAGAGACACCATTAGATTGGATTTACGTCAATTTCAGCCTATGAATAAAAACACTTATTTTTATGCTGTGAATGATATCATTTCTCTTCTTAAGTACGCTTTCATAGCTTCCCAAATTGTTTTATTAGATCAGGTGTTCTGTTGATGCTTAAAAAAGTTTTAATATGTGTAGAGATGTGTGAGAGAAAGTTTTTCGTCAGAAAGTAACAATGGATCTAGTCTCCAGTGTCTGCTTGTATAGTCAGCATCTGGAAAAGCTAGTACCAGAACCAGGAGAGCATGATCAGAAATAATAATACCTTTGTATTTACATGACTTAAGGTTTGAGATTAATTTATTATCTACAAAAAAAAAAAAAAAATGAGTATAAGTGTGGTGGACATATCTCTTTCGGAAGGGTACAAGAAATCGTTGAGAAATGCTTTAATGTAACTGTCGGACTTGCTGACAGTGATAGGTTTAGGGGATGAGTGGTCTAATACTGCATCCAAATAACAGTTGAAATCTCCCCTGAGAATTAAAGAATGAGAATTTAGATCAGGCAGTTCAGAGAAAAATTGTACATCATCAACATTAGGTGCATTCACATTAGCCAAGACCACTGACTTATTGTAGAGTTTGCCTGAAACAATGATAAAACGTCCAAATTTATCTGCTGTAATGTTGGAAGGCTCAAAAGGAATGTTTCTGTCAACAAGGATGCCCGCACCACTGGTTTCCCCTTAAAAGTTAGAATGGAAAAACTGTCCTGCTCAGCATCGCCATTGGTCAGAATCATGCAAGTGGGTTTCCTGAAGAAAGGCTACCCAGCCCTGAGCTTCTTTAGGTGTGAAAAAACGTTTTTTTTTTTTCACTGGGTGATTTAACCTCTTAACATTCCAGCTAATGAAGTTAAGATTCCCCTTCATCTAGAACACTTGCAGAAAGAATACAGTAGCTCCAATGGAAGAAGAAGAAAAAGGGAGGGAAAACAAACAAACAAACAAACTAAACTAAACTAAACACCAACAACCATTTATTAATTATCCTAAGTCAGAAAGACCTCCTCAGGTCGCGTGCTATACATCCCCAGAATATACTTCCTATTTTACTAGTTCCAACATAGGTTTTTAACAGTTAACCCTATGACAAAAAACAGAATTGAACGACTAACACTAAATACACCATTTGGCTTAGGCAACTATGAGCAATAACTGAGAATCACAGGTTATCATGCATTATCCCTCTGCACGCTGCACCTACAGCTGTAGTAATATCCCCAAACCAGGACTACTCAGGTAAGAAATAAAAATCTAAAAAACAGTATTTAAGAGACACAGATGAAATGACCAACAGAATTGTCATATAGCTTTTCATGAATTGGGTTTAGCTTATAATACAAAAATGTGGAGGTTAACCTTAAGGCAAGCCAAGCTGGATAACTCAGTAAAGAAGGCGTAAAAAGAAGCAGGGAGAAAAGCCTTTAAATTGTCCACAGATATTTACTCACAAATATCAGATCTTAGCTACATTACGGCAGATCTATCCCACAAAGTCATCATCGAGTATCAGGGCAGAGCGGGTGCATTCTGTCCCAGGTTATGGATGAATTTAGTTGCTTCAGTGACATAGGTCAGCCACTTTTTGCCGCTCTGGAGATTGAGGCGCAGCTTTGCCGGGTAAAATAGAGAGGGTCGAAGTCCTCTTTTCAGTTCAGCCATGACTTCGTTGTATTTAGCTCGCTGCTTCAGAACATCAGCACTGTAATCCTCGTAGAATTGGAGGTTATGGCCACGATATTCCAGCTCAGCTTGTTTGCGTGCCTCTCACATCACCAAGTCCTTCATCTGGTATCGGTGGAAACGAATGATGACGGGACGCAGTCGGCCCCGTGGACCAGGTTTGGGCGCAAGACTGCGGTGGGCTCTGTCCAGTTCTGGAGGTGAAGGAAGTATTTGCTCACCCAAGACATCAACGAGGAGCTGAGAAAAAAAGGCGGTCGGGCGTGCACCCTCAACGGACTCAGGCAAACCCACAATGCGAGCTGCTGCAAATGTTGGCTAACCTCCACGCATTAGACTCAAGATCAGTTAAAAGCTATACCACAACTTGAACCTTGTCTCTCTCGAGCAGATCCGAGATGTTTTCCACTGATAAGCTAGCAGCACTGCTGTGGAAAACTGCGGAGTCCTCTGCTGCAATGTCTTTCTTGGTTTGTTTCCCAGATCTTGACATAATTACTGCAGTCGATGTTATTCGCGATTGGACTCAGTCGCTCGACGTTGTGATGAGAAAAGTAGGGTTCAAAATGGTTAATGAAAAAGTTAGTAGTGGGAGCTAGAGAGCTGCAAGTCTACTCCATGCTCAGCAAACCGGAAGTCGAAACTGAGTTTTTTGAGACATCACAATTTAGGCGATGTTTTCTCCACAAATACCAGCTGGAATCGTCGGTAGACTGAAAGGATGGGATTTTGTGTTTCCGTTCACTTCTTTTGTGTGAATGGATGAATGGCATGTGGGCGTATGAGGGAACATTTGAGAAAGAAAAGCTGCTAATGGCTGAGATAAATGTTAACTGTAATGTTAACATTGAAATCCATCCGGGGATTCCAGATGCATCCAAGAATGTATGTATGTGTGGTTGAGTGATAAAAGCTGCAAGTTTGAATCCAATGCCAAGATTCCCTCTCTCCACGATCTGCTGAACATTTTAGCCAAGGTCGATATAACACTGCTAGAACAAAAAAAAGTAGAAAAGTGCTCTCTGTCTGTCCACAATTGTCAAGTACAAATCTCTTTTTGCAATGATAACATAGCCCAGCAAATAAGCTCATTACAGGCAACAAATTACGAAGAATGTCTCCTACTAACAGCTACAGTAGTGAATTAGAAAGGAAAGTCAAGATTATGCACAGACAGGAGAAGGAAGACAGCAGACAGTCTAATGAGTCAGATTTAGAAGCAGAAGGAGCCAGACCCAGAGATGAGGAGCCTTACACAGACCTTAGTAACACGGAAGTGCAGATAGTAAAGCCAAAAACAAAACAACATCTGCTCTCCCTCTTCAAGGATTATACTGTTAAAGGTAGCTCTGTTCAACTTAACCTAACCATAACCTTTTTACTTAAATTGTCATAGGATACAGGTTCTTTCTACTTCAAAGAAAAAATGTTTCAAGGGTTTTAAAAAGTATTGTAACAATCATCATACTATTTTGGTGTAGTACAATCTTCATCAAACTTGATTAACACATGTTTCAACTTGATTAATACATTACACACACTTTAAGTCAACTCAGAATCAACTTCAATGCCAATCATGGTGCTCATTACAAATTGATTATGTTAAACCAGGGATGTCCAAAGTACGGCCCGGGGGCCATCACGGCCTGCGGTCAGATTTCATTTGGTTTGTTTTTATAATATATTAGTTATGGCCTGCTAGATTGTCAGATACTGTATGACTGGAAGATTTGTTTTTTTGTTGACATTAAGCATGTGAACCTTTAAGGATATAACTGCTGCTGTTATATATCTGTAGATATGACACAAAATATTACTTTGTGAATGGTTTTGTTAAAGACAAGAGCAAGAGTGATACGTTTTACACTTAAATTTTAACAGACTTTGCATTACTCATAATACGTCGTGTTTAGAATGAACATGAGGTTAAGATTTGTATCAACTTCACGGAAGTTTAACGCATTCCATACAATTTATTCTTTGTTATCTGTCTCCAGATGTGAAAGAAAGGAAGAATTTCAGATTAGTTCACACCTGATTGGCTTATATTTGGTTACATTGTCATTAAAAAAACAAAAAACAAACAAACAAAAAAGATAATTGTAAAAATGAAATCAAAATTGTTAGAGAACATTTGCATGCAACTTTTATTGGTAATTGTTTCGTTTTTAAATGTTAGTATTCGGCCCCTGAACATCTTCACATTGTCAAATCTGGCCCTCTATGAAAGAGAAGGTTTGGACACCCCTGTGTTAAACTATACCATAATTGTGCAGTTTGTGCTCAAATTATAATAGTAATAACCATAATAGTGTAGTGTGTGTTGTGTGCAGGCCAAGTGGCCCCAAAGCACCTTATTGGCAGGACCCAAGCCTGGCCCCGTCTCTGCCAGACTAATAATGAACATGTCTTCACCAGTGTGGTTGTTTTTCATAGTGACAGAAGATAACAACAGCGTTGCTGTTTGCAAAAGTTGTTCAGCAAGGATTCCAAGAGGAGGAAAGAAGACTTCGAGTTTTAATATGACGCGATATTTGAAACAAGCGGTAATAAAAGACTATGAAGCAGCCGTGTGGATGTCCTGATTGGTGGATTTTGATGATTGACACCTGTTGACCAGTCAGAGTCAGGAGAATCGATTAGTAAGGCCCACATTCACCTTTGACCCACCAATGACGATCCAGAATGAAGTAAACCCAAAGGTAGTATATCGTACCAAGAGGTCACACTTCACTTCAAAGCCTCTTTGTCTTTATGTAAACAACCAGGAGCTTCGTGACTTATTCAAACTAAAGCAGAGACATAGCAGGAGACATTAGCAGCGTTTTTTCAGCCTGGAATAGAACTTTTGACCACACACCGGGTGGGTCATTATACTGTCATTGGTCATGCGGACGCACATTGTAAATAGTACTATTGACTAGAGTTGTCACGATACCAAAATGAGTAACCACGATACTATACCAGACAAAGTATCGCGGTTCCAGGTATTATCGCGATACTGCAGCCTTTTTTTATTATTATTATTTTTATAAACTACAATGTATTTGTACAAGTTAGTTTGAAACAACGACGTTTGTTTTTTAAGCAAAATTAGTGTTGCCACTGACGAAGACGCCACGGCAGACTCGCTGCTCGGGCCCGGTGCTTCTGCCATGGTGAGTGTGTTGTCTCGTGTCTGGACGAGACAGAACTTTAGCTTGTTGTTTGTTTTGAAGCGAGTTTCTATCGAAGCAGAGCTGTCTTCGCGGAGAAACACACGAACAGCCAATCAGCTAACAGACGGGCGGACCCAGCGTGCGGAAACAGCCTATCATATCCCTGGACGTCACCAGTAACAGGCAAACAGCCAATCATTCAGCAGCTGTGGAGGTCGGTTGCGGTTCCACGTTGGTTTGTTTACAAAGGAGTAGCATGCAGTGGGAAGCCGGGAGGAGAGCAGAGGCGGCCGCTATGCAGCGAAAACTGGCACCGGTAGTATAGTAATCCACGGTAGTACCGTCGTGTAAAATTTCTAGTATAGTAGCGACGGTTATGATTTGGCACCGCGGGGTACCGGGTATACCGTGGGTATCGTGCAACTCTACTATTGACTGTAGAGCGTGATAGTCTGTCAATAAAAAATCAGCTAGCAGCCAACACCTTTTCTCTTTGGATCTGCATTGATCTTGATGGGTCTGCCCGAGGTTTATGACTGTTAAAAGGAAGGTTTGCTTCGCCATCGTCGCCAAGTCCTTGCTCATGGTGGAACTGTTGGTCTCTGTAAATAATATTATAAGTCATGAGATAACTTTTGTTATAATATGGTGCACACGGACCAACACATGTTGGAAAAGGGGTTATAAATTATGTTATTCGCTCAAAATGGTTTGCACATTACACTAGATTTCACAGACTTTTGTAGATAGTTGTATGATGTGCCAACAGAGAAAGAAGAAGAGCACAGTGAAGCATGACCATCTGGAACCTCTGCCAGGTTCTTTTTGTACATTTGCAAATAGACTTTGTACATATGCAAAGTTGTCAAGGCTACAAATATTTGTTAGTCATAACTGATCGATTCTCAAAGTGAGTCGAGGGTTTCACGACAAGAAAAGAAGACACTAGAACAGTTCTTAAGTGTCTGCTAAAAGAGGTGATCCCCAGGTTAGGGGTGTTACAGAATGTTGTATAAAAATTCATGCAGGATCTGTCAGAAATTTTAGGGTTTAAGTTGCAGTTGCATGTTCCGTATCACCCACAAAGTTCTGGTCAAGTTAAAAGAATGAACGGAACTATCAAACAACGGTTGACCAAAACAGTACTAACAAAAGGTCTGAAATAGCCTGACGCACTGCCTATTGTGCTGTACTCCATCCAAAGCACACCGAGTGCAAAAACAGGACTGAGTCCTGATGAGATGTTAATGGGGAGACTAATGTCCACAGGGACAAGTTTACCTTTGACACCAAACAAAACTTCTCTGCTTTGGATGGATGAGTTTATGGCTGAATATGTAAAAAGATTAAGTGACATTTTGAATTTTATCATTACAGGTGAACAGCTCCCAAAACCATCAGAGAAACCAATTAATCCTTTTAATGAAGGAAATTTTGTATTAATCAAATGTCTAAAAATGTGTTTTTGTCTCCAAGATAGAACCAGGTGTTGGTGACAATGAGGGCTTGTATTACCTGCGCTCTAACCAAACTGCCTATTAACCAAACATACCAAACTGTTAACCCTGTTATGTTTGAGTGTCCAATTGACAGATGTGATGACTTGTTATATTGCTCACACCCTGACTTTCTCTCAAGGTAAATGGTTGTGGACAACGCATGATAAAGCTCTGATTAAGATAGTGCTCAATGCACCCAGGTATTGAAGGTAACATTCACAGCTTCTCTACCTTTGACTGAACCTCTGGAGCTGTTGTGTTTCACTAAACAGCCATTGAAAAGTTATCCTGATTATAAACTGGGGTGTTAATTACCAAGATGTTCCAGGGGAGGTGCAGAGTGGTAAGATCTGTACTATGGTGAAACTGATATGGACGATAGTCTTCTATATATTGGTCAAAGTTGAAGAAACACTTCTATTTTCAGACAAAAATACCAACCTTCTGTTACCACTGTGTTCAAGTTTAGTTTAGCTTTATTTTCATGATTCTAGCTTTGCTTGTGTATATGATTGTGGTTCTGAATAAAAGATGTGTGAACTTTAAAAATTTAGAGATTGCAATGTTAAGAATCAGTTTAAAATCTACCCCAATGACAGTTTTCACAGCAATATAGTATTCTGACTTAATTGAAATGTTACAATAATTTCCGATGATATGCAACTGATGGATATCGACTGTTCATGGGATTATTCTATGAAGATGGATTCTACACTACCATGCATCGTATGTGCTAGTAACCTCTCCATGATAGTGACCCTTGACCCTCGACTTCAACCTAAGTACATAATGTACATGGATTGAAGACTTTACAATACCTTGATTACTGTATGTATGTATTTGTACCTAGTGTGGCTGGATGAAGCTGAAGAATGTCAAGATCGTGCAGAGCGGCCATCAAAGCAAAATGTGGCTAGATCAAAGAATCTAAAATATGAAACAGATTTTTCTTTGTGTAGAAAATCAATTTAAAAAAACTATTGAATGAGAAGCTGTGTCCAAACATTTGACTGTGCATTCATGAAACCACACCTCCAGAAGCCAATCAGTCCATTCAAAACATTAAATAACTCTAAAGACTTGCAACTGTTTTGTAGACCAAAATTATATAATATTCATCAAGTTGTTTAATATTTACAATGAGCTGTGAAAATATAATAACACTGATGACACTGTGAACAGACATGCAACATTCAGCATAAACTAGAATTATATAACATTATAATATACCAACAGATATAAAAGGTATTATTCCAACAATTAACTGCTACTTACAGACTGAAGACAGACTACCTCCTAGTAGTACATACAGACTAAGTCAAGACTGAACAATCCGGCATCCGCTTCAGAGTATTATGCTGTTTTTATTCACATAATGATGATTGTGTGGGAAAATAATTATATTGAAAAGGATTTCATCATTTTTCTTTTTTCATAATAATAATAAAGAAATTCCCACAAACCCCTGCAACTGACATGTTATTCAACAAAACTAAATGCGACTCACTGAGTTTTTGAATTAGGAATAGGGCTGGTTCATTGGTAGGTATAGGGATGGGGCAACAGGTCTGCATTTTTTGGGTAGTCAAATTTGTATTGACGATCATGATCATTCATAACTAGCAACAAAAAAGCATTACGGAAAATTACACTTGGGGCGGTCGGTAGCGTAATGGGTTAAGCGGCCGCCCCAGTGTGTGGAGGCTACAGTCCTCGCTTGCAGCTGCCCCTGGTTCAAATCCCACATCAGACTACCATTTACTGCGTGTCACTCCCCCTCTCTCTGCCTCCTGTCTATCTTCAGCTGTCCTATCATTAAAGGCATAAAAGGACAAAAAATGAATAAAATGATGTGTGTCAAATTAGGTTGAGAAAACATTCAATGTAAAAGAGTAGTTATGATAAAAGTTTAAAACAGTAACATTAACATATAACAATAACACTCTGGTTTATCCGTGACAGTAAACTGAGCATTCCAAACACACCAAAATTATTGGTGTCAGCCTGCCCTCCATCCAGGACCTATACCTGTCCAGAGTCAGGAAACGGACAGGTAACATCTCTGCAGACCCAATACACCCTGGTCACAACCTGTGTAAACTTCTCCAATGGTCAATGGTCACTCAGCTGGAGGTTTTTGCTGTGTTAGCGACAATATAGAAGAAAAAGGTGGATTACAAACAAGGTGTTTTGTGCAGTTAAAGAACAGTGTGTTCTGCCTTTGGCTTCAACTTTGGGTTGTAACTTTTGAGAGAAAAAAAAAGTACATTTTATACATTCAGAGTATTTATTTAAAGACTGGCTTTCTGAATGATTTCCACTGCCACTTCCGCAAAGGCCTTTGTTACTTATTTCAGTGTAACATCTTATTGTCAATCCACTTCTGGAGGCAAGATAAACCATTATGAATGGTTGATCTGTGACAAGAGGGAAATGTTGAAATGTTCTTAAATCAGAATTAAGTTATTTCTGTCTTCAGAACAGGAAAGTGATCCTGCCAGCATTCATGGCTTTGCTTGACTATCCTTTATTTCCATGATATGGAGATTTGTTGAAGCTCTGTTGACACTTTTGTTTACCATGTTCCATATGTCTTATTTTCATGGTTTTGATGTCTTCAGTGATGATCTACAATGTACAAAATAATAAAAAAAATAAAGACACACATTGAATGAGAAAATAAAAATCTGTACAAAATTTCATGCCCATCAGTGACCATCCCTTGAGCTATCCCTCTTTTGCACTAGAGACCAAATATGACAAACTACCCTAACAGTCCTGTCATGGTTTCATGTCAAATGTGTCAAAATCACTACTAATAGATAAAGACAGCTATGTTAAAGATTCACATCAGAAAGAGGCTTTTTTCCCTGAGCTGTCCACATTTGACAGTCACACTGAGAGCTGATTAGTCAACATGAACAAGTCTGGACCTAATCCACAGACAAGAGACTGAACACCGCTGCTGAAAATGTACTGGATCTGTATGTATTAAGGGCACAATGTGTGCTGTAGTCTTGCAACAGTTTGCAACAGTTTGTGCTGTGTGTGTGTGTGTGAACCTGGGGGACAGTCCTGTCCAGCAGCAATCTGCCTACAGTAGGTGTGTACATGAACTCTCCTCCATTCCCAATCTTTTGTAGAGCCATCTTTCCATCAAACACAAGGCACCATTCTAATAGAGAGACGGATGTAAGAGCACTAAAATATGTTATGACGTGTTATTTATGTAGTGATATTATTTTTGTATAAAATCAATCTATGTGTTAAACAGTGGGTGAAGCTAAGGTTATGTTTCTTGTTAGTAGCTACTAGGGATGGGACATGATTTTCGAATAGTCGAATATTCGTGACGAGTTCGAATATTGAATAGTAATTTCGAATGCCGTTTTGGCTTACGTTGCATTCCACTAAAAAAAATGAGCACGGAAAGGCATTTCCTAGTTCCTAACATACTCTGTTGCATTAATTCGGCCAGAGGGTGCCGCTATCGTACAGTAAAGGCAGTCAAAATAACAGAAGAAGAATTGCAATCGGTAACGTGTGTTCTCGGTAACGGTCTGATTGTCAATAGGCTGCGTACCCGTCTCCATCCCGACCACGTCGACATGTTAATTTTTCTAAACAAAAATATGTCTTAGGTTTATTCTACTCTGTTCGAGCGCTTTCAATATCGTTCCCTAAACGGGCAGTTAAACCCGCGGTTCCTTCTAACAGACGTAAATAGTAAATAATAGTAAATATAAATAATAAAATCGGAAGCCTATATTATTGTTTGAGACTGTTGGCTATGTGATGTGAATGGAAGTTTATTGTTTATTTGTTTATCATTGTTTATTGACTCATTAAACCGTTACCGCTTTCACCCTGTCTGTCATGTGTGCGCGCGTTTGGGTGTGTGGGTGGGGGCGGGCGGGGTTCTGTCGATTTTCGAATCGAATTTCGAATAGTGTTTAGCGAATTTCGAATAGTGTTTTTGTTCAAAAGTCACATCCCTAGTAGCTACTGTTTGTTGCAGTTTACTACAGGTATGGTAACACCATAAGGCAGGGCTTGAGTGCACATGGGCACAGGAAATATAAGCATTGTGCTAGATTATTTGGAGAAGTCAGCAAAGTTTTGGAACAATATACATTTTGACCGTGCTATAAAGCAGGTGAAGTACAGCATCAAGTTTCTGTAAATTCTTTACAAAAAGACTAGATTTTTTCATGGACACCAGGCAAAATAACACACTCTGCAGAGTGCACAAGTGGCAGAAAACCATGGAGCTTTTGGTAAAATGGTCATGACAAAGGACTCCTACAGATGCTATAATGCAATAAATTAAAATATACATATTTCATAAATAAATATTTTACATTGAAAGATAAGCATGAAGGATTTAGTTGCATCATGTGTGTAATTGCAGATTCCAACACACTTGATGCCCTGAAACAAAATACCTACACTGTGCTACTGTAGAAAACATGGCATTTTAACAATGCAGACTCCTTTGACTCATGGCGTCTGTAGACATGATACACTATTGACACACTTATAAAAGCAGAGTTATTCATATTATATTCCTTTTCTGCCATCTTCTGTAAATAGAGCCCCTAAATGTTATACACCTTAAAACACATACAATTTTGAAAAGTATCCCCCAAATTTGGTTAATTAAGAGCTGTGATGGACCTACGTATGCTCTGAATGATAAATATAGTTGGCTTGCTGTATGGACTTATGGACTGAATTTCATGCAGAATCTGGACTTAATCTGTACATGCATTTTTGTAATCAAACATCTCATTGTTGTCTCTTTTCTAATATCTGTTCATCTTTACACCCCTCCAGATATTGCAACGTGGTGCTCTGGAGAATTCATTTCACACATCTAATCACATTAGTTACTAGATGACAGTTTAAGGAATCACCCAACTCATTAAATGTGTGGCATAGCACTGCTGCTTGTTTTCCATGAAGCTTCATAAGCTAAAAATATTATACTCCATTAAAACTTAATAATTTCTTCTGATGTAGGCAGAGGTGCGCTTTATTTCAGACCTGGATGCCTCCAGAAAAACAACCCTGAAAGGTCAACAGAGTATGCATCAGATTAGCAGCACCCTGCTGAAAGTCATTTTTCAGTTCAAAATATCAACTGATTGGAAATCTCCCATCAACACAGGGGAGGATCTGTAAATACAACAATTACAAGTGTTTGTGCTGTCACAGTCAGACTTAGAACTGTTTTATGCATTCTGTTCAGAGAGGTGGACAGAAATAGCCCCAGCCGCTGCAGGCCCAGCACTGCAGGGGGCCGGCCCTTCTAAACCAGGCCAGGACTTTGGCCAATCTGATTGGCCAAAATGCCATGAGAGGAGAGTGTGACTGTGAAAAGAACTAGGATGTCAATTGTGAAAATGGATGTGTGTGTGTATGAGTAAGAAAAAATAGGGCAAGATGGAGATGGAAAAAGACATTTTGTGCTTGTGTGTGCAAGTGTATGAATCCGCCCTGAGCATAACTCAGCAGACAGAGAAAAGGAGGAGCTACAAACACATTACAGGAGAGGAGCACTCATTACATCAGCTTGTGTGTGTGTGTGTGATGCATCCAGCTCAGCTCAGGTTAATGGGTTCACAATATGAGCATGCAAAACTGGGGCTCTACATGCTTTCAGAGCACTGGAGGGAAGTGAAGACAGGAACCTTTCAAAGTTTACAAACTGTAGTAAAAGACAGCCAGCTCGAGCTGCTCTGTGCTGATTGACACAGGCTGCTCGCGGCATCGGTCAAAAATAGAACAGCCGTGTATTCCCTGTGGAGCCGAGTGGAGACCTGCTTCTGGGATGCTTCTGAACCGGACCACGGAGGGGCCGGTGGGGTTTGAAACATTGACTAGAACGGCCATGCATCCCTCTGGCCTCCACAGCACACAGAACACAGGCATCTGTGCCCGGTGAAATAAAAGGACAGAAGATTTGTTTTATTGAGTTTCTACATATAAACTTGCAAACATTATGTTAGTTATGGACAATGTTATGGAAACACTAAATACCAGGATCTCGTAAATTTATGGACAAGGTCATTGTGTTGTATGATAGCATCATTAATTATTAGAAAGTTGTGTTTGTGAGTGAAGATTTCAATATTGACAACACTACACAACATAGCATACAGCTATGTAGACTAATTTAACTCTAAGACCAGGCAGAATAACAACTTATAGCACCAGACTGACGGACAGTATATTTACTGCTATCACAGAGTAGTGGGTGGACTAATCCATAAATAACTACATAAATGATATCTAATGATCATAACTTCATCATATCTTAATGATATAATCAAGTTAGGAAGCATTTACATCTGCAACCCTTCAGGGTTGTATTAAGACTACAAGCTGATAAAACTTAAGGAAATAAATACAGTATATGTAGATGATGTCTATGAAGCTTATGTGACATTTTTGTCAATCACAACATTACATGGGAATTTATGGGAATTGACAGGAATAAAATGGAATATGTGCTGACAGAAACATTTTAATATATATCGTAATTGTTAATTCATGGAAATGAAAAAACATGAGTTGACTTTTACATTATACTGAATTTCTATTTAGCAACAAGAAGAAAAAAAACATGGTCCTTATGACCCCACTGGTCTCAGTACATATAAATATACATACATAAAGCATGTCTTGTATAGTCTTTTGTGAGCTGCAGATATAGTGGGACTGTGCATACAGAGGGTTGCAAATTGAATTAATTCATATTTTTTTTGATGCGGGTAAATGATTTGTACATGTGATGGTAGAGTTCAGGAGGGACGAAAGTGTTCAGGAGCCTCTGATGTCTTATTGCTGTAATGTAGTGGTATATGAATCACCATTCATCCGGATCATTCACCTGGATCCTCTAACTGACCCGAGATCAACAAGTCTGTAGTCTCCATTAAACTGGATCCTTACTGTCCTACACCCGCCTAACACCGGGCCACATATACAAATTAAAATGATAATTGCATCATTCACTACTCTCCTTTTAACCTGTACAATTTCATTACAACATGTCCCAGTCCATTTGCCTAAGTAGCTGCCAGAAATCCTGCTACTATCATTGACAATAATATGGAGATAGATTAGAGTCAAAAGTTTTGGGGTTAAAAACAATTATGATCAACTCTGGTAATTCTTTTGAATAAATGTATTTTCATTTTTCAATTTTATATGTTTCTTTCAGTTGCAAGTTTTATCTTTTCAGATTCTGAAAACTTATTTTTTACAGTTAAAAAAATATTCAGTTTCAAATCTTTCTTTTTCAGTTTAAGACTTTGGACCCAAATCTAGCGTGGGGGGCGTGGCATCAACTGAGACATTTTTTTATTTTGCCCTGACTGAGGACCAATTGCAGTACAAGAGGGATAAATTACGCCAGATTGTGCACTTGGACAGCCACACTTTAAGTACTGAAATTTCCAATATCTACGTAGCACTGTGAATGCTGCACAGTGTCCGCTGGCAATGATGGCGTCTGGGAGCGGTGCTGCAGGCTCACCTGCAGGACCCAGCACACAGGTGAGGAAAGTTAAATAAGTTTGGGAAATCCTGTTAAATGTCAAAATGAGAGGTCGTTTTGTGACAAGCCAGAGTTCGTTTAGCGTTAACATAGTAACAGCATTATCTGTGTTTTTCACACAGTAGCCTACCTACTGTCTGAATGCATTCTAACGTTAAGCAACTCGATGCTAACGTTAGCCCCATGCTTAACCTCTAGTTTGGTACTTAAAGATGTCAGAAACAAATGATTTCCAAAACTTATTTAACTTTTCTCATCTGTGTGCTGGGTCCTGCAGGTGACCCTGCAGCACCGCTCCCACATCCCGGAAAACGTCAGAGCAAAATTCAAAAAGGCTATATTTGGATGAACTGACCACGTATTGAATAATATTAAAACTTAATAAGGTGACATATTAACAGCCTTGGCCTTACAGTGGAAATTAAAAGAGTTTTAGCCGTGCAGGATATTCGTGCATGGTGTGCAAGTGGAAGTTAGTCACTGACAGCAGTTTTTTCACTGCCAATCATGTGGTGTCGTTTTCCACACCCCTCTCAGTTGATGCCACACTAGATTTGGGTCATAAGTCTGAAACTGAAAAAGAAAATCTGAAACTGAAAAAGAAAGATACTTATTTTTATTTTAAATACGTTTAAAACTTGAAATTTTAGATTGAGATTTAATGTTTTCAAGTACAAAACTTTTGACCCTAATCTAGCTCCATACACTTAGTAGCAATAGCTTTAGGAGTTCAGACTCAGATGAGCTGACAGCGAATCAGTGCAACTTCCTGCAGAATCAGACTCAGTAGCACAGACTTCAGACTCAGATGGACTTCACAGAGTTGTGTCGTCAAAAAGACTTCCCCCAGTCAAATGTAGGAAGATAAATACAGCAAAAACGTATAACTTTATTTAAAACACAAACACTCGTTTTATGTAGCTGAATATAGCTCATAGGCAAGAGTAGCGTAACATAATTAATGTAATCAACGTCATTTTAACTGCAGAATTATATGTTGTTAATGATTCACCACACTTGATTTTACATAATAAAGTGTTAATGAACTTTAGAGGCTATGCTAATACAGCCTAAACACTGTGAAAGGAGCATTTGAATTGCAGCATTAAGTGCATAATCTGTTGTCAATAATCAGGAGTATAATTAGGAGGATAATTTGTTATACTCTCCACATTTCTATTATGTCATTTACTGTATTTACAGTTGAATGAGTGATGCTGACTGCGAGTTATGAGAATATAACACTTTATTTGTGTCAGTTGAATATAATGTTAAATACAAGTTAAATACAAGACATAGTCACCAAGACCACTGCAGCCAACACAGCGGATGACTTCAGCAACAATAAAAGGACCACAACTTTCGTATTCCGTCTACTGTTATACATATAATCAGAGCTTTTTGTGGGGATTTATTTTAGGGGGTGGTGCTCGATTGCAGTGTTTGGTTGCGTGTAAGAGGAATTTAATGCACTAAAAATGTAAGAAAACAAATAGATACTGTATTATATTATAAAAGCAAAAATGAAAGAAATTGTGTAAAGTGCATAGATTGAAGCAAACAAAAAGTCAAGTCAAGTCATATTCCCGTTTGCAATTTCATGAAACATGTTACAGCTTACGTTACTTAACTACTGCTCAAGAAATACTGCAAAGTATAAGATTTCAGCAACACTTCACACATAACCATGTTCTCTATTGCAGACATCAAGTTTAAATACTTGACCAGCAGTGTTTTACAGGACAGCTGTACTACTCTTTTTTTGTCTATTCAATGCATGAATCTATAAAAAATTTTTATAATAATCAACCATATACAAAACTTTTCAATACATGTTTTATTTTTCTTCTTTTTGTTTTCAGTGAGCCTCTGATCATGTAACAGAAAAATACATCATATAAACAGCACGAGGATTAAATAACAACTAGAAAAATTTCAAAATAAATTTTGAGTGTGCCTGACTCTGGCCCTGTCGACCCCATACATTATTATTGACACTGCAGTAGCACAGAGACTTAAATAAAAGGTTAGTCAAAGGCAGGCTTGAGGTTGTCTCTCCCCCTGAGACACAGAAATTCTCTAAATCAGGGGTCGGGAACCTTTTTGGCTGAGAGAGCCATGAAAGCCACATATTTTAAAATGTATTTACGTGAGAGCCATATAATATTTTTTAACACTGAATACAAATAAATGCGTGCATTTTAAGTAAGACCAACAATTTTAAAGTATAATAAGTCTCTGAATTTATTCTTTCTAATAACGTTGTTATACTAACCAATAATAAATAAAATACTTCTTAACATTAATGCGACTTCTAGAGCTGCATGGTCCTGATCATGCACCGATCCCCATAGCAACCGCAGTGTTTCGGATGTAGACGCGCATGCGCACTCACGTACTGCTAAGGTGAACTCTCCGGTCGTTAGCTCATAAGCAGTTTCTTTTCCGAGCTGTTCTGTGTCGTTAAAATTGAACAAAACACGAAACACAACTGCTTACTCTCCTACTGAATTTAATTGGAATTTTTTAATTGCAACAAATGTAAAGACATTAAACATGTGGTACACGTTTCGAAGGCGTAGAGGAGACCACCGGGCTCTCTCCGAGGGGAGATGCCTGGCCAAGGCTCCGTCCAGCATGGACTAAAACACAGCACGGACAGTACAATTTGTAATGAGTTAAAATGAATTTTTTAACATACAAAGTAGTTTTCAAGACTGCATATTGCTAGCAGATCCATTGTCTGAGTGCGGCCGTGCTGTTCTGAATGAGGGCTTTATAGCAGGCAGTCGCTCTCCCATCTTCCTGGTACTGCTTCCGCCACTGAATGTTTTAATGGTACGCACTACCGGACCGTATCGGCTTACTTTCACCCCTGGTCTGCGAGCCAGATGCAGTCATCAAAAGAGCCACATCTGGCTCGCGAGCCATAGGTTGCCGACCCCTCCTCTAAATGAAGCCCCTCAAAGAGGGTCTTGTCGACCAGTTCTGTGTGAAGTTTGAGAGCTAAATGTTAAAAACTCTGGCCTCGGGAGTTTGAGAAAGAACAGCTGCTCCCTGCTCCTTTTGGAAATTTCTCCTCTCTAATTAACATGGGAGTAGATGCAGCAGCGGGTTGGTGTTGCTGCCACATCTTTGCGTCTCCTGCCAAAACTATATATCGGACAGCTTTAGCAGAAGAATATGAGTGAGAAGACAAATTTTCCTACGTTTCTAGCTATAAATGATTTCTGTAGAGTGACATTTGCGGCCTCGAGCACAGTTTACAAATGTATTTTTTCTCTCCCTCTCCACTAGCTTTTATGTCATGCACTCTAGCTCTGGAACATTCTTTCAATACAAACTCACATTTTTTGGGCGATTTTAAGGCAAACCGTTTGGCGAAACGCTTAGAAAAGTCATAGCATACCGATCCCAGCAGTGTATGTGCGACCAAAACTGTGAGAGGAGTAGCGAACCGAAAAAAACACGGAAGAAATGGAAGACAAAGAATGTGTCTAAATCTGGCCCCGTCGCCCCCATACATTATTACTGACAGTGCTCAGCAAATTCAGTATTAATACAACAAGCTGTGTCATTATTTTGAAAGATATTTGTCTTGTGTTTGTGTGTGTGTGTGTGTGTGTGTGTGTGTGTGTTTGTTTGTCTTGTCTGTCGGTGTGTGTGTGCTTGTGTGTCTGCCCTGTCTGTGTGGTGTGTGTGTGTGTGTCTGTCTGTCTCTCTATCGATGTGTCTGTGTTTGTGTCTGCAAGAAAGAAGGATAAAATGGCCGACATTAAAAATGTAGTCTTGATAGTCATTGATATCATACAGAGACTTAAACAAAGTTAGTCAAAGGCAGGCTTGAGGTTGCCAAGCAACCAGGGTTAGCTGCAGGCCAGAGAAATTAGGCACAGGTGTGCGCACGCACTCTGTGTCTCTTCCCTGAGACACAATCTCTAAATGAAGCCCCTCGAAGGTGGCCAAAAATGCCAAAAAGGTGTGCCGCAAAACAAAAGCCAAAATGACCATCAGCATCATCGTCTCGTGGACCATTTCCTTGCCAATTTCCAGGCGAAAATTGTATAAACTTTGGCCCCGGGAGTTAGAGAAAGCACAGGTGTTCCCTGCTCCTTTTGGAAATGGCACATCTTTGTGTCTGACCCCAAAACTATAAAACTGACAGCTTCAGCAGTGTTATCACTGCGACCGCCTAGAATTTTCCTACGTTTTGAGTGGTAATCATGTCTGTAGAGTGATATTTGCAGCCTCAATCGCAATTTATTTCTTGACAAATTTTTCTCTCCCTCTCCACTCTAGCGATGATGTCACGCACTGTAGCTCTAGAACATTCTTCCAATACACACCCATTCATTTTTTTTTGCCGTGGATTTTTGCGATTTATCGGCAAACCGTTTGGCGAAACGCTTAGAAAAGTCATAGCAGTCAATTCCCGGCTGAACCGCACGTTTTTTGTGTATGTGTGACAAAAACTGTGGGAGGAACAGCAAGCCAAAAAAAGGCCATATAATAATAATAATAATAACTAGAAAACTGCATTTCCTGTGGAAAGTGCAGTGTGGGTGCCCACCTTGCCCCAGCGGCCCAGGGTGTGTGTGCTTGTATTTGTTAAGGAGAAAGTTTTATAAAGTCTTTTATTTTGAAGGGACTCTTATTCTGAAAGCCTTTTGTCTTATCTGTGTGTGTATCTGTGTCTCTGTCTGTCTGTGTGTATGTGTGTGTCTGAGCAATTAGCACAGGTGTGCGCACGTGTGCTCTCGCCCTCTGACCCGAGAGACACAGAAAATCTCTTTCAGGCACACTCAATAATAAGTCCAAGGAGACGACAATGCAGAAAGCTAGTATGAAGGCAGTATTGCACATCAGTGTGCATGCCGGGTGTAGATGAGTAACAGTTCTAAGTTATTATGTTACTTAGCATTATGCTGTCTTCTTTTAAAAAATGTAAATACTAAATTATTAAAAGTACAGCCTCAATGAACCCATTTCCACGTTGCTAGGAGATGTTATACCATATAATGTTTCTCTCTCTGTGTGATTGTCAGCTGACCGCACAGGAGGCGGAGAGTGAGGTGGAGACACTAGTTGACTGATCACAGGGGACTGTATATCAAATTTTCTAATAACTTTTGTATCAAATGTGAAATTTCCGATCCGATTTTTTAAACATATCAAAGTATGGATACTTCTGACAACCCTAATCTCTTATATCACTTACAGCACAAAGTGACTTAAAGTGCATGCAAATCTGCTAATACAGGGCAGGAAGGCCAAGGATATCAAGTTCTCCCTGTCCAAACAAAAGTTAAAATAGTGTTGAGTGTGGATGAATGAGACCCAACAGTTTCGAAGTCCCTCCTGCTGTGAATTGTTGGTTCTATTCCAGCACGCCTTTCTGAGGTTACTATGAGACCAGAGGAAGCTGGAAGAGTATGCTGCTTAGCTCTGAAAAGGTTCAACTGTATGAAAATAACAATAAGGGCAAGATACTCACTTGCCTAATAATGCAAGTAAGTATCTTGACACTGTGCATGCAGTGTAGTATTGTAGGTTTCACGTTGTAAATGGCAAAATTAGCAACAAAGATAAGACTTTGCAAAAAGCAGCTGCCTTTCTCTAGAACCACAATAAAACTGAGGACTCGCCAGCTAGCTTGCCACCCCAGTGAGGCAGTGAAAGCACCAGAAATGGGTGGAGCGATGCCAACTGTATTAACTGTACAACCTCATCTGACTGTCTTCTCTTCATACTCAGAAGCCTTGAAAGGGTTTGTAAAAACGCCATCACTGATTAGATAGCAAGATTTATTGCTATAATATGTGATCCATTGACATTGCTTCAAGGGAGGGTTTTCACAATGATCCCTGATAATGAAGAATTCACCAACTTTCTAAAAGACTGATCATTAGAAAATTGTTATAAATCAAGTGTGAAAATAACATGACACAGATTGCTGTTGAATTACTGCAATAGGCTGCCATGTCTCCATCTTATCTTGTGATTAGCCTGAATGGTGTCCAACATAAGGACCTACATTTAAGTCATTTTGTTAGGTGTGTCACTACAACCACAACAAGTACAAATCGTTATCTGAAAACTCTGTTAAACTGAAAACAAAAAAATGAATATTTAATATATAATATTTATAACATTTTTACTACGTACGTAAATGGGACCACACAGCTTTGCTACAACTATGAGTGCACTCAGTGAAGATACAGAAATACAGTTATCAGAAAGATGAAAGAGAAGAGAAGGAATAACATCCTCCTTCATATCAACAGGTCCTCAGTGGAGAGTGCACAGCTTCAAGTGGTGTCCACATCACAGAGGGTCTGACCTGGACTCTGCATACCGACTGTATGGTGAGAAAGGCAAGGCAGAGACTGTTTCACCTTGTACATTTGAGGAAATTTCAGAAATCCCCTCAAATACTGAGAATTTATGCTCCTGATGGGTACGGAAACAACACAAATATATATATATATATATTATAATTTTGTTTCATTAAGGATATATAGTAGGAGCTCACAGAAATGTTTTTCACCATAATTGTTATTTTAAATAGTGTGTCTGCTTTTCAACATTAAAAGCAGTAGTCGCACAAATGTAAAATCCATTCATGCCTGAAAAATGTGCCAGAAAGACTATCTCAAACACAGCCTTAGTTCCACAATTATTATATTATATATTACAAGCAGTGTAAATTAGCTTTTATGCTCAGTATCTTTAATTAATCAAACATAAGAACAAAGTCTAAAATGATTTGATGACTAACTACAGGTATAAATATAAAAACATTTTTATAAATGAGACACCAGATGAGCAGGTTTGCACGTGGCACAACAAAGCGCTCCAAGTGATCAGGAGGCACTATGAGAATGTAGCCATTTACCATACATCTAGGCCATGGTTTGTTGATGTTTTCATCGTAATTACAATAATCAGTGGGTTTGATGTCATACTAACCTGTCTCAATGGTATTCTTTATGTACCATAAAGTCCTTCACATACTTGCTGTAGTTTAACTGTGTTCATTCATTTTCAGTACATTGAACCAGTCCACTCAATCTCCCTCAATCTCTCACACTGTGCTCCTCAAATTCAAAAAGTTTCAGCTGAATGAGTGCCCAAAAGTCCTAGGTATGACAATGAAAAGCCTCATACACATCACTGAGGTAGATGTTCCTAAGCAAATGTGAAAATCACAGCTGTAGGATCGCCCATGACTATTTTAGCATTTTGTATATTAGCTAGATCAAGCTTGCACCTGTTGGTCACGCATAACCCTTCATCTAAATGCTTTGTGTGCTGTTTTTGTTCACAAACTACTAAGCCCAGCTGTGACATTACTCACATCCCCAACACTCAGCAAGTGAACGTTTACATTTACTGAGTTTTTTTATTGATTTCTTTTAACTGACTTTTACAATACTCTACTGAGCTTCTTTACAGTACTGTGTTTTTTTTTTTTTGTTTAAAGAACTCTCCTGCATTTTTTTTACCGTACTGTTTTTTTTTTTTTTTTTTTTTTTAAAAACTCTCCTTCATTTCTTTACAGTACTTTTTTATTACAGTACTTTTGTTTTTTTTTACAGAACTTTCCTGTATTTCTTTACAGTACTCATGAATTAAAGCAAAAAAAATCTTTTGACTGAAAGTTTTTCAAGCTGCAGCCAAGTCATATTCCCCATTTGCAATTAGTGAAAGATGTTACAGGTAACGTTACCTGACACGTGCTGAAAAAATAAGATAACATTCACAGCCCTACTGCTCTGATAACCATGTTCTGTAATGCAGACATCAAGTTTAAATATTTGACAAACAGTGTTTTACAAGAGGATGCTTTAAAGAGCTGTTCTGTTCACACTTTTCTTTATTGTCTTATCAATGTAATTTTTAATCTATGAAATCAAACTGATGCTCTTTTTTTCTTTTTGTCAAGTTTATTCAAATAGTCAAGCATCTACAGAACTTCAGTACATTCTTTTTCTACTTCATCTTTATCATTAATATTATTATTATTAATATTTAATATTGTTTCCAGTGAGCCTCTTGTCATTTAACAGACAAATACATCAAACAAACAGCACCAGGATTAAATAACAATCAGAGCAGCTTTTGCAGCCTTGTGACGGTTTCAGTGTGATGGTGAGCTCTCACCTTTCCATCACTACCATACTGTTAATAATGTATAATCTGTGTCAGACGAGTTCTCACATGTGGACTAAACTTTACTGAGTCTCAAAATGACGTCACAGCTCTGTGATGCAGTCACAACGACTCCATGCTAGCTGAGCAGCTAAACTTTACTGCCGATGCTCCAGGTTTAGATCCCGCCCTGTGTGGGTCACTGTCCTGTCATTGGTCAGGCGTGCACAAGCTGTAAACGATACAATTGGCTGTAGAGTGTGACAATCTGTCAATAAAAATCAGCCATCAGACAACACTTTTTTGTGATGCTGATCTCATAAGTCGCCTCTGTCAAGTCTGAATGACGGAAATCCATCGTAGTGATGGAGAACATTAATCCATGCAGTAGCGGGTGTTTTTGTGTTTTTTGACAGAACTCTCCTGCATTTCTTTACAGTACTCTACTGTGTTTCTTTACAAAACACTACTGCATTTCTTATCGAACTTTACTGCGTTTCTTTACTGCACTGCGTTTCTTAACAGTGCTCATTTCTTTACATGATTCTACTGCATTACTGTGTTTCTTTACAAAACTCTACTGTGCAACCATTCTTTAAAGCACTCTACTGCATTTCTTCATGGAACTTTGTGTTTCTTTACTGTATACTACTGTGCTTGTTTACAGAACTCTAGTGGGTTTCTTTACTGTATTCTACTGTGCTTCTTTACAGAACTCTACTGCATTTCTTAACCAAACTCTACCGTGTTTCTTTACTGTACTGTTTTTTTTTTTTTTACAGAACTCTACTGCATTTCATTACAGTGCTCTACTGTGTTCATTTACACTAGTCTATTGTGTTTTTTCTCCAAACATTACTGTGTTTCTTGACTGTAATCTTCTATGTTTATTTACAGTAATTACTGCATTTCTTTACAAAACTCAATTGCATTTCTTTATTGTACTCTACTGTGTTACTTTACTGAACTCTATTGTGTTTTGTCCATCTCAACCTGCTGGTGTTGCAGTGATGCTCTCCTTTATAATAGCTGGGCACCACAGCTCAGCATTTAACTGCACATTAGAGTGTACACATAAGTCTGTGTAAATATATCTGTAAGAAATTGTGCACCCAGATTGATAAAATAATGTTACAAAAATTTGCAACCTTCGACTGTAACTGTATTTCTTATTCGCAAAGAACAGTGTGCAAAACATTCAGCTTACAGCTTCTAATTATAAGCCTTAAAGGCAGAACATATCAGCTGTCATCAATTAGTTGTATCACATTTCGTAGCCTACAGCTCTTATGTTACATATTAAATCAACATTGAGGTAAATATGAATTGGATTGGACCTGGCTACCCTATGTTAAATGACTCTTCCACACAATGTAAAACACATGGGAACACAGTTGGCCATTGTTAACTAATGCTATAGTACACACAATCACGTATCACTGTAGCTGCAGGCTTATTGTTTTCACCATGTGTATTCCAGCCTAGGTAACCAGAATCTGCAATGAACTGGCACAAATGGTGGTTAAAGTTGCTATGGATACTGAATGGTATCCATGGCAACAACCATCATCAGGTCCCCTAGCTAAGTAGGTGGCTGTGAACACGGAAGTAGGGCACTTGTGAGACATTTCTTCAATTTTTTGAATCTACCCATGGTACTGATGCAGAAACATAGTAACCATGTTTTACCTAAAAGTCAAATGTAAGGGTTATTAGGCAGGTTTTAATGGAATTCAGGCACTCTTTTGCTGGAATGTCCTTGAACACATTACAAACATTCACATGTGAAGCTGTCGCTGCTTGTCCTGATATTCAGTGAACAGCTCCATTGGAGCAATTGGGGTAGTGCCTTGCTCAAGGGCACCTCAGTGGTGGCAATTTCATTTTCCCTGCCCAGGTTTATTCAGGTGGTATTGGGTTTGCACTAGTGGGCATAGAGTCGCAAGCCATTTATTTGCTTCACATACTGCTCTAACACGTTTAGTGTCAAGTGCTTTAACAAATTATACTGATGTATTCAAATACAAATGAATATAATATAGCTGCAGGCAGCAATTGGCAGGTTCAAAGCTTTTTTCAGACAAAATCAAGCAGCATGATCAGGATTCAGGCTTCACACACATCAGTCACTTCAGCTAGTTTCATTCTGTTTAAAGGAGTGAGACCAATCACACACTTGTTTCATCATCATAAAGTCTGGGTAGTACTTCAGAAAGTAGGTAAAGTTCTGTCCATAGTGCTTTCATATTTGTGGCATTTGTTGGTTGGACTATATTAAGTTTTACTATTAAATGGACAAATGGTTAAGGAGTTACGACCAATTTCCTCCTCAGTCCCACACTTTACGAAGATATTTTGATTGGTATTTTTTTGCGCATTTATTGTAGAATTGTAAAAACATGTATCTGTGACGTCCCCCACAGGTTTCTGCCATGTTGGCAGTCCTGACTCTGCCGCCTCCCGACTAATAAAACTTGACAAAGATGTGGATCATTGGTGGACCTGAAGTAGCCTGAATGACACCTAGGTCCTCAAACAAACCACGACACCCACATGTCAATCAAAGTGATCACACTGTTAATTCTGCATAACTTTAAGCCTTAATATCATTTGAACAGGTGAATTCTATTCAGTTTGTTGTAACAGGCTGTAAACATGATTATTTCTGCAGTGAAGTTGGACATTTCAACATGGGGACTGACTCAATTCTGGAGCCAGCCTCAAGTGGACATTTCAGGAGTTGCAGTTTTTGGCACTTCCACATAGGCTTTACTTCAAAGTCACAAAGATTGCTGCTTGGTTTTCACCCCAATAATGATATAATGTGGCTCCTCTAATAGGACTGCATATCTCACAGTGAAATCACTGGAAACCCATTTTCAAACTGTGTAGGCAAAATCCTGGGTAGTGCTTCTATCTGTGTGGTTTTACAGTACCTGTGCGCACATAAGCAGGTGGACTCTGACACAGATAATGTGACGGGTAGTAGCTCCTCTTGCTGTGTTTGAGGATTTTGTAGTCCTTCTCACTGCGACAGCGTTGGCTTCTGTGAGGCTCTACAGAGGCTGCTGGTAGCAGCAGGCGCTCTAACAAGTCAGGGCTGCGCCACTGCCGCCTCAGTGTGCTGCTGCCAGTCTTCTTCATCCTCACCACACCAGGTGGCAAACAGTAGAGATAGAAAATCTATCTAAAGGACTGAGTCAAAATTATTTTTCCCACAAGAAGACTTTTGAATATTTAGGCCAAATAGTTCACCTAAGGTTCCCAGTTCCCAGTTCCTCATGTAATTTCCATTCTGGAGCGTTAGTGGTAACAAATCAACTGATGAAAATCAAGCAACCACCATGCTGTGAAATAACGGATTACAGTCCCAGATTGGTCAGACTCTCTCATGGTCATTTCACTGCTGACATAACCAAGAGGACCTCAGAATCAATTCAGGAGAGCTCTCTCTCTCTCTCTCTCTTTCTCTGTCTCGCCTGGTGCCCGTGCCCAGCGTCAGATTCGTCTGTATCCAACAGAAGCATGAGAGATTTGGGGACGGTCTGTTTGAGGTTGTTTAGGGTTCGCTTGGTAGGGTGAGCGGAAAAAAGACGAGACTGGATCTCTCTCAGACAGACAAAAGCCTGTGCAGCGAATGAAAGGAAGAAAGGAAGGAGGGAGTGAGGGAGGGTGCAAGAGGAGAGAGGCTATGAGGAGAGAGAATGACACAATCTCCATGGGAAAAGCAGACCCAGTCCTCCCTTCTACCTCCATCCACTATCATTCCTCCAGGATTCCAGTTCACACACACCAATTGTTGATCCTCTTGTAAAAAAAAAAGTGTGTGTGTGCGAGACTGTGTAATGTGGCTAAGAAAAAGGATGATGGAAAAAATGTAAAAAGAGAAAAATCCACACAAAAAACATTTGATGAAGGGAAAGCAATAATCCAGATTTGAATGAGCAAAGCCTCTGCTTCTCCTTTGTCTTCTCTTTCGTCTGTTAGCCTCTGTCTTTTTGCCAGCTGCTCGCCTGCCTGCTCTCACTCTGTTGTGAGAGAGGATGGAGATGCAGGCAGGCAGGAATGATATCAGTCAGCCTATTTGTGTTTCTAAAGGGACTGCTATGACTTGGTGCATTCGTGTGTGTGTGTATGTGTGTGTGTGTGTGTGTGTGTGTGTGTGTGTGTGTGCGTAATAGTCTAGTTGGTTAGCCAGCCAATCAGCATTAGGGGCGGGGATTCTTAGATTACGTCTCGCTGCAGAAAAGTTGGTAATCAGAAATGTAAGGCCAGGTGCTGACATTTTTCAAATTAAGTCAGATTTATCTGTGGAAACACGATGATGACATCAACTGAGTGTGTCAATGAACGTAATTAGACCAAAATAGACTGGAAGGTGAGTTGCTCTCCTAACAGTGTTCAGTCAGCTTCTCTTATTTCAGTGTAAAGAATAATGTTACAGTTTAAAAAGGTGCGAGACTGCCAGGTATCTGAAGTATTTTATATTGCTAACGGGAGAACAGGTTGTAACACAAATGGTACATTTTTTCTATAACCTTAAAAAGATGGCGGCGCGTGTGGACGCAGCAGCCCCTCTCTGTCCCGATAATGTGGTGCATACATGTTTGTTTTCGTCGATGTGCTCGAGTGATTTTAAGTTTTCGTCGTGTTTGTCCGTCCCAAGACACACATACAGCCGTAGGACTCTTTTTGACATTGGCAACACAACATAGGAAGAAAGGAAGGAGGGAGTGAGGGTGGCCCGCTTCGACATCAACCCCCACTACTGCAGCACACCCGCAGAGGAAAGCGCCGCAGGCGGTGTGCGAGAAGGCAGAAGTGGGGAAGGCGCGGAGGTATCCGGTCCAGGCTAGCGCCTAATCCACACAAGCCGGCTATATCGTCCACTGTACTTGCCAATGTACACTCCTTGGACAACTAACTGGACTACATACACCTTCAGAGATCGACCCAGCAGACTGTGAGAGAATGCTGTGTCTTTGTGGTCACGGAAACATGGCTCAACAACAGCATACACCAACACCAGACTCCGCCATCCAGCTCGACTGGCTAACATGTTATCGTGCAGACAGAGCCCTCATTGAAGGAGGTAAGACCCACAGTGGCAGGGTCTGTGTTTACATCAGGGATGCTTGGTGTCAGCAACAACGATAGAGACAAGGCACTGAGTGAACTGTAGAGCACCATCAGTGACCAGCAGACTGCCCATCCAGAGTGACTTCTCATCATGGCTGGAGATTTCAACAATGCAAATCTCAAAAGAGTGTTTCCTCGGTTGTACTAACTAGGCATGTCACGATTACAGATTTCCTTGGTACAATTACTGTCAGAGAAATAATCACGATATTATTATTATTACCACGATTATTTTTGTATTAATTAATTTCACACTACCATGAATAAGTAAAATCACATGAACACTCCTTATAGGTCTTATTTTAATTTATTTCCCTTTTTGGATGCTCTCATAACAAAATAATATAGCAACAATGTAAAGTAACCAAAAAGTACAAGAAAAATGATAATAATCCTATTTGAAATTAAACAAAAATCACATCTGCCAATAAACGCTACACATTAACTATATACTTCTCTCAGAGAAAACATATATAAAGGCTACAGGACCTTTACCTGGACTCGGAAGGGATCTTTCTGTAAACTACACTACAAAAAATATTTCTGAACATTTCTTTTGAACCTGTGAAGAGAAACACAAGGAAAAGACATCTAGCTAGCTTTTGCCTTACAGCTGCCCATTAGCAGCTTAGCTGCCCCTGTTGTTTAAATTGTTGGAGCTTCTAAATAAAAACGGCGATTACGACTGCTTCTCATTCAAACCGATTATCAGAATCAGAAATACTTTATTAATCCCCGCAGGGAAATTGTTTGCGTTACAGCAGCTCCCAAGTGAGTTAGATAGTGGGTGATAGCAAGAAAACAAAACTTTAACACTATACACCTAAACGATATCCTATTTTAACACTATATACACACGTATAAATAACAGTTCAATAAAACCAGTAACAGTTATATGCAATATGTAAATCTAAAACCTTATAAAGAATTTAGTCTTTGAGAGACTGTACAGAGAATAGACACTGATTGTATAAAGTGCAGTGCATGTGTGGAAGATTTCACTTAAGTATTGCACAAGCCAGTTGTATAGCTACTGGACTTGACTTAAAGTGACTGATATTTTGAGGGAGGAGTTGTAGAGGCTGATGCTCACAGGTAGGAAAGACTTCTTGTGTCTCTCTGTGGAGCATCTTGGTGCCAGCAGTCTCTCTCTCTCCTGAGTCTGTCCAGCACCTCATGGAGTGGGTGGGAGTCATAGTCCAAGATAGCCCACACCTTAGACAGCATCCTCCTTTCCAACACCATAGTCAGCGAGTCCATCTGCACCACCACAACATCACTGGCCTTACGAACAAGTCTGTTAAGCCTGTTGGCTTTGGCCTACCTTCAAACCACTGCCCCAGCACACAACGGGCAAAGAAGATAGCGCTGGCCACCACCGACTCGTAGAACATCCTCAGCATCGTCCCGTAGATGTTAAAAGATCTCAGCCTCGTCAGAAGATCAAGGCGGCTCTGGCCCTTTCTGTAGACAGCTTCAGTGTTCTTTTTCCACTCCAGTTTGTTGCTTAAGTACACTCCCAAGTACTTATACTCCTCTACAATGTCCATCGAGGCCCCCCCGAATGGAGGTAGGGGTTACCTGTGTTTTTTCCCTCCTCAGGTCCACTACAAGCTCCTTGGTCTTTGTCACATTGAGCTGTAGATGGTTTAGCTCACACCATGTAACAAAGTTCTGTACTGTTGCCCTGTACTCTGTCTCCTCTCCACCGCTGATACACTACTGCAGAGTCATCAGAATACTTCTGAAGATGGCAGGACTCCCTGTGGTGTGGTGTTCCCTGTGGAGCTCCCATGTTGCTAACCACTCTGTCTGACACACAGTGCTGTAGACGTACATACTGTGGTCTGCCAGTCAGGTAGCTTACAATCCAGGACACAAGGGAGGTGTCCTGCATAGTCATTAGCTTCTCCCTCAGCAGGGTGGTGTTAAAGGGACAGGAGAAGTCAAAGAACATGACTCTCACCATGCTCACTGCCTTGTCCAGATGGGTGTAGGCTCGGTTCAGCAGGGAGTTGATGGCGTCATCCACTCCCAGGTGGGGCTGGTAAGCGAACTGAAGAGGATCTGTGAAGGGTTTCACCATGGGCCTGAGCTGCTCCAGAACCAGTCTCTCCATCGTCTTCATGATGTGCGATGTTAAAGCTAAAGGTCTGTAGTCATTGGGGGTCGCTGGGGCGTGGTGTTTTTGGGACTGGAACCAGGCAGGACGTCTTCCAAAGCAGAGGGACTTTCTGCAGAAAGAAGATGGTGTGAAGTACTCTACAGAGGTGGGGGGCACATGCTTTAAGCACCCTAGGGCAGATGTTATCAGGGCCTGCAGCCTTGCTTTAGTGGAGCTTTTTTAGCTGTCGACTGACCTGGTCAGTGAAAAGATGAAAGAGTTCAGTGGGGGGTGGGCGGGGTTACCATCAAACCTATTAATAAATAGATTCATGTTGTTGGCCCACTCCCTGGTGTTGTTCCCCCCTCTATTAGCAGCACTTTTAATTCCAGTGATGGTTGTCATGCCACTCCATACCTCTTTTAAATTGTTCTGCTGGAGCTTCCCCTCGAGCTTCCTCCTGTATACATCCTTACACGGGACTCACACAGGAGGCGGAACGGCAGCGGAACGGCAGCGGAACGGTCCTTTGCCCGGCGTCAACTCACACCGGACGCGGATCAGCCGCTGAACGGCAGCGGAGCGAGCCGGCCGCATTCACGCGAGATCACGAGATCACGCGAGAATCATGGACATACCCGAGACCCCGCGATAAACAGTGTATAAAGAAAACAACAACAACAAACAGCTGACTTTGCTTCTCCGACGTGGAAGAGATTATAAAAAGCATCTGTTGTGTCATAAATGATTGTGTGTTGTTCCACTTCAACAATTAGTCTCTTGTCGTTCATGTTGAGACCCTTTGATCGATCTTTGATCACCTGGTGCCACCGGTCATGACGTAACGTTGATGTGAAGTTGTAAAAAGCTACATGAACTGCGTATTGTGTTTTATTTTGAAAGGGGGCGGAAGTTTATTATGTTGTTTCTGTGTCGAATTTTCTGTCTGGTGCGCAGTGCTCTGTTGAAATTTACGAGGTTTAGCCGCGGCTCGCGTAAAAAATAGAAATCCTGCGGAAAGCTCGCGCCGTGGCACGGAGAGCCGCTTCTGGGACGCTTCTGGGACACTTCTGATCCGCGCCCGGTATGAGTGCTCTCATTGACTAGACTGGATTCTATTTGCTACGGTGACCGCGGCGGTGCCGTTCCGCTTCCGTTCCACGTCCGGTGTGAGTTGGCCTTTAGCCTCCTTGATCTTAATTTTCAATTGCTGTTGGACTTTTCTCACCTCCTCACTGTCCTCATTCCTGAAAGCCCTCTTCTTTGCATTCAGGATGTCTTTGATTTCCTTTGTTACCCACGGCTTGTTGTTTGCATAACAAAGGATGGTGCTTGGTGGTACCATGGTGTCAACACAGAAATTGATGTAGTCAGCGATACGCTCCGTGAGCCCATCAATGTCCTTTCCGTGTGGCTCGCAGAGTGCGTTCCAGTCTGTCACCGCAAAACATTCCTGAAGTGCCCCAGTAGCCTCCTCCGTCCATCTCCTCACAGTTCTGGTGGCCACAGGTGTTCTCCGTACCAGAGGCACATAGCAGGATTTGAGGTGTACCAGGTTGTGGTCTGACCTCCCCAGTGAGGGAAGGGCAGTTGAGCTGTATGCATCTTTTATGTTTGCATACATTAAGTCCAGGGTCCTGCCCTCCCTGGTGGGACAGCTCACATACTGTGTGAAAGTTGGTAAAGTTTTGTCCATGGTGACATGATTAAAGTCCTCCGAGATAGCGATGAGGGCACTCTGGTTTTTGGTCTGCAGCTGTGCTGTCACGTTGTGGATGATGCTGCAGGCTGATGACGGGTTGGCGGAGGGCGGGATGTAAACAGTCACTATAATGACATGAGACAGCTCTCTCGGCAGGTAATAAGGTCTTAGTCCCACAGCAAGCAGTTCAATGTCCGGGCTGCATATCCGCTCTTTCACAGTGACATGTCCAAGATTACACCATATATTGTTAATGAGAACGGCCATTCCCCTGCCTTTCTTCTTACCGCTCCCGGTGCAATCGCGGTCAGCCCAAACCGCCTGAAAACCCTCCACAGCGACATTGTAATCCAGAATGTCCCTGTGTAGCCATGTCTCTGTGAAACACATGATGCAACATTCCCGGTACTCCGCCTGGTACCTGACAAGTCCCGTTAGTTCCTCAACTTTGTTCGGTAGGGATCTCACATTGCCCATAATAAGAGAGGGGAGACACGGCTTATACTTCTTCTCTCTAAGCCTGTCCTGTCGCAACTCACTTCTTTTCCCACGCTGTCTTCTTCCTCCTCTGCACCCTGTGAGTTTTCCTCCACAATTCGGCCGGTAAATCAGTTGGTCAGGTCCCTAAGCCAGCCGTCATCCTGTCGATTAGCTGATCCCATGAGTAGCAGATTCGGGCAGCATATCCTGCAGGGAATGAGCGCAGTAACTCCACAGAAAAAGTTGTGAAAAAACACGGCCAAAAATCTCCCAACCAACATGTATAAAAGTGGGTACACACAACCAAAGATTACTTTAAGATTAAGTTGCAGAAAAGAAACGCACATTACCAAATAAAAAGTAAGAAAAGTAGGAAAACGAACGGGAGCAGCGGCAACAGGCTGCATGCACTTTCGCGCATGTGCACTCATATTTACTCATTTAAACACATAAAACACTGTTACAAAGAAGAACAACACACTGGACCTGGTTAGCAAAACACTGAGAGGAGCATACAAGGCCTCACCCCTCCCCCACCTCGGTGCTTCAGACCACATCACTGTTATGCTAATGCATCACTCTGCTAAACAGTCTGAACAACTTCTTTGGATGGTTTGAAGCTCGCAACAGCACTCCTGCACAGAAGACATCACCCCCTCCAGATGACCAGGTGCTGTCCCTGTCTCCAGTCAGCGTGAGGAGATCCTTCTCCAGGATCAACGCTCGCAAAGCTGCAGGACCTGACAACATTCCTGGCTGTGTGCTTAAGGACTGTGCAGAAGGGCTCAGAGATGTCCTCACAGACATCTTCAACACCTCTCTGACTCAAGCTGTTGTCCCCACCTGCTACTAGAGTACAACCACCATCCCTGTTCCGAAGAAGGCCTCACTATCCCTGTGGCACTGACCCCCATCATCATGGGGCGGTTAGTCATGCTACACATCAAATCTGTCCTCCCTCCTTCCCTTGACCCCTACCAGTTTGCATATCAGGCCAACCGGTCCACTGATGCAATTTCCACCGCCCTCCACCGCAGCACCAGGTTCTTGGTTGTGTACCTCACTGAGGACCTCTCCTGGAGCAGCAACACTGCATCACTGCCCAAGAAAGCTCAGCAGTGCATCTACATTCTCTGCAGACCGAGAAGAGCCAGAGCACCAGTCCCCATCATGCACACCTTCTAGAGTTGTCACGATACCAAAATGAGTAACCACGATACTATACCAGACAAAGTATCACGGTTCCGGGTATTACCGCGATACTGCTGCCTTTTTTTCTTATTATTAAATCAAATCAGATTTTATTTGTATAGCCCAAAGTCACAAAGTACATTTGCCTCAGAGGGCTTTACAATCTGTACAGGGAGTGACACCCTCTGTCCTTAGACCCTCGGTTCCAGTGAGGAAAAACAAAAAAAAAACCTTTAACAGGGAAGAAAGGTGGAAGAAACCTCAGGAAGAGCCACAGAGGAGGGATCCCTCTCCCAGGATGGACAGACGTGCAATAGACGTTACGTGTACAGAACAAATCAACACAAACATACTATACAATTACAATAACTGATAAAATGACAATGAATTACAGTAGCAGTGGAACCTGTGATAGAGATAGAGAGACAGATGCACAGCAGCAGCAAATCATCAACTAACTATAAACTGTAATGGAGATATGGTAGCAATAATGACAGTGATAATATGTGTAGTGGACGTCATGCAGGATCACAGCAGCAGCCACAATCCATGAATTTTTTAAAAAAAATTTATGAACTGCAATGTATTTGTACAAGTTACTTATTAATTACTTATAATTCTGTTTGGTGCATGATAAACATAACACTGGTGAAGTACGAATTAGACTGAAACAAGTTTGAAACAACAAGTTTGGTTTTTTGAGCAAAATTAATGGAGCCAGTGACGCCGCCACAGCAGACTCGCCGCTCGGCCCTTGTGCTTCTGCCACGGTGAGCGTGTTGTCTCGTGTTTGTGACTGTAAGCTGTGCGCGCGTCTGGGCGAGACAGAACTTTAGCTTGTAGTTTGTTTTGAAGCGAATTTCAATCAAAGCGGAGCGGTCTTCATGCTGCTCTTGTCGGCAGAAACAGATGAACAGCCAATCAGCTAACAGACAGGCGGACCCAGCATGCGAAAACAACCTATCATATCCCCGGATGTCACCTGTAACAGGCAAACAGCCAATCATTCAGCAGCTGTGTAGTTCGGTTGCGGTTCCATGTTGGTTTGTTTACAAGCGAGTAGCATGCAGTGAGAAGCCAGGAGGAGAGCAGAGGCGGCTACCATGTAGCGGAAACTGGCACCGGTAGTATAGTAATCCACGGTAGTACCGTTGTGTAGAATTTCTAGTATAGTAGGAACCGTTATGATTTGGCACCACGGGGTACCGTGTATACCGTGGGTATCGTGCAACTCTAACACCTTCTACCGTGGAACCACCGAGAGCACCTGACCAGCTGCATCACTGTGTGGTACGGTGGCAGCACTGCATCCTGCCGGAAGACCCTACAGCGCATAGTGAGAGCAGCTGAGAAGATCATTGGTGCCCCCCTCCCCTCCCTCCAGGAGATTTACAACACATGCCTGGCCTGCAAAGCACTCAGCATTGTGGCTGACTCCACCCATCCCAACCGCCACCTCTTCAGCCTCCTGCCCTCCAGGAGGACAATGAGAAGCCTCTGGGCGAGAACCAGCAGACTGAGAGACAGCTTCATCCACCAGGTCATCAGGATTAGGCCTGTGTTGAAAAAATCGATTTTCCGATTCTGAATCGATTTGCACATTAATTCCTTAAGATCGATTCGTACATCCAAAGATCGATTTAATTAAATTAAAATTTGAATACATTTTCCCCCGGTGAACTTTAACCCCACTAGTCGCGTCATTGAATTGAAACAGGCGTGCACCGTGTTTAAAAGGGAGACACGAGCTTGCTCCAGGTGGGACTGATGTGGCAAGGTGTATGGGGGTGTCCCCGTTAAAGGACGGATGCAGATGTCCAGTGTTTATGAAGATTTATTGCCGTTCTATAATAAAATACAAACAGCAATCAGAATAGCATGAGCTATACATAATGCATAAATAATAATACTGGCTAAAGGACTGTACTGAAAGATACGCACATCTAATGTAAACAAATACCTCACACGAGGCTTATAGCTTTAACAGCGTGATTAGCTAATTAGTATATTTTTTAATTAACAACACGGCATCCAACTTGGACGGTAAGTTGGTGGAGAAGCTCACCTTTTCTCATTCACACACAAAAAACCCACGATGCAGGATATAGGAAAAACACAGGCAAGAAATACATCATACACTGCTCTTTAACGGAGCTATATACTTCTCTCTACACTATGGCGTCTCACACATGCGAGGTGCGTTCAATGGCCGTCGGAATGACTATGATGCGTTCATGAACATGGGAAAAATGGAAAATCACCGGATATATAATAAAACTACAGACAACAGAACACTCAAGGAAAACTCTACAATTACCAGCCACTTCTGTACGTTCTCTTAAAATAACTGAGGCGATTGCGGGTTACATTTGCAAAGATATGCGCCCGTATTCCGTTGTTGGAAACGAGGGCTTCAGGGAACCAAAAAAATGGTTTTAATAACACTAACCCGAATCAAGATTGGATTGGATCGGATCGGATTATGATAATCGATTCTCAGTCTTGAGAATCGGAATCGAATCGATTCCCAGCCCTAATCAGGATGCTGAACTCCCTCCCAGCACTGCCCTCTGCACCCACAAACTCTGGACACTAACACTCCCCAGCCCCCACCACTATGCACAATCAAATGGCACCAGCCACTTTACAAACTCTTGGCAGCATAGCGAGCCGGCCGTATTCACGCGAGATCTCGAGAGAATGCTGGACAGTTAAACACAGAGGGGGTAGTACTATGGTCTGAGGCCATTTCAGCCTAAGGAACAGGTGACTGACTGGGGATGTAAGCGCCACGGGCCTTGCGAGCCAGCCGTTTTCACACGAGATCACGCGATTATCCTGAACGTACGCAAAACCACAAGATCCCTCAATAAACTGTGTGTTTAAAGGAAACAACAACAACAAACCGCTGACTTTGCTTCTCCGACGTGGAAGAGATTATAAAAAGCATCTGTTGTGTCATAAATTATTGTGTGTTGTTCCACTTCAACAATTAGTCTCTCATCGTTCATGCTGAGACCCTTTGATCGATTGACTGCTGACCTGGTGCCACCGGTCATGACGTAATGTTGATGTGAAATTGGGATAAGCTACATGAACTGCATATTGTGTTTTATTTTGAAAGGGGGCGGAAGTTTATTACATTGATTCTGTGTCAGATTTCCTGTCTGGTGCGCAGTGCTCTGTTGAAATTTACGAGGTTTAGCAACGGCTCGCGTCAAAAACAGAAGTGCTACGGAATGGTCCGGAGAGACGCTTCTGGGAGGCTGCTGAGACATTCCGTGCGCCCTGTGTGAGTGCTCTCATTGACTAGACTGGCAGCTATCTGCTCCGGTGACCACGGCACAGCCGTTACGCGGCGCGTACGCCTTCGGAGTGGGCCAGTGGGCTCCGTCTCTCCTCACTTGATACAGAAAGTACGCATGCGCGCAGGGGATTTTTCTGGGTGGGTGGGGAAGTGTGCTGCGTGCTGTGAGGAGCACCAGGAGTGAGTGACACAGGCAAAACTCCAGAGAATTAAATGCCAACGGCTTAAAACATTTACATGACAAGTACTCGATGGTCACGATATAGTCATTTCATACATCTCACGTAGAACAAGCCGATATATCGCCCACCCCTACACCCAAGTGTTTGCAATTATATGGGTGGATATAAAAGCATGCGCAATGTAGAGTTGCACGATACCCACGGTATACCCGGTACCCCGCGGTGCCAAATCATAACCGTCGCTACTATACTAGAAATTTTACACGACGGTACTACCGTGGATTACTATACTACCGGTGCCAGTCTCCGCTACATAGCGGCCTCTGCTCTCCTCCCGGCTTCTCACTGCATGCTACTCCTTTGTAAACAAACCAACGTGGAACCGCAACCTAACTACACAGCTGCTGAATGATTGGCTGTTTGCCTGTTACTGGTGACGTCCAGGGATATGATAGGCTGTTTCCGCACGCTGGGTCCGCCCGTCTGTTAGCTGATTGGCTGTTCGTGTGTTTCTGCTCCGCTTCCATAGAAACTCGCTTCAAAACAAACAACAAGCTAAAGTTCTGTCTCGCCCAGACACGAGACAACACACTCACCATGGCAGAAGCACCGGGCCCGAGCAGCGAGTCTGCCGTGGCGTCTTCATCAGTGGCAACACTAATTTTGCTTAAAAAACAAACGTCGTTGTTTCAAACTAACTTGTACAAATACATTGTAGTTTATAAAAATAATAATAATAAAAAAAAGGCCGCAGTATCGCGATAATACCCGGAACCGCGATACTTTGTCTGGTATAGTATCGTGGTTACTCATTTTGGTATCGTGACAACTCTAGCGCAATGTGATGAAGAAAAAATTGTTAACAATGGCAGCCTTAGCGTTGCTAGAGGACCTTGCAAATGGTGCAATCTGACGTTAGTGATTTAAGGAACGCAAGGATTTACTTGCGAACGATGATAATTGGCTCATAAGCCGATTTCGGTTACCAAGGCCAGTGTTACTGGAGTTGTGCGCAGAGCTGCGGCCGGCCCTAGAGTGCATGGGTTGTCTGTGTCCACTAGTGATGTAACGATGCATCGTGACACGATAAAAAAATCGGTTCGCATCGGTTGACAGAAAAAATTAATCACGATTCTTGGCGAATGCGAGAGAAGTAGGATATGTTCTTTTTCGTCTTTTTAAAAAATTAGAAATAGGTTACGTTGTGGCTGCAGCTTCCACTGCCGTGTCTTGCCTTTCTGTGTCACACACACACACACACACACACACACACACACACATGCGCAGTAGTGGTAATCGGCGTCAGGCCTGACTGTACCGTAAAAGATACCATAACACAGACTCTCCAGGAATTCACAATGTTGCGATTTTCCAACTTCAACGCAATTTCAGTGAATCCCCGTGAATTCAGGGCGGTGTTGCAATTTTAACCAATCACCGCAATCGTTACATCCCTAGTGTCCACACAGGCGCTGACTATGCTGGGGTTCCTGGCAACAGGGGCATTTCAGCGGGAGGCCTGGTTTAATGCATGATCCATTCATTATGACCAACAGCATGGTTAAACTCTAAACATCATTAAACTCTATAATGCCTCCCTCAGTGAGTCAGATACACCCCCTTCTGTAATCTGACACAAACACAGACAATTACTTTTGCATTTGTTGCTTTGTTGCACTTTATTTCATGTAAATTTTGTTCTTGTATGTACCTTTTTATACAGTGTATGTAAACTTCTGGTTTCAACTATATATACATACAGTCCCTGACAAAAGTCTTGTCACTTATCTATTTTGTAGAAACAACAGCTTATAATGTGACTTTTAATTAATCCATTGGTTTTAGAAATGGCTCATATGAAAGCTAAAACCCTCCCAAATTATGTTTAATGTACTAAAATAAATTTGCTTCACAGAAGAAAGATATATTATTCAATGAACACAGAAAGGTCAGATTTTGGCAAGACAAAAGTTTTGTCGCCTACAGAGAATAATGTGAAAATCGAACAAATAATTTACTTCAAATATAAAAATATGTTGCATAACATCAGTTAATTAAGTAGTGGTGCTGTGAGATCCATATTTAATATCTTGTATGACTTCCATGAGCTTGAAGGACTGCATCCATGCGGTTCGGCAATGATTCATACAATTTATTGATGAAGTCATCAGGAATAGCAAAGAAAGCAGTCTTACATGCCTCCCAGAGTTCATCAAGATTCTTTGGTTTCGTCTTCCATGCTTCCTCTTTCATTCTACCCCAGACATGCTCAATGATGCTCATGTCTGGTGACTGGGCTGGCTGGTCCTGAAGCACCTTGATCTTCGTCGCCTTGAGGAACTTTGATGTAGAGATGGAAGTATGCGGTGGAGCACCATCCTGCTGCAAAATTTGACCCCTTTTATGGTTGGGAATGTAAGAGGTAGCTAATACTTCTTGATATTTTAGGCTATTGATATTGCCTTCACCCTGCAAATCTTTCACACACTCCCATACTGGATGTAACCCCAGACCATGATTTTTTCGCCACCAAACTTAACTGTTTTCTGGGTAAATCTCGGGTCCATGCGGGCTCTACTAGGTCTTCTGCAATATTTGCGGCGGCTGTGATGTAATTAAACTAAAGATTCATCTGAAAAATCCACCTTCTGCTACTTTTCCAGCGTCCATCCTTTTAGCAGGCTGTGGGCCATGGCAAATGTCACACATTTTTTTTATTGCCTTTTGTTTAGTGCTGGTTTCTGGGCACTGATTTGACCATGAAGGCTGTTTCGAGACAGAATTCTACAAACTATTCTGGTTGACACGGGGACTTGAGGTGACCAGGCCTGGTGGAGCTCTGCCAGCCAACAAACGGTCCTCCTGAGCAGTTGTCTTGCGGGGTCTGCCGGACCTGGGCTTGTCAAAAACATCTCCAGTCTTTTCAAATCTTTTTCTTATTCTTTGTACTTGACGCTGAGACACATTGAAGGTGTCAGCCATCTCAGCAGTGGATCTGGTCTTCAGCCTCTTGATAATCAACGCTTTGGCCTCAGGGTGAATCTTAGGCATGTTGTCAGAGGTCAAGTTGCAGTTGATGTGAAGGTCTGGTGTGCTGGGGTTCTTTTAATACACACCCACTAACTGACTGATCACTTATTGATCACAGGTGAGGCTGTAATCTAGGACTGGGTGCATCCAATGACAAAGCGACAAGACTTTTGTCTTTGCAAAAAACTGACTCAGTGGGCTTTACCAAGCTGTGAATGTTAGAATGCTTTTCAGTTCAGTCGTTTGGCACCAAAACATTATTTCAAAAGCTGTTGGGATTGAAATGAGCCATTTCTTGTAAAAAAAATTGATTAGAAATATATTTATGGGGCACTTAAGGTCAACTTGTACCCAAGCGACAAGACTTTTGTCAGGGACTGTACATACACACACACACACACACACACACACCTATATATATATATATATATACACATACATACACACACACACACACACACACACACCTATATATATATATATATATATATATATATATATATATATATATATATATATATATACACACACATCTTTTATTTTTTGATATAGCTCACTGTTTATATCATTAATTCTGTTTATACCGCTACACTTGCCGTCACGCTTTGGCAATGTAAACATATGTTTCCCATGCCAATAAAGCTGAATTGAATTTAAGTGAATTGAATTGAATAATAACCTTGAAAAAAATGTAAACGTTACTCCAGCATGTGAAATGTACTGTGAACATGTGCTGTCAACTGGCTAATGTTAGCTCACTTAATAACGTGGATGAATTGCTAGCTAGCTAGCAAACTCAGATGGACTTCACGGAGTTGTGTCGTCACAAAGACTTCTCCCAGTCAAATGTAAGAAGATAAATACAGCAAAAACAAGATGACAGAAACTTTATTTAAAACACCAACACTCGTTTTATGTAGCTGAATATAGCTAAATTGAAGGCTAAAAACTATTTAAGAGTAGCGTAACGTAATTAATGCAATCAACGTCATTTAACTGCAGAATTAGGCTATATGTCATTAATAATAATGTGCCAATCTTATTTGCCACAGTTGATTTAACACCTAAACACTGTGAGAGGAGCATTTTATTTGCAGCATTATGTGTTAGCATAGTCTGTCGTCAATAATTATGGAGTTATATTCTCCACATTTCTATAATGTAATTTACTGTATTTACAGTTGAATGAGTGATGCTGACTGTGAGTTATGAGAATATAACACTGTATTTGTGTCAGTTGAATATAATGCCAACTAAACAAAAACATTTTGAACTACTTACAGCCTCATACTTAATGTTAGAGAATTTTTAATAAGATGAAAATGCAAAGTTGTATTTCCTGCATCAAAATTTCAAATGCACAAACAGTAGACTGCCCTCCTCGTAGAACAGCTCTCAAATTTGAATTTATTTAGCCCATTTGTAGTCTAAGACAGGCGGGCAGTGTTTCACTGGTAGAATTCATATGCTTATGGACAAACTGACTCAAATGACTCGTAAGATCTGGATCCGTTTAGTGAGTGATTACGAAAGATTCCATAAAAGGATCAGAGTTTGACATCTCTATAGCTAACAAGATCAAAGATATTAAATGTAAGACTATAAGACAAATGGTGTTGATTTTAGCTAACAATAAATTATGCATATGTACAAAGCGAAGGTGTATAACTAACAATCGCTTTCTATGAGCCAAAAGATGCAGGCAAGGCAATGACCAACAAACTAACTGTAACCGAGAAAAAACTAGGCTGAGGTGGGACACCTGGCTGTGGATTTGCTGTGTGGCAAGAGTCAGGCATCGGCTGCATAGTGTTGATGGGGATTTGCAAACAACAGCATTAAGTAGACACACAGTGAAAATCTATATGGATAAAAAATTAATGCATTCAGATGCATCCTGAAGTGCCTAGAGATTCCCACCCATAATCAGCACGAGGGTCAGTGCATTAACCAAATGCTGCAACACATGCAACAGATATGCAATATAGAGCGGTTATAGTTAGTAATGTGCTGTCTTTTAGTGTCAACACCACTAACACGCTGCAAAGTGCTGCATGTTGTCAATTTATCACCAAAAAAACATCTCACATCCAAAAACAGTCAGTTTTGGGACCTCGCCATTTAAGTGAACAAAGAAAGGCCTAGACGCAATGATAAAAGAAAAAATATAGAAAACAAATTAGACCAATCACATTTTCTCCACACACTCCAACACTTTTTGTACTTTTGAGCCAACTATGACCTCTATTCGCCAGAAGACAGACTCATCACAAAGAGGCTATGCTAAAGCCTTACCCTCGACTGACCTGGACTCCTCACCAAAGCGAGATGCTAACATTCCTGACTGGGACCAGCTCAAGCTAATGCTTGCCTCCATAAATGTTGTAAGTTTTTCCTCACTTGAACCGAGGGTCTAAGGACAGAGGGTGTCACTCCCTGTACAGATTGTAAAGCCCTCAGAGGCAAATGTACTTTGTGACTTTGGGCTATACAAATAAAATCTGATTTGATTTGATAAATGGTGATATATGCGGGAGAATGGACTCACTGGGTCTTCACTCTGAGATCACTACGCGCCTTAAATCCGTTCTTCCCTCCATCATTTCTCTGGGTACAGTGTTTCCCCTATATTCATTCAGTAGTGGCGAAGCGCTGCTACTAAATTACGAGCGCTGCTGCTGAAATTTCACAAGATCATTAATATCAATGCGCCACTAATGATTTTTACTCACATTGTATTCAAAGGACATCTACATAAGTTAACGTTCAAGTTTATACACTTTAGAGTAGTGAGTAGGGTAGATAGTGTAACGTAGGGGTGGGCGATATATCGAATATACTCGATATATCGCGGCTTGTTCTCCGTGAGATGTATGAAATGACTATATCGCGACCATCGAGTACTTGTCATGTAAATGTTTTAAGCCGTCATCATTTAATTCTCCGGAGTTTTGCCTGTCACTCACTCCTGCTGCTGCTCACAGCACGCAGCACACTGCCCCGCCCACCCGTACTTTCTGTATCAAGTGAGGAGAAGTGACGTGAAGAGCCCAGCGGGTTAATTGAAGATGGAGACGGACGACTTGGTTCCGAAGAAAAACAACTGCGGTCACGCCAGCCGTCTCTCGTTTTCGCGTGGTCACGTCAGCTGCTCCAATATTTTCAAGTGCGCCCTTATTGCGACTTTATGTCAAATACTTTGAGAAAACTGGGAAAGTCAGCGCGAGCTTACTGCAGCGTGTGGACACTTCCGGTTTTCAAAATAAGACGTGGGTGTTAAATGTATTAAACGTTTATTTATAAAATATGAAGAATGGTTAAAATTTGATTTTAAAAAGTGTCTCATAAGCCAAGTATGATCCTGCACTGCTTTAAAGCTCATATTTACATTATGAAATGTATTAAAAATTCATAAAAAATATGACAAGTGTTGTTCTACATTGATTCTGAGCAATTACAATGCTATCAAGGTAATAATGACATTATTATTTATTAGAAATAAACAATACAAAACAACAACAACAAAAATATCGAGATATATATCGTGTATCGCGATATAGCTTAAAAATATCGAGATATTGGTTACAGGCCATATCGTGCAGCCCTAGTGTAACGTTAGCGTAACGTAGAGTAGCGTAGCTCCTTATGGCAGTGTCCAACAAGTGAGCGGGCAGATAAAGTGATGGTGAAGTGGTAAAAGTGAACGGAGCAGCAACTATACTGAGAGACAGATTAGGCGAAATGTAGTTTGTCAGTTAATACATGCTACAGCCTGTCAGCCTAACGTTTACAGTACGTATTTTAGCTGCTAAGTAGTGTTAGCTACATTAATTAGCTGCTTGTCATTGCTACCTGTGTGAGTCCAGAGGAGCAGAGAGAGGAGTGAAGACAGGAGCGAGGAGAGGAGCAGAGAGGAGTGAAGACAGGAGCGAGGAGAGGAGCAGAGAGGAGCAGAGAGGAGTGAGGAAAGGAGCAGAGAGGAGCGAGGAGAGGAGCAGAGAGGAGTGAAGAGAGGAGCAGAGAGGAGCAGAGAGGAGTGAAGAGAGAAGCAGGGAGAGGAGCGAGGAAAGGAGCAGAGAGGAGCGAAGAGAGGAGCAGAGAGAGGGGTGAAGAGAGGAGTGAAGACAGGAGCAGAGAGGAGCAGAGAGGAGTGAAGAGAGAAGCAGGGAGAGATGCAGGGAGAGGAGTGAGGAAAGGAGCAGGGAGAGATGCAAAGAGAGGAGCAGAGAGAGGGGTGAAGAGAGGAGCGAGGAAAGATGCAAGGAGAGGTGTGAGGAGCAGGACCTAGAGACTTTTCAATACTGAATATAGTTAATCTTAATAGAATTAATTATTAATTGATTTCTGGCCTCATCCTTATGATTGCATTTCTATAAGACTGACCTGAGAACAGACTACAGGGAGAGCATCTGGCCACTTGCATACGTGTGAACATTGGCTGACTTGGCTGCAATCTTCTGGATTAAAAGTCAGTTTTTGGTGTCAACCTTCCTCTGTTTAGCACATGCCATGGCACACTGACTCACAGTTTGACCTCTTTTCTCTCTCGTCTCCTCACTCCTTTATAGTTTTCTCTCCATCACTGTCACTGCCGCTCTATTCAGTGAAGGCCTGCCCTCTCCTGCCTGTGACTGGCTGACATTCTTGCCTTTACCTTGACCAATTCCAGTCCTCCTCATGCCTAAAACCAACCAACTCAAACCCACAAAGGCAATCAAAGACAGGTAGGATGTACCTCTAGTTAAGTAGCGGTGCAGAAACACTGTCAGAAAGAAAAAAATGATTCGCTGGTCAAAAAGTAATCTTTGCCAAAACTGAATAAAACTCTAAGATGATATGTCATTGCCGGCTCTGGATCCAGCCGGACAGAGTGTGGGTCCAGACCCGGACCGCGGTCCGCCTATTAGTGACATGTGCTCTAAAGACATTATAGATGGAAAAAAAAACAGCTTCCCCTGCCCCTGTGACTCCCCAACTGAGTCTTTCCACTTCCTGGAAACACTGATCACCCAGGATCTCAAGTGGGATCTGAACATGGTCAGAGTGACATAGTTGGGAAATAACCAAGAAACAACACATGGGAGCTTTGGTCTTGAGAATCTGCAGCCTTTGCCTGGGCACTGCATAGAAGCCTAGGACACATTTTAACACAGTTCCTATTGGTCTGGTGTCTTTTCACCTTTTCTATGAACTGTCATAGACTCGAGTTACTTGGATCATCACACTGCGTCCTGCCTATCAGCTATATTGTCAAATATAATATTGTTATGGCTTTACACATTTGTAGTGGAGCATGTAGTGAGCGAGCAGTAAAACAAGAAGAATGTAGTAACTTCCTGTTATCAATGTGCGGTGGCTCCCATGTTGTTTTCGTGCTGTGATCTGAGTAAATATTCTCCCTTTGGCCTAATATTTAAGACCACATTTACATGGCACTTGTTGGGACATCATGATTTGCAAACTGTTCTGGCATGGATTAAAATAATTTAATTTTATCATGCGATTCATGTCATTTCAAATTCTTTAGGTGGAGTGAAAATGTGTTATTATCATTACTACTAGTATGAATATTTTAACTTAGAACATAGGAACAGAGTTGGTGACAACAGGATCTCATGATATGGAGGTAGCGTAGCCGGTTCGAACCCCACCGTTGCCAATAACTTTGGGACGGCTGTGGCTCAGTGGTAGAGGGGCTCTTGCTCCACACAGTCTAACTGTAACACAGAAATGAAGGCCTGGTAAACGATGAATTGATTGATGCTGTCAGCAGTTTTAGTGGATAAGGGTGCACAGTCCACATACACATGCATTGAGAATTCTATATCCACTGGATAAAATGGAAGCTCTGCCTTTTATTTACCTGTTGCCATGGCAAATCAGAGTATAGAAATTCTTTTTTCTATTGACCACAAAGAAGCTCAACTCAGAATGGACAGAGTTAACTAAAGTCAATCTAACCAGTGTCCCTAAACTGAAAACTCAGTTTCCCATCAGGCTTGTTGAACTAAGAGTTTGGCTCAAGTTTATTAAAGCAGCTTTTAGCAAGGCATTGCTGCCCTCTACGGGATCATTTAAATATAGCTAAATAGAGTGCTTGCCTTGCAGCAACACAGGCTTTGTAAATCAGGAACCTGAAGCTTTTAAGATTACACTGACCAAATCAAGGTGGACCTAGATCATTTGAAAGTATGGAATTTTACACAAAATGGAAAAAGGTTGAAATCTTGTTTTGTTTAAACTGTGCGTATGACGGCTGCTTTGCTGAAATTTTAGGAGCCCTAACTTTGCCACACTCATGCAATCATTTCCTGTACAAACAACTGAATGTTTGACTGTGAATAATGTCATGTTAGCTCAAAACTCAAGTTTTATTTTTTAGCATGAATTTGCTGACTATATAAGACGTGGATCTGGTTAACCTGGTACAAGTTATGTGGAAGAGTATAGGGCCTATACCTTTCTGTTGCCAGTCTGTGGCGCTATGACTAGGACTGAATATTAACGTATACATGTCTTCAGTCAGGGACTTATAAAACATGTTTGGGGCAGATGTGACGATGTACAATCAAGTTACAACAACTTCCTGTTTCATGAAACATCGCCGCATAGCCGTGGACACAGTACTATTATGACCAGATTTCAGGTGGATGTTGTTGTTACCCTGCTACATCAAAAAATGGAATTTGATTCATTTCAATATGATTCTTTTATTTCCTGTCAATGGTACTACATCCAGTGACAAGCACTTTTATGAAATGTGTGAAGTTTGGGGCAGATTGGAAAATTTACTACACTGAATTTACAGCAAATTCCTGTTAAAGAGAAAATCATAGAAACCTGTGCTGTGCTGTCAAGCTTTTGAGGACATTTATGACTGGGGTCTTTACACATGTGGTGTATGTGTTGGATGTGGTGAAGTATTAAAGATGAGGATGGATCCTTAATCTGTGACCAAAATCAAATCAATCAAGTCTTTAAAAGGTTCTATAGCAAGCCTTATAAATCAGACTGCTCCACTAGTGAAAAGGATATGGAAGACTTTTTCAGAAACATATCTTTACCAGCCCTCAGTGAGGAAGGAAAGGAATCGTTGAAGTCACCTGTCCTAGAAATGAAGTTAAATCTCTTGTCAACTCTCTGCCAACTGGTAAGACACCAGGTGATGATGGCTATACAGGTGAGTTTTATAAATGTTTCCAAGACAGGCTTATACCACTTTTAACACGGCTTTTTAATGACATAATAATCAATCAATCTATGCCAATAACCATCTCTTTAATTCCTAAGCCAGGCAAGGACCATTTGCAAATGAGTAATTATAGACCCTTAAGTATCCAGCGATAGCTGTGTCGCTGGATGCTGAGAAAGCCTTCAATAGAGTAAGTGGAAATACCTGTTTATGTACTGTCCAAAATTATGGCTTCGGCCTGGTTTGTATAAATTGGATGAAAGCACTTTTTAACATGAACCAGTAGCATCGGCCATCTTTATCGGTCTACACGCCAAGGCTGTCTGGCATCTCCGACCATTTTTACACTTGCCCTCAAACCTCTTGCCTGTGTCATACGTCCCCAAAAAGACATAACCGGGATCTTCCGCTATCACTAATTGGCAGTTAATTTAATTAAGATGTGCATCCCCCCCAAATTCTTATATCTTTTCCAATGAAACCATTTAAAATACCCAAATCTTTCTTTGATGACCTAAATAAATCGTTATGTAGTTTTCTTTGGAAAGGTAAATTCCCCAGAGACAAACTATCAACTCTTCAGGCTCCATATTCTAAGGGAGGGTTAAATCTTCCCAATTTGAGATGCTATCACCTTGCAGTTCAGTTTCGCTCAATTTGGTGCTGGCTACATTGGGACAAATGTGTGGCAAGATGGCTTCCTATTGAACAACACCTATCAAAACATGTTCCGTTGAAATCTCTTCCATTCCTAACCTCTAAGAAAATACTCTTAAACATTACTAAGAATTGGGGATGTAATGATACACTCAACTCACGACTCTATTCACGATTTTTTGTTCACTATACAATTATTATTTTTTTTAATCATAATGAGCTACAGACAAATTATGACCAAAAAATGTTATTTATTTGTAGGAAAAAAATCTTAGGTGCTTTCTTTACAGAAACTCTCAAACAGTTTGTGTTCTCCTATAAAAAGTGCAACTTACATCTCTCACAAGTAAACTGGTGTTAACTGATGTAATGTGCAGTTTTCGCTCATGAGGTGGCGTAACGTTACTTTGCTTCTCACTGTGGTGGTGGCTAATATACTGCTGCATGTTGCTTGTGTTGCCGCTATATGTTAGCAGTCTCTTGCAATATTTACATGCTGTTTTGGTTTTGTCAGTCCATTTCTCACCGTTTGTATTTGTGTATATAGGGAATCCAAAATGCTGCCACACAGGTGATTTAAAACTGCTCGGTGCATTCAAAGCTATTTTCTACAGTCTTCCCTCGTTCTGTGCTCCGTACCTACGTAGTGACGTGAGTCGTGACTTGACACCTGACGTTGAACAAATGAATCACCAAGCCTGGGCTCGTCTCTGCCAGACTAATAATGAACATGTCTTCACCAGTGTGGTTTTTTTCATAGTGACAGAAGATAACAACAGCATTGCTGTTTGCAAAAGTTGTTCAACGAAGATTCCGAGACGAGGAAAGAAGACTTTGAGCTTCGTGAATGATACAAACTAAAGCAGAGACATAGCAGGAGACATTAGCAGCGTTTTTTCACCCTGGAATAGAACTTTGACCAAAAAACAGCAAGATAAGACATACAGATTTTTTTGCTAGGTCATCGAGTTCTCTTTGCACCGTGATGAGACACGTATCTTTCTAATCAGCGGAGTCTCTACTTTCACGCAACGTTTGTGTGGTTTGGTTGAAAGCAGTGAAATTAGCCGAAGCACTAAAGTAGACGTGCTGTTTTCATGTTTTTGTTACATGTCCAGATAATTGCTTAGGGATTGAACTATGTTCCATTTGGGTAGCAATGCTTGATAGAGCTTTTAGCTGAGTTTCTCTCCGTCATTTTGGTATGCTACATGTTAGGATTGGTGCTTCCTAGCAGATGCTGATCGTCTGTATTGTGCATGCATCTCCCGCTGTCCCCCGTACGGGAGACTTTCGGGTTGAAATATGAATATGATTATCGGTTATCGGTATCAGCCATGAGAAGCAGGAAATTATCGGTTATCAGTTGAAATTTTTCATATCGTGCATCACTAAAAAAGTATGCATTTAAGGGTGTAATCTGAGTCCTACGTTGTTTGCAATTTTTTTAGAGCCATTGGCTCAGATGGTAAGACAAAATGAAGCAATAGCAGGTATAGAAATCAACGATCAGCAGCATGTAATAAGTTTATTTGCAGATGATGTAATGGTTTATCTTAAAAATCCATCAGTCACGTTTGAACCACTTATGCAGTCCTTAGATCAATTTGGCTCATACTCTGGGTACGAATTGAATAAGTCTAAAACTCAAGTTCTCATGCTTAATTGTAAACCAAACCAAAGACTCAAGGAGACCGGATTAAATTGGGAGGCAAAGTCAATCAGACACTTGGGTATAAACATTACCAAAAATCTTACAAAACTGTATAAAAGTAATTATGGAGAAATTGATGAAAACTTAAGGAAAGATATTGATAGATGGTCTACATACCCGATGGGACTTAGTGATAGAATATATACTGTAAAAATGAATGTATTACCACGCTTGTTATACCTGTTCCTTTCCCTACCAGTGCCTATACCGCCAGAACAATTTTTTAAATGGGATAAACTAATATCAAGATTTATATGGGATGGAAAGAAACCTAGGGTAAAGTATAGTACTCTACAGCTGACCAAAAGAAAGGGTGGAATGGCACTTCCAAATTTAAAAAAATATTTTCAAGCAGCGCAACTGCGTCCGCTCCTGAGTTGGTGCAGTAGTGCCTACGAGGCTAGATGGAAGGATATTGAAGCACCAGTCTCTGCATTCCCAATCCAAACGATCATAGGTGAACGAAAGATCCCAGAGAACATCGAATTTGCGTCGGAGATAGACATGATAACGACTTATACACTAAACACATGGCATTCGGTTGTGAGACAGTTGAGGGTGGGAAGGGAACTTGGTTTATTGAAATGGATTGCACACGATGTGGCTTTTAAACCTGGAAGGCTGGATCCTAGATTTAAACAATGGACTCAAGTGGGTGTGACTGCCATGTGCTCGTTGATCCTTAAGGGAAAAATGAAGAGCTTTCAAGAAATGAAAAACGAATATGGATTGGCCAATCAAGATTTATTTAGATATCTACAACTGAGAGACTACTATTGCAAGGAAGTTAAAAGAGCAGAGGATGATATACATCCAATAATAAAGCTCTTCTCTCGGGCATATGGTGAAGTTACGCCTAGGGCGGTGTCCAAACTTTACATGTGTTTGATTGAGTTGAACAAAGATTCTACTGTGTATGTGAAGAACAAATGGGAAAAAGAATTGGCTGTGGACATTTCTGATGAGATGTGGTATGATATGTGGGTTATACACCAAACGACAACTCAGTCAAGCGGATGGAGGGAATTTTCATGGAAAAACCAAATAAGATATTTCATCACACCTCGAATTAAAAGTAAACAACTTAAGGCACCTCAGCCATGTTGGAGACAGTGTGACCAAATTGATCCTGACCATACACATGTTTTTTGGAGTTGCAGTAAAATCCAGCCTTTCTGGGAGGCTGTGCACTCAGTTATTTGTGTGGTCTTAGGATATGGGATCCCCAGCTCATGTCTTGTTCTTTATTTGGGTCATATGGGAGGAGTTGTTTGTCCGAGAGACCAATATTTGGTCAAGATCTTTCTGGTTGCTGGGAAGAAGGCGATCACCAGGAACTGGCTTAAAACAGATATCCCGGATTATGAACAGTGGAGGACTATCGTGGACAATATACAGGATATGGAGTATTTATCGTTCAAACTAAAAATTCAAGAAGATTTGTTTCAAAAGAGATGGGAAAAATGGTTATTGTATAAATCCAAAAGGGGAGAAAAGTGAAGGGTGAAAGTTGTGTACCCCTGTGATGTCTTGATTTATTTCTTTTTCCCTTTTTCATTTTTTATTTTTTTATTTTATTTTTTTTCTACCGTTGTGTGTTACTGTTTTATACTTGAATGTTTTTCTATTCCTGTGCAATCCAAAATAAAGACAAAGTTATAAAAAAAAAAAGTATGCATTTTTGCAGATTTTTAAATTGTGTCACGATAAATCGTTACATCCCTACTAAGAATCCTATCATTTTGAACTCGTTCTCTGCATGGTGTGAAGCTCATGCTGTCATTGTAAAAACATTTCTCTGTTTCGTAAAACTCCTTTATGTGATAATCCCAACATTTCCCATCAGATTACAGATGGAATATTGAGCAATTGCGTTAGTAAGGGCATAAAAACAGTTGAAGATCTATATATCGAAGTAAATTTTCAAACTTTCAACAACTGACAGAGAAATTCAAACTCCCCAAACATAATTCATTTAAATATTTTCTAATTACACACTGGATCTGCAATAATTGTTCAGACTTTCCTCATATCCCCCTGGAATCCCTGTTTGAAAAACATTTAATGTGTGAAACATTAAACACCAGTAAGGGGCTGATATCTGCTATTTATGCTATTTTAATAACCTGACAACATATAATCAGATAATACAAAGAAGAAATGGGAATCGGATCTTAACATAAGATATGACGACAAAGACTGGTATAATATCCTTGAAATCTCTCAATCAGTACTAATCTCAACAAAACACAGACAAATACAGTTCAGTATATATATACCGTATTTTCACGACCATAAGGCACATATAAACGTCTTATATTTTTTTCAAAATGTGCGGCGCGCCCTATAGCGCAGTGCGCCCTATGTGTGTTGTTAAACCTGTGTTGAGAACGTTAAAGGGGGAAGTATGAGCGTGTATAAAAGAACAGGTTTGTTGTCTTAACAACCCTGAAAATGGCAAAGAGACACGCGTATGAAGCACAGTTTAAACTGAAGGCTATAAGCTACGTGGAGGAACATGGAAATCGAGCAGCCGTGAGAGAATTTAAGATTAATGAATCGATGGTTCGCAAGTGGAGGAAGCTGGAAAACGAACTCCGACAGGTGAAGAAGACGCAGCTGAGTTTCCGCGGACATAGGGCGAGGTGGCCCGACTTGGAGGAAAGACTTGAGCGGATGGATTGTAGATGCGTGGGCTAACGTGTCTACTGGCACTGTTGTTAGAGCTTTCGCAAAAGCCGGCATCATTTCCGAGGGGCCGCACGGCACGGAAAGTGACTCTGACAGCGAAGAAAGTGGAACTGGCATATTTGATTTAGCGCAGCTGTTTACTCAGAAACGGAAGATGAGGACTTCGATGGGTTTGATTAATGACGATTACCGGTAATGTGCTAATGTGTGCTGTGGTAATGTGCTTAAAAAATGTTAGTACTTTGTAATAAAGACTTAAAAAAAGCACAATCAAACTCAGTTTTGCTCCCGCTCTATTTTTAAATACGCACACTTGTATGCTTGTGTGTGTGTTGTTGTAAGGCGGTGCGCCATATGTGTGTGTGGACTGCGCCTTTTCGTACGGTGCGCCGTATGTGTGTGTTAAATACAGTAATGGCACACATAACTGAGACTGCGCCTTTTCGTACGGTGCGCCTTATGGTCGTGAAAATACGGTAATAGAACTTATTATACCCCATATAGACTACATAAAATACACCACAACTCCTCTCCAAATTGTCAGAGATGTAGAACCTGTAGGGGTACTTGCTTCATGTGCCCTGGAAATGTCCTAACTTGGAAACCTATTGGAAATACATCATTAATATAGTTTTCAAACTACAAATATTAAGATCCCCCCTGACCTGAGGATATGGAGTCTGGGAGATATACAAATTTTAGATGCAAGCTTTACTAAAAAATATTTCCTATTACTTGCGGGTACAGCTGGTAAAAAATGTATATTGCAGAATTGGAAATCAGAGTTTCTTCCATCGCAGAGACAATGGTTAAATGAATTAACATCCTACAGCACTCCTGAAAAAATCTCTGAGCAACCCAGAGAAGTATGAAAAGATATGGGGCTCTTTTTTGTCCTTACCACCATCACTACATCAGTTTAACTAGTATGTCAGTATATAACCTGCTCCCCTTTACTATTTTGTCTACTCTTAGGATTTTGACTATTTGGGACCTCATACAGCATTTGATTGTATTTTATTGTACTTTTCAGATGTAAATGAAGGTGAACTCATGCAAAGGTTTTATTTATCTTTTTTTTTGACAAAAAAAAACCTAGGATTAGTAATAAAAAATAATCAACCCAAGAACTAAAGGAGGATTAGGACTTCCAGATACCAATATTATATAGCATTTAATTCTAGATAACCCCTTCAGTGGGCCTATACTGGTGTTAGAGAGAGTGGCAGTTGGGAGTGGCTAAAGGAAAACCATCCTTCAAAGCTTATAATAAAGACATAACTTTAACAGCTCTATGGTATAATCCCAGAGCCATTTCCAGAATAAACAACCCAGTCCTACAGTTCTCATGTGATTAGTTAAAATCCTCCAGAAGTGCTTGAACTTTATAGAATATCTTTACCATTATGCCCACTGTGGAACAATCCCTTGTTTACTGCAGGTGGTAAACCTCTTAGGAATAATGTATGGCAGAAACATAATATAAACCAGTTGGATCAAGTAATTAGCGAGGGTAAAACTATCCCGTTTAATGATTTAAAACTACAATTTGGACTGACAGATACAGAATTTCTGTCATAGTTAAAAATAAAATCTGTTATGAAACCTTTACTTTCCAGTAAAGTTTCCAGGCACTGCCCTTCTGTAAAGAGGGTTTGGGTGAAGGTTATTTAAAGTTTGTCACATGTATTTGGCCTGGACATAAAACTCTGCCCACTGGCATGTATACTGGGTGTGAATCTGACATGATGAACTGACATACTACTGCACCACTGTACCCCCCACTCCTTAAATTATTTTTATTATTATTATGATGATTATTATTTTGTTTGTTTTTATGTGTTTTTTGTTATTATTGTTGTGGGTGTTTTTGCGTTTTGTTGTTAAAATATATATTTAAAAAATAAAGAGTGATTCCAACAGGACCTTCACACGTTGCTGCTGGGCCCTCATAATAATCTGAGCAAATCCACGTGTGCTCACAGTGCACACTGTTCTGCTCTTAATGTTTCAGGAGGCTGGATACTAAAAACCTGAGCGAGTTCACTAGGCTGTGGCCCTTCGATTAATTTGCTCTTGTACATTAGTAAATGTAAAGCTACAAAAACAGACATGTTGCCATGCCAGACAAAAAGAAATTCATCAGTGCCACATTTTAACATGATACATTTCATGTTTTGACAAGAAACGATCACGTTAATGTAACAGTGATACATTTCCATTTTTCTGGTGTGGCAGCAGTACACTTCCATATGAAGCCATATTTTGTAAAAACGACATACAACATATAAAGCAGACGGATGTCTTGTGCTGTTGACCTTCATATTTGAATTATTAACTGTGTGATTAACTGGAGTCATGTAATGAGAACAAGCTGTCCACATTCACCACAGAGGGATTACACTTAAAGTTAATATGCAACGTTGCTTTGAATGTTCGATGTGGCACGTGTCAACGGGATTTCTGACAGATGAGTGTGAAACTAGGAAATAGTTCAACATGTTCTATGATGACAGTGTGAATGGCTGACAGTACAGTATCAGTGAAAACATTCGTATCAGCCTAACCACGAGCAGACAGGGTGGCTGAACATCCTTACCCAGGTATTTGATGGTGAATCCCCGTGGCGGATTAAGGGACCTTCTCATCCATCCTTCCCTCAGCACCTCAAGATGGTCCTCTTTGCCCTGAATCAACAGCACATGCTCGTCTATCCATCCCAGGAAGAAGGTCTCTGACACAGCCTCGGTAATCCGCTGGTTCCAGACATGTTGCTGGGTGTTCTCCGCTTTGAAATCGGCAAATATCTCATAGCCGGTGTGGTGCCTGGGCAGCTCGTCGCTCTCAGACACCCCCACCGCCCCCACCGCCTCCAACGCCTCCCCAGCCGCGACCCTGGACAGTACTATGGCCAGGGAATGGGGCGCTATCTGCAGGAAAGACTCCATTGTCGTGTCGGCCTTCTAGCTGACTACCGAATTCAAAGTGCTCATCGTATTTACCTCTCGGAGACCCCGTCACAGTCCGTGGATAACAGACAGTCCATGTTAGCTCGCAGGGCAGCTACACCCTGCCGCAGTGTTTCTATGAAGCTAGCTGGCTAGCTCCGTTAGCTCCCTGTGTTTATATGAAAGCCATGTCTACACGGGTCACACAGCTTCTTCTCCGGACACGATGTACCGCTCGAAAACCGGCCCAGTGTTTACCGAACACTCATGTCGACGGTTGTCCACCGGAAACGAGAGATGACATTCGTGATTTTCGGTGTTAACGTCAGGTACCAGCTAGCCTGCTGGATGCTAGCGGGTTAATGCATTCATCCAGGCACCAGATGCGGTGAGCTCCTTTTTCCTGTCGACAGGCAGCATGCTGGGTCTCAGGGGACGCCTCTATCCTTGTTTGGCATCCTTCACTGACACCTGGGAGGAGAGAGCTGTCCGACCTCCGGACAGGTGATAACCTGTCTCGCGCCTGGCACGCTTTGGTGTGGTGCGCGGGGACGCAGCTGGACGCAGGACTGTGTGATCCAGGTACAGTGATGGCAGGCATCGCTGCCGAGTGCGTCAAGGAAGCGTTCACAGCGCTGAAAACACTATCTTCCGGCCAAATTTTCAAATTAAAACTTACAGTTCAAAGCACCATCAAAGCCAGATGTTGAGTCAGCATAGATCTATCTATCTATCTATCTATCTATCTATCTATCTATCTATCTATCTATCTATCTATCACCAGCTTTCAGGAGTCTCCGTAACCATAGTAACTGACGGTGAAAGTGGAGAGGGAGGGACGCTGAATGAGGTTTACACAAACATACTCCAAAGTCTTTAGTGTCACACATGACACACCACGTGCTCTCTGCTGACTAAACTTTACAAACTGGGTCTCAAAATGACAACACAGGTAGCAGCCAAAAATCAATTGATAATGGATGACGTCACAGCGGACAGGACACAGACAGGAGAGAGACAGACAGGACACAGACAGGACACAGAAAGAGAGGCAAACAGGAGAATACAGACAGAGACACACAGGATGCAGACAGACAGGAGAGACAGGCAGGACACTGACAGAGAGAAAGACAGGACACAGACAGAGAGACAAACAGGAGAAGACAGACAGGACACAGACAGAGAGACACACAGGATACAGACAGGAGAGACAGGCATGTTAAGACAGACAGGACACAGACAGAGAGACAAACAGGAGAAGACAGACAGGAGAGACAGACAGAGAGACACACAGGATACAGACAGGAGAGACAGGCATGTTAAGACAGACAGGACACAGACAGAGAGACAAACAGGAGAAGACAGACAGGAGAGACAGACAGAGAGACACACAGGATACAGACAGGAGAGACAGGCAGGACACAGACAGAGAGGCAAACAGGAGAACACAGACAGGAGAGACAGACAGGACACAGACAGAGAGACAAACAGGAGAAGACAGACAGGAGAGACAGACAGGACACAGACAGAGAGGCAAACAGGAGAACACAGACAGGAGAGACAGACAGGACACAGACAGAGAGGCAAACAGGAGAACACAGACAGGAGAGACAGACAGGACACAGACAGAGAGGCAAACAGGAGAACACAGACAGGAGACAGACAAGGACACAGACAGAGAGACAAACAGGAGAAGACAGACAGGAGAGACAGACAGGACACAGACAGAGAGACACAGGATACAGACAGGAGAGACAGACAGGACACAAACAGAAAACAGACATGACACAAACAGAAAGACAGACAGAGAGACAGACAAGCAGCACTGTGCAGCACTTCAGCCTATCAGGATTCAGGACAAAAGTGACATAATGTCACTGTCATTGTCTACGAGCAAGTCAGTCAACATAATACTGTACAAGGAGAGGCGTGAGCACTGCAAGTTCATGTTCATGTGTGGGCCCCCTCATAACTTCTTAAGAACACTACACTACTGATGAGATACAGAGGACATGCCATCACAACTGGAAGTACAGAGTTTGTGGACAGTTGTCAGTGTCGTATTAGACTTGGGAAAAGAAACACCTCCATGACACTGACCTTGATGAATCGCTCAATCTTTTGGTGTTCTTCAAGGTGTTTGTGTCACTGTGTCACTCACAGAACATCAGTAAAGGCACTCACAGAAGGCCTGCTTGATTTTTAGTGGAATTCTGATTCTATTTTAGGACTGCTGTGATTTTGATACAAACCAATCACTATTTTCCTTCATTCTTTCACAATAAAAGCATTCTCTCTTTTCTTAAAATCTGTGCATCTTGAGTTCTGGTGTATTTCATGGTTGTAACAATAACAGCATTTGATTATATTACAGTTTGTTAGGTTGCAATCCTGAACAAATAAGTAAATGGCGCACATTTTCTTTTTAATTGAAAATGCAAACGTGCATCGATATGCCATCATTAGAGGTCAAAGCATATTCACATCAGAGTTAGTAGATTAATAGATCAGTTGAACACCAGCAGGTTCTGGGCCAAATCCTACAGCTATATTTGCCATGTGATTATTTCCTTATTTATTTTTGTCTTTCTTTCAGCAAAGACATTATGTTTTCAGTTAACTGCAGGTTAACAAAGTGACTGTCATCAGGATTCATCACTGACATGAACAAACTGACTTAAATCAGCTTAGGGCGGTTACTTTAATACCAATTAGATGTTCCAGTCTCTGTAAAAGAATTTCTACAGCATCCATTCAACCCTAGCCTTATGCAGAAGAAGTTCTGGTTCTGTGGAAGACATCCTACCTTGTTCCGGTACCCAAGAAGTCTCATCCATCTGTGCTCAATGATTATAGACCAGTTACCTTGACATCCTACGTTATGAAATATCTTTGTGAGCAATCGTTTTCGAGGTTGCTGGACATAAAAACTAAGAAAAGGAACAGACTTTGCTGTGAAAATGACATGAGACTGGCACTTTCTCAGATGACTCTGCAGTGGTGGGGTGCAGCGGTGGTGGAGAGTAGACTGAGTACAGAGATCTGGTTGATCGCTTTGTGGTGTGGTGTGGGAGCAACCACCTTGTCCTGGCCAAAACAAAAGAGATGGTCATGGACTACAGGAGGACAGAAGAATATATAAATATTCTCCCAGTGCAACACTAGATTCAGGATGCACATAGTATTGTATCCAAATCACAGAATCCCCAAATAATCAAACTTAATAATAGAATCAGAATTCTTAGTAATGGTAATTAGCGTCTGACTGATTCATAAGTTAGCATTAGTAGTAGGTGTCCAAAGAATGCAGAAAACAATGTAACAAAGCACTACTACAAACAAGGACAACACATGAAATATGAAGAGAACACAACTGATTAAAGGAACAGTGAGCTGATGTGGCTGATCCTCAGTAGCTTTACTGATGTTCTCTGGGTGAAGCTTAAGAAGTTAGTCTAATTGTACAAACACCTTAAAGAACACCAAACAATTCACATTCAAAAAGAATGAGGGAATAATCAAGGAAACACAAAGTAATGTAAAAAGCACATAATGGAAGTGCTTCTTTTCCCAAGTCTGACAACCAAGACACTGATAACTGTCCACAAACCCTGAACTTCCAGTCTAAACTCTATGCAGGATTGGTTGTTTCACTGTTGGGTAACTGATGACACTCTGGGCATTAACAATAATGGTCAGCTCCACAGAAGTCCCATTGATATCTTGCTGGTGTCTATTGTTTTTCCAATCCAGTTTTAAATGGAAGCACATCCACTTCATATGGCAGAAGCCTAGAGGGCCCCTAACAACTACACCAGCTTGGAAAATAGCCTGATACTCCATGAACAACACATGGTTCTGAATTCCCTGTAGATCAGTGTGATGTGTAATGTGAAACATTAATTGTAAAGGACTATGAGTTAACAGTTTGAGTTGAGCATAGAGGATGCATAATGTGTGATAGTGTCTGTGTTGTCATTGCAGCTAGTAAACCAGCAGTGGAAATGTTAACTAGACAAGATATGTTCAATATGCCACCAATGTTTCAAGAGATAAAAAAGAACTGAGTTTCTCTGCAGCTTCCATCATACCTGTAGCACGGCTGCCAACTGTGAGTACCAAGCTGGAGTGAGATAATCACATATACTGTATGTGTATGTGTACCTAATCACATGCACACATTTAAACTAAATAAGCAGCTTAGTAACATTTAAAGATATGGACTGAAACATATGAATCGGAAAAAAGAGGAATAAAGATTAATGTTACATCCTAGAAATAAATATTTTTATATTTATATTTAATAGATATTTTGGAAAGGATTTATATAGAAATTAATCAATAAATGTTCTTAGATTCATTCTAATGTCTTGTCTTTATATTGCCACATTTATTCATTCTTATGTCACTCTATCAGTACACATTTCCTATTTAACAAACTCACTTTCAAACTCTGCAGCTGCATCACCATCTAACTCACTCCAAATAAATATTTAGAAATATTTACATCATCAAATATTATAGGACATATGTTCCATCGGTGCAGCCAATCATATCATGATAGTTATTCACTGGTTGGAGTATCATACCAATTTGAAGAACTTCCACTCCCAAGATCATCATCACTCCCATACAATATTGGTTTCAGCACACACTGATACAAATAATACAGAGTGAGACTGTGATCATAATTGTATCAATACAGCTGCAGCAGGTCTGTCATTGTGTTTTTATCTCTTGTGATCTCTGTTGTTACGTTCTCCTCCTTTGTTGAAGTGCCACAAGATGGAGACAGAGTCCAGATAATTTGAGACTTGAGGAAGCCAGTCAGAGGATGTTTGATGGCTCACACCAAAGAAAGGGTACACGTGTCTAAAACCATGCTTGTGGCTCTGTGAGGCTGCACTTACAGCAGTCAGCATGCTCACAGTGATGTTAACATAAATATTTTTTCAACCCTTACATAACTATGCACATGGAGCCTTTATTGTATGTGGAAAGGAGAGGGGAGTCAGTGCACAATCAGATTTGTAAATGTGTGGACAAATCTGTTCACAATTGAGGCCGGCATTCATGTCTATTGAGAAGTATAGTATGTAAGTGTCAAAATATATAGAGTTTCTGGAATTAAAGATCATGTTGGACAGAATGATGTTTCAGCATATTTCTTGGGTGTAGTTCAGAGGCCAGAGGCCAGCAACCTGTGGCAGAAAAGTTGAACCAGAATCAACTTTTGGATAAACCCAACCCAACATCACACCACAGTGGCTGTTCCACACTGCTCTGAAATGTCACTGAAACTAAGAGCAATCCCCGTGGAGTTTAGGGACTAAACTATGATACTCTACTTGTTGTGTCTTTGTTTGGTTTATTTTATGTACCCAGCTTGTACATCTGTGTCTGGCTTTACTTTTTTTGACTGGATTGTTTAATCCTTTATTCATGGAGGCAAATGTTATGAATTCCATTATCATCTTTGACATACGTGGGATTTATATGGAGACAGCAAGTTTAGTTATTCTCAAAGCGCAAGTTCAGGTAAAGAAGAAAATATGACACAAACTGGAGAAAAATTAAAGTGGATTTGAGATCATAGATCCAGAATTAATATTATGTTTCATGAGTGGATACAATAATACCAGAGACATGTTGAAGTATATAACTTTATTTGGAAGGGAATGCATTTAAGCAGCCTTTTGCATGTCTGTGCAGCGCAGTCGATTACTGAGGGCATGGTCCAATGTCTGCCACTTTCACATTCTGCTTCTGTTGTCTGTAGAGGGAAAACACAGTACATGGGGGATTACAACATTGAAGTGTAGTTTATGTGTGTTCATGTTGATGCTCATGGGATTATTATTGTAGCAATGTTATTGGAAAATATGTGTGTAGAATTGTGAAACTGTATCTCAATCTATATGTATTATGAGTGAAAAGTGTTTATGTACAAGAGCTGGAAAAACAGAGTCACGCCTCTCAGTTGGCCTGAGTTTTGTTGCACTCCTGTCATGTCTGAGAGTTGCATACGTCTGTGGTGATGTGTAACTGTAACTCTTCTTTGCCCTGAGCCAATTTAGATACAGCAGCCTGCATGTTTGACTATATTTCAGTACAATAACTGTAGTCAGTAAACCATCAAGTAAAGAATCAAAATGAGTATAGTTTTGAGAGTCAACAGTAGCACATAATACTCAAAACATAAACACTCTGGTAAAGGAAGCACAGGGATGGGATGAAGAGCAGTGGACCTTGAAACAAACACTGCCCCCTTCTGCCCCTTCTGGGCCATACAGCCAAACACTGCCAGAGTTAGACTGAAAGCTGGCATGATGGGGGCAAAGCACTGTGCTCTGCAGCCTTCATGCAACAGATATCTGGATGCTCATGAAGATCATCCAGTAATCTCTGTACATAATAACTCATCTCGCCCAGAGATCACAGCCTTGTTCTGCTGACAACTCCTGTCTGAAATAAGGTCTCAGTTCTTCGCCCTGCACATAATGCCATTCATGGTATATCTCCACACCTAGTAGAGAAGCAGAAGATACTTCCCTGTTCTGTGCTATGTTGTCTTTCAAAGCTTGAGGTTGGTGTGACAAAGCATTAGTGTTTGGATGATCACTTGATTTCCAATATTCAATTTCATTGTGTTAAAAGTGCTCTTCCTTAGAGGAAGCAGTGATGAAGATATCATCCAATAAAGACATCACATTGCCCAAAGTAGTCCATAACAGACTGATAAATTGGAGGAGCACAGGAAACACCCTAGCTGCGGCCACTGTGTCAAAGATTTCTTGACTGCAGCTGCTGGTAGGTATTAGAAACTTGGGCTTAATGAATGATGCTCCTCGTGCTTAGTGTCAAACACATTTTCAGTGTTGGGTAGTGGGGATTACTTCTTTTTGGTACACTGACTGACACTGATCTTACAGTCACCAAACAACCTTGATTGTTTTATTAAACTTGGGCACAGTGACTATGGAAGCTGCCCACTCACGTGGGTTTTCCAGCCTGCATCAGTGAGCATCAGTGAGGTGGTGAGGTGAAATACCATCCTCACTGACAGCCAGTTCACCCTGCTGCCATCTGGCAAGTACAAAAGATACAAGATACAAAAGTATCTGCTGCTATAGCAGTCTTCATCCTGCTGCAGAAATAGCAGGCAAGTGAACTCTTGCGATCACGTGGTCACGTAGTCAGTAGAGAAAACCGAGAAGGCAGACTCAAACAAGCACGCAAATTTTGTCTTAACACTAACAAGTAGATCTGTGTGCGATTGTGTTTGCATGTTACATGCCTGTTCTTCTGGCAGAGAACACATATTGTGGCGTACGTGGTTCCATCACTGCCACATACTGGATCATACTGTTTGGTGCACATAGTTCCTCCTTCGAACTTATCGCAGTCCGGCTGGACACAAACACAGATAGTCAAAAGGTTAAGTTTGGTCATGAACTCATTAAATCATTAAATTAAAGACACCAGAAAATAAACAAACAAAAAAGAAAATGATCTGTGAACCTGTAAGTTAAATATTAATAGAGAATGCAGATCTCAGCAGTCTCACCTCTCTGGGTTCAGCAAGAGCTTCTTGTTCTGGTGCTGCAGACATCATCCTCTCATCACTGTCTGGAACAGCCAGGACTACACACACACACACACACACACACACACACACACACACACACACACACACACACACACACACACACACACACACACAAACACACCTGTGAGAACCCTCACTGACCTAACACTGCCCCTACAACAGTTACCATTGACCTACCCAAGCCTACCAAGGCTGACACAAGGTCTAAACCCTTTAAAAAAGTAAGGTACAGTATATTTATAAGGTATAAGTTAAAGTATATTTAAATTGCTGTTAATTGTGACAAACCTATTTATTAATGTATTAACTTTTTACTAATCATTAGTCACTTATTTCTGAGAGATGAATGAAATGTGTTGTTTATTAGACATGTTTTAGAACAGTGAAAGTTGCAATATTCAACTATCTCAAAGAGTCCAAAGTGCAAGGTGACACACGTTAAAATATATTTTAAATATTTAAAAGGTTCAAGTTTATATAAATTGTATTGTTTATTCACAGCTGCTTACAGTTTTTTCCAGTTGCTAACACACTGAGATGACATGGATAGCACAAATATTTAAACTGACACACAGGGAGCAAAACCTCATCTCAAATCTCCAAAACTTGAAACACATTTTCTGCTTTACACACATTTTGCAATTCGAAGTGGCTCTTTTTAAGTGTACTGAACGCAGTTCTCTGCATAAGACACAACAATCTGACATAAAGTCACATGTTTGCAATGTGTGTATACGAATGAAGTGTGTGCCATCTGGTGCAAAAGTTAGATTTTGGTTGCAGTGCTTCATTTTGCAGGATATATGAGGTGTTTTACAGTTTGGGTGTGTGGTTTGGTGAATTGTGTTAGTATTTTGATAAAACCAGCCTAGTTTGCAAAATTGTGTTTAAGCAATTGGAAAAAACTGTAACACTTCAACCAGGAAGTAAGCAATAAAAGAGAACAGGTGAGCATCTTTTTTTCTTTTACAACAACAATGGAAGACATTGCTGAGAGAGGAAGAGGAAGAGGGAGGGGGAGAATGAGAGGGGGGGAAGAGTGAGAGGTCGGGGTAGAGCAGTGTTGTCTAATTATTTTCCTTTCCTCTTTATTTATTTTTTTTCTGCACATTTTTTCTGCAATTGTATTTTTCAGCTCACTGTTTTGTGAGCATATTTTAGTTCACTTCAATGTAAATATATCTGCTGTGCATATGTTGTACTGACTTGTTTGGTCAAATAAATAAATAAATAAATAAATAAATAAATAAAGTAAATATTTCAACAGCACGTGTGTGTATCTGCAAATATTTCTGTGCATGTGAACAATCTGAAGAATTCTCTACAGTTTGAACTATGTTAGTATTATGGCAAAGTATACTAAAGATGAGAGTGCTTTCATTATGCCCAACAGTGTGTAGTTGGTTAGACAAAAATCTGTAATACGAATGAAGTGTGTGCCATCTGGTGCAAAAGTTTGACTTTGGTTGCAGTGCTTCATTTTGCAGAATATATGAGGTGTTTTGCAGTTTGGGTGTGTGGTTTGCTGAATTGTGTTCGTATTTTGATAAAACCAGCCTAGTTTGCAAAATTGTGTTTAAGCATTTGGAAAAAAACGGTAACATTCAGACTCATGAGTTTTAGATGAACAAGGATTAAGAGAATCCAGTACAGTTGGTGAGTTTCATTTTGAACTTTAAGTTGAATGAGAAATGCTTTGGAAAAAAGTGTGTTTAACAAAAAGAAAAAAATTGAATACTTTAAAGTGATATTAATATGTACAAAAGACATGTAAGAAGAAGTGGATGGAGGAACCATTGTCCTGTCCTTTTTTCTGATTGTTGCTGCTGCTTCTCTATGATCCCTCTATTTTGTGGTGTGGTCAGAGTCTGAACAGGCAGATTAATGTCTGCAATAGGCATGGCCACAGTTGTAGTTTTATTGTTGGGTGGAGTGTGGTCCCCAAGCTTGCAGATGTCCTTTATTGGGCTGCATATCAATGGCTTTCTTCATAGCGACTGGCCAGCACTTCTGGTCCAAACAAATACTAACCTCTGTTGCCTAAGTAAAGCCATACCATCCATCCATCTATCCATCCATCAATCCATCCATCCATCCATCCATCCGGGGTTGGGTCGCGGTGGCAGCAGGTTTAGCAGATGTCCTTCTCCCCAGCAACACATTCCAGCTCCTCCTGGGGGATCCCGAGGTGTTCCCAGGCTAGGGGGACTATATGGTCCCTCCAGCGGGTTCTGGGTCTACCCTGGGGTCTCCTTCCAGTTGAACACCTCAAAAGGGAGGCGCCCTGGCGGCATCCTAATCAGATGCCCTAACCACCTCAGCTGCTCTACTCTGAGCTCCCCCGGATGTCCGAGCTTCTGACTCCATTTCTAAGGCTGAGCCCAGCCACCTGGCAAAGGGAGCTCATTTTGGTCGCTTGTGTCCACGATCTCACTACTCTCAGTCACTACACAACGCTCATGACCATAGGTGAGGGTTGGAACATAAATGGACTGTATATTCCAAGCTTCACCTTCTGGTTTAGCTCCCTCTTCCCCACAATGGTCTGGTACAACATCAGTGCTGCAAATGCCACACCAAATTGCTGATCCATCTTATACTCCTATTCCCATCACTTATGAACAATTCCCCTGAGATACTTGAACTCCCTCGCTTGGGGCAGTAACTCAATCCCAACCCAGAGGGAGCATTCCACTGTTTTCCAGCAGAACCATGGCCTCCGACTTGGAGGTGCTTACTCTCATACCGGGTGCTTCACACTCGGCTGTAAATTGCCCCAGTGCAGAAAGCAGAGACCCAATCCTGAGGTTCCCAAACCGGACACCCTCCTCACCCTGGCTCTGCTTTAAGATCCAGTCCATGAAAATCATGAACAGAATCAGGGATTTGTCTTTGAGCTGAGTATACGGACACAACTCTTACTTTGGTTGTACAAGGACTGGACGGCTCGTACCAATGGCCCTGGTACCCCATACTCTGTCAGTAGGAGGAGGACATAATCGTAAGTCCACAAAGCACATGTAGACTGGATGGTCAAACTCCTATGACCCCCTCAGCACCCTTGCAAGGGTAAACAGCTGATCCGTTGTTCCACAACCGACAGAACCATAGAGTGAACTTTCCCAGGGAGGCTGAGCAGTATAATACCCTTATAATTGGAGCGCACCCTCCAGTCCCCCTTTTTGAAAATGGGGACCACCACCCCGGTCTGCCACTCCGGCGTGTCAGCCAAGACAACCCAACAATGTCCAAAGCCTTCAACATCTCAGGGAGAACTTCTTCAGGCTCTGCCTCTTCCACAGAGGACATGTTGGTTGGGTTCAGGAGTTCCTCAAAGTGCTCCTTTCACCACCCAACAGTATCCCCAGTCTTGATCAACACTTCTCCATCTCGACTATACACAGCCTGGGCCGAGCCCTGCTTCCCCTTCCTGAGTTGTAGGATGCTTTACCAGAACTTCCTTGAGGCCAAATGAAAGTCCTTCTCCATTGCCTCCCCCAACTTTTCCCACACCCAGGTTTTTGCCTCTGCAACTACTAAAGCCACAGTCCCTTCTAGCAACGGCTGACATCATGCTTATGCTGTCCATTCTTTATACTGTCAATGGGTCCAACACTAACACATTCTCACCGGGCCTTTACAGGTCCAGTTGGTGAGTTCAGCTAGGGCCGAGGCAGTAGGCATGTGGTTTCTGCAACAACAAAAGACAGAGCAGAATAAGTCATTCTGGCCTTAAGAATAGGAAACTACAGTGGTACTGAGAGCTCAATGTACTGCAGCTTAAGAAACACAAAAAAATATTACATATTCCAAACGCATAACATCCCAGATGACATAGCGAGACCTCCGGGCTCTCCGTGGATTGTTGTCGGATCTAGGAGGGGGCACAGACAGAGGAGGGAGAGGAAGCAGAAGCAGGGCCGCAGGTCCGGTGTTATGCTAAGGCTAAGAAAACAACCACTCAAGCCACCTCTACCGAGCCTGTATCTCTCCAATGCCAGATTGGTGCATAAAACGGACGACCTGGAACTACAACTCGCTGGAAATCGCTATGTGACTGCTGTGCTCTGATTATCACCGAAACCTGGCTTCACTCAGGAATACCTGCTAGTGTGCAGCTAGCAGGCCACACTCTGCTCCGCTGGGACAGGACTGATGACTCTCGAACAGATCCACAGAGGACGCCATTGCCGTAGCTCTCCACTCTGCACTGAACCACCTGGAGCAGCAGCAGAGCTACATCCGGATGCTCTTTGCAGTTCAGCCTTTAACACAATAATCCCGGACAGACTCATCACAAAACTGGTGACACTCAGGCCTCCCTCCTCTCACATGTGCCTGGATAAGAGACTTTCTCACCAACTAACCCCAACCTGGAGACTTGGCCCCCACCTCTCCTCCACCTGGACGCTGAGCATCGGCTCACCTGAAACATCGCTCAGCAGTGCTTTCCTTGGGAAGTACAACCTAAACTCCAACCTGCTGCTGACCTTCTATCGCTCATCCATAGAGAGCCTGCTGACATACTGTATTACCGTATGGTACGGCAGCTCCACTGTTGCAGACAGGGAGAGGCTCCAGAGAGTTGTAAAGGCAGCTCAGAAGATCATTGGCTACCCTCTCCCCTCCCTGATGGACATTTACACCTCCCGCTGCCTCAGCAGAGCCAAAACCATCACCAAAGTCAGCTCCCACCCTGGCTTTGACCTGTTTGACCTGACCAGGGAGGCGCTACAGGTACCTATTGTGCAATACTTTACAATGTGAAATAATTACAATAGCAATACTCCACAATGTGCAAATACTTTACAATGTGCAATATTCCATCCCATAATGTGCAATATATATATATATGTAACACTGCATATAGCACCATATCTATTGTAGGCAAATGTGCATACTCCTTAGGACTGTGCACCTTACCTCCTTTTTCTTTGCCTATGTTTATATTGTTGGGTCGGCCGCAGCTCTGCGCACAACTCCAGTAGCACTGGTCTTGGTAACTGAAATCGGCTTATGAGCCAATTATTATTGTTTGCAAGTAAATCCTTGCGTTGCTTAAATCGCTCACGGCAGATTGCACCATTTACAAGGTCCTCTAACAACTTTTGTTAATATAATTTTCTTCATCACATTACGCATGCTTTTATATCCACCTATATAATTGCAAACACGTGGGTGTGTTAAATGTTCATAAGTGTGTCTCTGATGTGCACATCACTCTAATGACTACTTGTTTTCACAGTATTAACAGTTTCCCAGCGTCACCTCTAAGTGTCGCCAAAGGAACAATAGCTGTAGAAACGTGCGTACGACAGCTATGAAATTGGCGTGGGGCACGCACATTTCTACGATTGTTTCACGTTTGATACATTTGAACGTGAGCGTGGAAAAGGACGTACGCCCCTTTTTTGTGCGTACGCATGCTTTGTACATGAGGCCCCTGGACTTTGGAGAAGTGACTACAGCACAATTACATAATTTCTCTGACGCAAATGATGATGGCTGCAGAGCAGTGACTGACCTGCTGTCGCAAAATGCACACTCACAAGTGCACAGTGCTTTTATCATGGGAAAGGCTAGGGTGGCGCCATTGAAACCTGTTACCATCCCCTGAATGGAGCTCACTGCTGCCACTATGGCCAGTTGCATGGATGTCTTGTGGAGGAGAGAGCTGCACATGCATCTTCAGGACTCTGTGTTTTGGACTCACAGTACTTCGGTGCTCAAATACATCAGGAATAAGACTTCCAGGTTCAGAGTCTTTGTTGCCAACCGAGACACAAAAATGTTGAGACTACAAGTAATCCAGCCGATGTTGCCTCCAGGGGTGTGAAAGTCGCTGTATTTTTGAAGAATGTAACATGGGTGTCAGGGCCTCGTTTTCTTCGTCAACCTGAGAATGAGTGGCCTGTCAATCCTGAGGATATTCACCGACTTCCATCAAGGAGGCTTGATGCAGTGATTCACATGATCCACCACTACAGCTCTTGGATCCATTTAGGAAAGTCTGTAGCTTGGATCTTGAGATTTAAAACTTGGCTCTCATCTCTCAGTCAGAAGAGGAGGCAGTTGAACAGGGATCTTGTACAGTCTGGATTGGATGTGGAACAACGACGATGTTCATTGAAGAAGGATATGGAAACATTCAAGAGAAATATGGCTTCAAGTTGTCTATCAGTGGGAAGTGGAAGCCATTATTAATGGCCGACCAATTACAAAAGCTTCCATGGATCCTCATGACCTAGAAGCATTGACGGCATGGCCTAATGACCTAGTGCTTTTGAAGGCTTCACCATCTTTGCCACCAGAAGGCTGACATGTACGCTTGCAGGCGATGGAAGTAGGTTCAGTACATGTCAGACCTGTTCTGGAAGAGATGAGTGAAGGAGTATTTACCTTAACTGCAGGAGTGGCAGAGATGGTCAGGAGCAAAGCGCAACCTTGCTCCTGAAGATCTGGTGCTTATAGCCACACAGCAACACAGCACCTCGCAATTCCTGGGTCATAGGACAAGTCCTACAAACCTTTTCGGACAGAAGAGGCTTTGTGCATCGAGTGTGCATCAAAACGAAGAGTAGCTGCCTGGACCGGCCTATAACCAAGGTCTGTCTGTTACAGGAGGCCGATGCAGGATGTGGAGTGGCTAGTATGGATTGATGACATGATCTTTGCTTCTAGCTTTGACTTTAACTCTGACACTTTGACTGATAGTGACTGTGAAGATCCTAGATGGTAAATGGTAAATGGACTGTACTTATATAGATCACTACAGGGCAACCTCTGGCCCTACTGATTTATAACTTTTGTTACAGGATCGGGAGAAAGGAAGAAGACAAGAAATGTGAAGTAATTATGTGAACTGTTTATTTTGAATTGTGGGTAATTATTGGGGTGAAAGTTCAATAATTAGGGGCTGGTGTGTAGGAGCCATGAAAGCATGATGCGTACATAGATAATTTCGTAGTTTATATTTGGGTTATTTTGGTTGTTATATTTAGTTTGTTCTGTTGTTGTTATTTTTGATATCATAGTAACTGGGTCACGGGAATATGGGCGGTGACATATAGTTAATATATTCACCTGTGCTTTGGCACAGAGGGAGTAGTAACAAAGAGAGAGAGGGTGAGTGATGGGGTGGCCATATTTTTTGGTGATCTCTGTTTTCCTTTGGATCGCTGTGATTCATTTTTCCATACTCTAAGCACGTTATAAAAAGTTGTGTTTTTTCCTTCTTTAATAAAATCCTTAAACACATTTTTTAATCTCAGCAAATATTTTGTTAGTACAGCAGTGTAAGACAATCAGCAAACACCCCACGCTTAGCCTCTCAGCGACTAATTTGTTTTTTTGTAATTTAGCTTTAGTAGATGTACACTACCATTCAAAAGTTTGGGGTTGCTTAGAAATGTCCATGTTTTCATAAGAAAAGCAATTTTTTTGTCCATAAAAATAACATCAGATTAATCAGAAATACATTGTAGACATTGTAAATAGTGTAAATGACTATTGTTGTTGGAAACTCTCATCGTTTTAAATACACCTTTTGCAATCATGGTAGCATAGCTGAAAATGTTGTGCTGATTAAAGAGGCAATAAAACCTTCTCAGCAATTGTGGGTTTCCATTACAGGCTCAAAATGGCCAGACACAAAGAACTTTCTTCTGAAACGTCAGCTTATTCTTATTCTCTTCCATGCGAGAGATTCTCTGATTAAAGCCAAGTTTGAAGGAAACAATTATTATTGCAAATAAAAATCATTATTACTAACCTTGCCAATGGCTATATTTCCTATTCATTTTGCAATATGTCCTATTTAAACTAATTTCTTGTATGTTTTCATGGAAAACATATTATTTTCTAAATGAGCCCAAACTTTTGAACAGTAGTTTATATGATGGTAGTAAAATAAAGCATGCATAATTAATATGTAGTATATTATACACATGATTAGCATTAAAAAACTCTCAGAGATGAGACATGGCTGCTATATATAAATAAACATTACTAGTGTTATACATAACACAGTAAACTAAGACACGTCTTGGATGTCGTCCACATAATGTTTTGTGAAACAGCTTTTAAAGGATAGATATATCTAACAGCGAACGGCTAATGGTAACCCCTATCTACAGTATGGTAACCTCACACATTGATGCCTTCAGCCTACTGAACCAATCTATTTCCACACCATGGAAACAAAAACACAAAACCAAAAACTGAGGATGACCCCACAGTGTACTGTTCATGTTCCAGGTTAACATTAGCACAAAGCATGATAAAATTCATGATGTACTGCCTTGTTTCCACAGTAGCCCAGAATGGACAAATCAATTGTCTCTAGATAAGGCCTTTTTCATTTTTTGCTGACACTGGATGCCACTAAATCCTACACACTGGTCCTCTAACATCATTTTAAACTCAACATTTGATCAGACCCTAACACTACTACTACTAAGAACATGAACTCACCAGAAAGCAGCAGGACAGAGCAGAGCAGCACGATCAGCTTCATGACTTCCAGTGTGTCTGTTTGTTTCTGTGGGCAACAGATGTGTGTTTCACACACTGTGTTTTCCTTTTATACACAATGTGGCTATAGCTGATTGGTTGCATAGTAAAGTCCAAGTGAAACTCCCTAGCAGACTAAAGTCTAATCTGTTCGGACTGCACCCTGGTCGATAACAGAAAAAAAGAAAAAGATTATAAATAAATAAAAACCTTTTATTTGTTTTGAAATGTAACATTGTGACAGTTCAACTTATTTGATGAGGTTCATGTACTACTTCTGGGTTGTATCGACATGTTTTAATGCACTTAATTGCAAGTGTTGTATAAAGCTTCAGTTAAATAAATGTAATGTAATACTCACCAGATCAGATCATGTTGGCCAAAAGTTTACACAAGACTGGCTCAAAAGAGCAGCCTGGAAAAACAAATACCCAGTCCTAGCTGCAGTCAGAAATACAGGGACCAGGTGAGACATCACACATATTTGGACAGGAGTGAAAACAGAACAGATCAGACTGAAAGTTCATATTTGACATTTGGATGTATAAATAGTAGTTTTACTTTATCAAACTACTATTTCTATGGTCCATTTGCAATCTCTGAAATATCTGTAAGAAGTAAGAGCATTTACAAAAGAGATGAATTATAAAATATGATCACATAAAAACTAATTACACCATGCTAAACTTTACTGTACCATACTGTACTACTATGTTAAACTACACTCTGCTATCTAAAATAAGAACAACCCCAGGTTTCTCTTCAGCACTGTAGCCAGGCTAACAGAGAATCACAGCTCTACTGAACCATCTATTCCCTTAGGTCTAAGTAGCAATGACTTCATGAGCTTCTTTAATGATACAATTATAACTATTAGAGACAAAATCCATCACCTCTTGCCCTCAACAGGCATTGATCTGCATTCTGATACAGCAAGTTTTGAAACAGCTGTAAATCCTGATATGTATTTAGACTGTTTTTCTCCCATCGACCTTCATCAAATAACTTTAATCATTTCTGCAGCTAAGCCATCAACCTGTCTCTTAGACCCCATCCCAACCAGGCTGCTCAAGGATGTTTTAGCAACTGCTCATCAGTTTTAGGAGCACACCACACACTGATGGCACAAGGACACTTCAACATGCAGACTGGAGGAGCCAGGAATCACCCTAGGCTTTTCGTAGACGTAGCAGAGAGGCAGACAGGACACAGGCAGCAGAGAGACAGACAGGACACCGACAGCAGAGAGACAGACAGGACACCGACAGCAAAGAGACAGACAGGACACAGACAGCGTAGAGACAGACAGGACACAGACAGCATAAAGACAGACAGGACACCAACAGCAGAGAGACAGACAGGACACCGACAGCATAAAGACAGACAGGACACAGACAGCAGAGAGACAGACAGGACACCGACAGCAAGAGACAGACAGGACACAGACAGCATAAAGACAGACAGGACACAGACAGCAGAGAGACAGACAGGACACCGACAGCAGAGAGACAGACAGGACACAGACAGCATAAAGACAGACAGGACACCAACAGCAGAGAGACAGACAGGACACCGACAGCATAAAGACAGACAGGACACAGACAGCAGAGAGACAGACAGGACACCGACAGCAGAGAGACAGACAGGACACCGACAGCAAAGAGACAGACAGGACACAGACAGCATAGAGACAGACAGGACACAGACAGCAAAGAGACAGACAGGACACAGACAGCAGAGAGACAGACAGGACACAGACGGCAAAGAGACAGACAGGACACCGACAGCAAAGAGACAGACAGGACAGACAGACAGGACACAGACAGCAGAGAGACAGACAGGACACAGACAGGGTCTCAGGGTCATTGCATTAGTTGCATAGTATATTCAATTTTATGAAATCTCAAAATCTCAGCAAACTAAGCATTAAAGGTTAGTGCATTAGTGTATCTTTTCTCATTGTCTGAACTCTGTGTCACTCACCACTGTTGCCTAATTAATATTTCACTTTCACATGCTTTTCACTAGTTTATGTAGTGCTGTGTTGTAGAAACTGCTGTCTTAGAAAGAGACCTGCTACATTATGAACCTTAAAGCAAAACACAGCAGAGTAGGCTACTTGTCAAAGATGCTTTATGATCAGAACCTTCACTCTGTAACACAACTGTAAAACCCCAAATTAACTTAGCATTTATTTCATTCAAACAAATCCAAAAGAGTGAGACATCATCTTTCTAGTGTATGTCATTTTGTCTTTAGTACTGATACTGGACAACTTAATGAGCTTAATTATTAAAATGTATTATGTGAACTCATTCAATCATACCAGGTATAATTGAATGCTAGGTATAACTTGGCTCGTGACTTATTTATACACTTCTTACAAAAATGTTTTGTTCTTAAAAATCACACACTCAGATATGTGGCACAAATATAAATCCATAGTTGAGCTAATGTTACAACTACAGCAACTAAACATTACACAAGTAATACTAAGTAACAAACGTATACAACCTTACACACACACACAGATATGTATATATATATATATATATATATATATATATATATATATATATATATATATATATATATATAGAGAGAGAGAGAGAGAGAGAGAGAGAGAGAGAGAGAGAGAGAGAGAGAGAGAGAGAGAGAGATGGATAAATCAAAAGAATAATAATAAATAAATTGAACTCTATAGGTAGTTAAAGTAGTATACAAAATGATGAATATATCCAATAAGATTCTTTCCCATTTATTTACCACTGTAAATGACAACTTTTCATGTCTTCTGGTAGGCTGAACATCTCCATGGATGATCTGTATGAAGAATGTGTAACTGCAAACAGTCTTCTGGAGTCTTCACTCAGGAGAAGGAAACCTGGCAGTCCAAAGGAACAGCAGAGAGGTGGATGGAGGTTCTTCAGGCAGCTGACCTTCCCAACATCCAAGCTGCTGTATCCTTTGTCCTCAGCATCTCATCTTCCACTGGGTTTGTGGAGAGGATTTCCTCTTTTATGAAGAACAAATGGACTATTGTGCGGAACAAATGTTCCACTGAATTAATTAAAGGTGAGCTCATTGTCAGCCTCAATAATGAACTGTCTTACTCAGAGTTTTTCTCTGTAGCACTCAAAGACAAACAACTCCTCACTGCAGCAAGAGCTCAGAAGAAATACACATCTCTCCACAGAATGTGGCATTGAGCTGATGAGTTCATACGTTGTTTTTTTCAGTTTTACTACAACTGTAGCTTACAGTCATGGCCTTTGAGGCACAAATATTTTTACAAGTTTTCCACAGACTTTTGTTATTGCACTAAAAATGTGCACTATTACATTACTTGTATGTTCTATCTATTGTTTTATATAAATGTATACAATATTATGTTAAGCAGGACAGGTTTCTGTTTAAGAAAGATACTTATTTTACTGAGTTAATTTTGTTATTTTGTATTAAAGTGAATTGCTGAATAATAATTTGTTTTCCATGTGTTTATGTCACTCAAAAATATGCATCTAATTCAGTTCAGGTTCGAGTCAAATAGTTGAAAAAAGGGGCTAAAAAAACCACTTCAGGAAGAGTGAAGGCAATCAGGCTCCTGCCAATGAGGTGTCCCTTATTTATTTTTCAAGGAGTTGGCAACCCTACTTGCATGGTAGCCAATGCCATCAGTGTATGAATGTGTGTGAATGGGTGAATAAGATATGAACTGTAAAGCGCTTTGAGTGGTCGGAAGACTAGAAAGGCGCTATATAAGTACAGTCCATTTACCATTTACCATTTGCTGCTACAATGTTTAATTGTGACAATCCAGTGTAACATTCAGCTAGTTTATACCTGTCTAACAATACTTAATTAAATAAGCATTCTAATAAATACAAGCAGGCTAAAGGTTAGGCGAGGTTTGTTCCTACCTTGGAAACTATTGATCCAAAGAGGAAGTTTCTTGTGGCACATGGCTTCAGGAGGTAGCTAGACCTTGTTGGCTGTGTGGGGTTGCTAATGCACTTTTGCAGGGGCCAAATGTACATAAGTTGAGTCAACAAAGAAAAGCATGTTGCCTGAACAATTCTGATTAAAATGATTAGTTGGGCACAGAAAAACTTTTATATTTTAAGTACAGAACCAATTTTAGTTGAACTGACTGAGGGAAATGAGCTGAGGTAGCTAAAACCTCAAATACGCTGTTACAGTATAGATATCAGGGCACTTAGTTGCATAGTCTTGTATGACAAGGGCAGATTTGTGTCCATTGCCACTTTTTGGCAAAGAACCAATTATATCCATTGTAAATATACAATATACCCCATAATGGGTAAAATTTCTTATAAGCCTTCCACAGTATTTCATTGTTCTCTCCTCAGGAACAGTTGAACGTGAAGTGCATGTCTGTTAGAATTTGCAATGACCTCTCTGAGTGAAGACTAAACATTCTATAATATTAATGATCCTTGTCTCTGCATGAAGAATAAACATAGTATTTATGGCCTTTTTTGGAGAAATGGCAGGAGGTTTTGCTGAACTTTATACCTTTCTCTCTCTGAGTGGTTCTGTGTCATGACCTTTTGCCATTTCTCTCTGAAAGGTAAAACAGATGGGGCAAAGTAAGTCACGAAAGACAAAGACAGGAGTTGGTTCCTTAAAAGGACATTTTCAGAATGTTTATTCATGTTTTCTGTGGCTATAAAAGCTGGACCGGGAGAAGAGGTGTGAGGAATTCGGCAAGACATTCGGCATGAAGATATGAATGTTTTTGGATCAGGAGATGCATTTCAAATACACTTGTTTCTTTGAATAAAGTCCTAATTATTCAAGTCAGGACGAGTTGTGGCGCTTTTCTTTTCAAGCTTCGACAGACCGGCAGCCATTCATGGCATAGTTTCCAGTATTCCATTACTTCTTTGTGCAACCCATAGCCAATAGAGGTGCTGAGCAATGCAATGTTATAGGTCTTGGCTTGTCCAGCAGCTCATGGAACAGTATGACCCAAATGCAAGATGAAGGGATCACCAATAACACTACTCAGCCTCCCTGTGTCTGCTTCCTGATCCTCTTCTAGTACGCATGCCTTTGCAAAGAGGTTTTAGAGATGAGTCATTCTCCTAACTCTCTCTGAAGCTGGGATTTGTCATTGCGGTTCTATGAGTGGGTTTACAGGGAGAGTAGGTTCAGGACACACCCAGGTGCAGATGTTGGGAGGTCTTGCTCTAAGACGATGGCTTGGCCAATCTGCTGTCTGTAGGTCTCTTCAGTTACCTTGACCTTTTTTAATACAGCAGCTTTAATAGTTTATAGGATTCAGACTGTTCTTAATCCATTTAAACATAGGCCTCCAGAGTATGACTAATGACCATCATTCATCCAAATCATTCACCCAGATGAAGTCTGTAGTCTCCATTAACCCGAATCCTTACCATCCTACACCTGCCTAACCCGAGGTCATCTATACAAATTAAAACTATAAATTGTGTCATTCACTACTCTCCTTTCAGTATCACAGATCCAGATTCAGATACACAGATCCATCCTACACATGTAAATCAGGACAGAGTCCTGTGGATTGCTCACTGATCAGACCCAGTTGACAGGTTCACTGATTCGAAGTGAATAATTTCGTCCACACAGCACGAAACAAGGCAGATTCAGACTCGGATGAATTTCAGAGATTGGTATTGTCATGCTCTACATACTGTGTGCACTGGTGATTTAAAGACTTCCCCCGGTCAAATGTAAGAAGCCAAATACAGCAACCATTAAGATGGTAGATATTAGATACTATGTAGTTAACATAATTTTAACTGCAGTATTATATGTTGTAAATAATAATGGTCCTATTCACCGCACTGTATTTAACACAATAAAGTGTTAAACTTTAGACGCTATGCTAGTATGACCTAAACAATGTAAGAGGGGCATTTGAATATTACATATTGAATTACAGCATTTCTGTTATCTCAAGTGGCATTTACTGTACAGTTGAGGGAGTGAAGCTGACTATGAGTTGTGAGAATACAATACTGTTGTACTATACCTGACATTACTACTAGTGAAGTAGTGAAGTGTCGTTTACGAACAAGCCGGCTCTAAGAAATGACTCTTTGGTGCGAACGAGAAGAGCCAACTACCATTGGGAAGAGCTGGATCTTCAGCGGCAGCCACCATCATGGTTGGTGGTACAACAATAAAATACATAAACCTCGCCCTAAGTCAGCTGGGATAGGCTCCAGCCCCACCGAGACTCTGATGAGGATGAACAGTTACTGTCCTCACTGACCATAACCACCTTTGGCCTTACCAGTGGTTCTTCTTCCTCTTCAGCAGCTGTGGCCTCATCTGGTGGTGGCTTAAACTCCACTGTCTTTTCAGCAGTTCGATGATGATGATCATAATAATGATTTATTTAAATGTATTATTTATCCTTAATGTAATGTACATCATCAGTCTACTATAGGCAACATTTTTATCTGCTATCATGGTTTGGTTCCCTCGCTCCCCCCATCACACAGTGGTTTGTTCCATTAGGCTACAGCAGTCTAACACACACCTGACATCAGCCCCAAAACAATGAAAACATGGCATCAAAAAGACATCAGGAGTCTGGTGCTGAGAAAGAAAAGAAAGAAAGAAGAAACAAAGGGATGTGGGAAAATTACTCTAAAAATATTATATATTATATAAAAATATAGTTTTTTAGTTGGAATATTATTGTTAAGTTGAAGCAGATTGCACTTTTACTGTTATCTATTTTATTGTTATTACAATTATCTGTATTATTTAAAAAGATAAATAATGAGTCAGTTTTATTTATTTATTTTTTGTTGGGGTGCACCACAAAGCAATTACGCTTAGGGCATCAGACTGGCTAGCACCTGTAGGTGTGCTCCCTCTTTAAGCACACACCCAGAAAGACAAAGGACTGAAAGCAGGTGATGTTTTCTATACATTGTCATCATGTTTTTAATGTTTTTAGAAATAAACTTAAAACTGATTTTGAGAACAATTCTGTGTCTTTTATATATAGTTAAATTGAATGAAAACTAAGAAAACTGTAAGAAACTAGCAGTTGTAAATCCTGATATGTATTTAGACTTTTTTTCTCCCATTGACCTTCATCAAATAACTTCAATAATTTCTTCTTCTAAGCCGTCAACCTGTCTCTTAGACCCCATCCCAACCAGGCTGCTCAAGGATGTTTTACCTGTAGTTAGTAATTCATTATTGGATATGATTAATCTGTCTTTATTATCAGGATATGTACCACAGTCTTTAAAGTAGCTGTAATTAAACCTCTCCTCAAAAAGCCCACTCTAGACCCAGAGGTCTTAGCCAACTACAGACCGATATCAAACCTTCCCTTTCTGTCTAAGATACTTGAGAAAGCTGTAGCTAATCAGCTGTGTGACTTTCTCCATAACAATAGTCTATTTGAGGATTTTCAGTCAGGATTTAGAGTGCATCATAGCACAGAGACTGCATTAGTCAAAGTTACAAATGACCTCCTAATGGCATCAGACAAAGGACTCATCTCTGTACTTGTCCTGTTAGATCTTAGTGCTGCATTTGACACCACTGACCATCAAATTCTTTTACAGAAACTGGAACATCAAATTGGCATCAAAAGAACCGCCCCATCGTATCTAAAAGAGCTCATAATACCTTACTACCCCTCTAGAACACTGCACTGTCAGGATGCTGGGTTCCTTGTGGTTCCTATAGTCTCCAAAAGTAGATTGGAAGCCAGAGCTTTCAGCTATGCATGTTACTAACTAAACTTCTTCCCCGGAGTTTCTGTGCTCTGTCGTCCAGCAGGTTCTCGTGGATCGTGGCTGCTGCTGTGATCCTGCATGACGTCCACTACACATATTATTACTATCATTATTGCTACCATATCTCCATTACAGTTTATAGTTAGTTGATGATTTGCTGCCGCTGTGCATCTGTGTCTCTCTATCTCTATCACAGGTTCCACTGCTACTGTAATCATTTTATCATTCATTGTAATTCATTGTCATTTTATCAGTCATTGTAATTGTACAATATGTTTGTGTTGATTTGTCCTGTACACGTGACATCTATTGCACGTCTGTCCGTCCTGGGAGAGGGATCCCTCCTCTGTGGCTCTTCCTGAGGTTTCTTCCACCTTTTTTCCCTGTTAAAGGGTTTTTGTGGGCAAGTTTTTCCTCACTCAAACCGAGGGTCTAAGGACAGAGGGTGTCACTCCCTGTACAGATTGTAAAGCCCTCTGAGGCAAATGTACTTTGTGACTTTGGACTATACAAATAAATTCTGATTTGATTTGAGACTATTCATCTCTCCCAAAAAAGATGGCCCAGCAAACAGCGAGAGAGTTGGCGTTTGGTTTAATCAACAGTAATGAATCATTGTGTATAAGACCACCATATGTTGTAGTGTCTCAAGTTATATGGGTGAAAATTCTTAGCCCCCTCCAACAGCCTCCATTCCCACAGAGTGTAAAGTGTACCACCATACCATGTACCACAGAACTGCTGTAGTTGGCAGGGTGGCTACCATACTGACTGTAGAATTGTCCAACTTGAGATGACCAGGATCACATGGCGTGTACTGACCAACTTGCAGTGGTGTTCACCAAAATCTTCAGTCTCTCCCTGAGGCAGTCCATGGTCCCCACCATTGTTCCTATGAACCAGTGACCATCTGTTTAAACAAATACTGCCCTGTCAAACTGAAATCAGTCATCATAAAGTGCTTTGTGCTACTGAACCCACAAGTGCTCAGCCTTTATCCTACAAATTAGACCCTCTTTAGTTATAATAAAGACCAAACAGGGTGCAGAAGGCACACAGCATCTCAAAGGACATCAGAGTTGGACAGCCTGTGTGTGAGATTCCTGCCGTCAGACAAAAAGGATGCCTGGTAGTAACCGCATGGCCTGCTACAAGCCCAGTGGCAATGTAAGCATAGATTAACAGCTATTCTCTTCCAAGGGACAATGCAGATCTAACCTATAGGGAAATAGGTCTAAAAATAGTCATTACATTGATCTTTTCTAAACTGGATTATTTCAATTCACTTCTCTCCAGCATCAGCAATAAATCACTTTCACACCACCAGTAAGTTCAAAACGCAGCAGCTAGGCTTCTTACAGACGTCATCACAGTACCCCGATTTTAGCTTCCCTCCACTAGCTCCCTGTGCGTAATGATTCTACTGATCACTTTTAAAGCCTGTCAGGGTCTGGCCCTTAACTACCAGAATGGTATTTTTTATTTTTCTTGAAGTAAAATATTTATGCCTGATGAAACCAATCAGTTAACTAAAGTCCAAGCATGCCTTAAGGATATAAAAAGTTGGATGACCTACAATTTTCTGATGTTAAATTCAGACTAAACTGAAGTTCTTGTAATTGGACCCAAACACCTCAGAAACTCTCTTTCTAGAGACTTAGTTACTTTAGACTGGGATCACCCTGGCCTCCAGCTCCACTGTAAAGAATCTTGGAGTGGTTTTTGATCAGGATTTGTCCTTTAAGGTCCACATAAAACAAATTTCAAGGACTGCATTATTCCTCTTACGTAACATCGCTAAAATCAGACGCATCGTCTCTCAAGCGGATGCAGAAAAAGTAGTCCACGCATTTGTTACTTCTAGGCTGGACTATTGTAACTCTTTGTTATCAGGCTGCTCCAATAAGTCTCTTAGGACTTTGCAGTTAATTCAGAATGCTGCTGCACGTGTTCTGACAGGAACCAAGATCAGAGATCACATCTCTCCCATTTTGGCTTCCTTGCATTGGCTACCTATTAAATCTAGAATAGAATTTAAAATTATTCTCCTTACTTACAAAGCTCTTCATGGTCAGTCACCATCATATCTAAAAGAGCTCATAATACCTTACTACCCCTCTAGAACACTGCGCTCTCAGGACACTGGGTTCCTTGTGGTTCCTATAGTCCCCAAAAGTAGATTGGGAGCCAGAGCTTTCAGCTATCAGGCTCCTCTTCTGTGGAACAAACTACCATTCTGGGTTCAGGAGGCAGACACAGTCAACACCATTAAGAATAGACTTAAGACTTTTCTTTTTGATAAAGCTTATAGTTAGGGCTGGCTCAGGTCATCCCTTAGTTATGCTGATATAGGACGGGGGACTCCCCCCTCCCTCACTCCCAGTACAAATTGTAAAGCCCTGAGAGGGAAAAGTGTGTTTTGTCAATTTGGGCTATACAAATAAAATTTGATTTGATTTGATTTGATATTATTATTATCAAATTTTGCCTGGCTGGGGATGTCGAACCTGATATATTCTGAACTGTGCTGCATTTCTGGGAAAGGAAGAGACACAGTGCCAGCTCATTGGGAAGACTGAGGTACAAAGAATGGCAGAGCCATTTATGCACTAGGGAAGAAATTAACAATGTCTTCCTTTGAGGCCAAGATCTAGTTGGCACCCTGGGAAAAATGGAGTGTGAGTTGCCCCCTCTGCGCAAATGCAAGAAGAACTGTTCAGCACAAGGTGCTGAAATGTGCTGACGCGACACTCACCATCTATCAAGGAATGCTGAGGAAGAATGTGTGCATTCTAAACACAGTGCACACAAATGTGAGAATCATAGATGGGCTGAAGGCATAGTGGTGGAGTGTGATGTACTGTAACCCCTATTTCAAAAAAGTTTAAACAATCCAATACAGAATTTGAGAGAATCCAGAGAAATCGCTCACAAAGTCTTGTGTTTTTTGCAGGTGGAGCAGAAAATGGCTGACTTAACAGAGACTGCACTGTGGCTGAGGCACATCGGCATCATATTGAACTAAAAGCCTTCATCTATCTATTATATATCCACCGAGCATTGGGGGAAATCTCTGCACATAAGGCACAAGACAGAAACCTAACATTGAATGTCTGTGACCTTTGACCCTTCAGGCAGCTCTGCATTAAAAATCAATGTGATATATTGATCGTTGATGTATAAAGGGTATTACTATACGGGCTCAGGGACACATTTTTTTTCACACATTGAAATGTTGTCAATATTCACTGAAAAGATTTAACATTCTAACTAAATTACTTTCTTGAATATGATTTCTTTGAAGTAAAACTACTTTTAATACTCTAGCCCTTGTTTTGTCCCAGACTATACTTAATATCACACTGAAAACACAACTTCATTATTTCTTTTGTTAGACCATTGTGTAGCTATGGAGGAGACTCAACCGTCTTTGTATATTTCCTGTTAAATTGAGTTCAACTGAGTGGTTCGGATTGACTACTTGGATTGATTATATTCTACTATAAATACTAATATAACACTAAAATGTACAGTATGGGCTGATTACAGTATAATTACTGGGTTTATAAAATCTACTAAATCCCAAAAAAATTGAAAAGATGGAAATGAATGATTTTGACCTTACATTTCTTGGGAGTGTAGAGAAGGCTTTCAAACAGTATTGTTTGGACCATATCATTCAAACTTTTTTCACCTTTTACGCTACAGAGTACCACCATCATCGGGCTGACCCTATTCAGGTGCACACAGCTTACAAAGGAAACAGGTTCATAACACATTATAATAATTTATTATAATAATGATAATTTATTGCTGACTGTAGCTCATAGCTAATCATTGATATCTGACTGCAATACATGCATGCATATGACTACATAGCAAGCTGTTATTGAAAAGAAATGTGATGATTTAGTTCAAATAACATTCCACTCTCTCAGCTTACATTACAAATGCAGTGTTCTGATAGTATAATCTATTTTTAAATTCATTTATTTCATTTGTCTTTTTTGATTCTGAGATTTCTCCACACACCACCAGAGGGAGATTGCAAACCACCAGTACACATACCATAGTTTGATTATGGTATGTGTACTATTGTTCATACGCAAACCACTGAGCTAGACCTTAATGTTCATCATTTTAATAAATCAGCTTGTCTCACTGTAGAAAGTTGAATTTGAACGTTTGGTGTCTGCATGCCTAATTCGGAAAATCAAATGTTTTCCTTCATAGTTATTCAGTAGTAAAGCTTCTAGGATTACAAAATTGGTCCTAAAGCTTCTAGTAGTGATCATTGATCATGTTGACCATGTCTGCCTCCGAAACCCAAAAAGGGAGTTTGAGGAGCCTGATAGCTGAAAGCTCTGGCTCCCAATCTACTTTTGGAGACTATAGGAACCACAAGGAACCCAGCGTCCTGAGAGCGCAGTGTTCTAGAGGGGTAGTAAGGTATTATGAGCTCTTTTAGATACGATGGTGCCTGACCATGAAGAGCTTTATAAGTAAGGAGAATAATTTTAAATTCTATTCTAGATTTAATAGGTAGCCGATGCAAGGAAGTCAAAATGGGAGAGACTGTGATCTCTGACGCAACGTCAGGCGTAATACTACCTGTGGCGTGGCTGCAACCATTGTGTCAAACCCGACAAAAAAATATTACAGTCTGTAAAAGGTTTGGTTGTTGTTTCTTTTATGTTTGAAATCAGGAATGTGATGCAAAATGACCGTAAACACACAAAAGTGCAGGGCAAAATGCAAGCAATGGATGCAAAGGCATCCTAATAACCAAAATGGCTGCGTAATAAATCAACTATTAACTTATTCTTCTCTTAACAATGAACTGCATAGTTATTGACTATGTACATTGTTTGTTTCATATAGAATACATATCATTTTTTAGTCACAACCATGTAGCACTTTGCTGCGGCGTTGATAGATAATGGGTTTCGATGGTCTGATTTCCGACAGTCCGTGAAGGGGCCGTGAGATGTCTAACCTTAGCCATTTGCTAATCGCCTCCAACGGAAACCAGCTGAGAGAAAGGGTAGAGAAGACAAGATGGCGGAGTGAGTGGGTTGCGCTTTGTACCGACGGTAGCGACCCTTCAAGTTTGCCGAAAACGCTCACAGAGGACTGAAAAGATTGGAAAAGCAACAATACGATCGGACGTACAGTCTGAAAAGGCCGTTCTCTGCCCCTCAGCACGGAGGAGGTCCGGACATTTTCCACGGCGGTCCTTGCGACAGCGTTAGCTTGATGCTAACGTTAGCCAGCGTTAGATTATACTAGCTGCTACTTCGAGGTGGCTGTCGAAGGCCGTGAGCTTTTTCGGATTTAGCTTTGGATGTATATATTTCGACACTGATACAGCATTCCGTGAGGAGGTTTTACTTCAACGAAGATCCACTGTAGCCTGTGAATAAGAAGAAACTTGTTACGTTAACGTTAGTTGTCAGTAATATTGTTTGGAGTAACAGCTAGCTGTTAGTCCATAATCACCCCCGTCGACACCAACTGGATATACGGGACTCCGGGCTGCCGCACACAGTTTCCTAACGAGAATCAGGTGGAGATTGCCATTTGGTGGACATTATGGCGAGCAGCAGTGGCTCCAAAGCCGAATTCATAGTCGGTGGAAAATACAAGCTTGTCAGAAAAATTGGATCGGGATCTTTCGGCGACATATATTTGGCCATCAACATCACAAATGGAGAGGTAATATACGAGATGAGCGCCTATATTAGTCTGTGTTCGTGTAGGAAAGTTGGGAGCCGAGTCAGAAGTGTTAGAAACAGATTGTTGAAGCTAGCCGTGTAGCTAGCGGAGAGTTGAATTATTACCAGCCCAGCTACACCAGCTAAAACTGCGATCAGTGGATCGATTTGGGTTGGCGCAGTGATATCTGAGCTGTATCGTTCAATGTTCTCTCTTGTGTGTGATTTTTCAGGAGGTAGCTGTAAAATTGGAATCACAGAAAGCCAGACATCCTCAGTTGTTATACGAAAGCAAGCTGTACAAAATCCTTCAAGGGGGCGTCGGGATCCCACACATCAGGTAAGGGCAGCTGCTTTTTGTCCTAAGCGAAAATGAAGTGTTATATGACCAGTGTGATGAAGCATTTGCTTTGAAAAAAAGCGAACTAATGTGAAAGTGGCAGCAACCTTGCTGGCATTAGGCCTGCTAATCTGCCTGGCGTATATCCGAGTGACGATATCTAAATACGCAAACGTTCAAATGTTCCGGTATGTTTTCACTTTATATCGCAGCCGTGTCGGGATCAGTCCCGTCGAGCTCCATATTGTGCACTTTTATCGTAAAGAACAGCTGTCAGGACGAGGAAAAACAAGTATGTGTTTGGAAATGGCCGCTCCTCTTTTGTTTTGTAGAGCTCCAACATGTCTTCCTCTGCCCTGTTAGAAAATGGCGGCGGAGCACAGAAGCGAAAACAACAGTTCAAAGTTCTCTGAGCTGAGCGTGTCCTCACCGCGGACACGGCCTGTACACGTTCATGTGGGGAGCTGGCTTATACACTTGTTGGGTCACTGTGAAGCAGCAGCTGACACATTTGGAGTTCCAGGCTTTTATTTATTAGTTTATTTATTGGTTAAAGGAGATGGTTGTGTACATGTCACCACTGAGCAGGACTGTAATACTGTCCATGTGTGGACAGACAGACAGGCAGACAGGCATGGGTTTCTATCATGTTCATCAGTCAGTCTAATTGTGCCATTTAATAGCATTGTAGAGAGAGTCAGGACTGCCATGATACGAGCCTTTCATGTTGATGAGGACATGTTCCACATAAAAGGTAACATCTGCTGGCTTCATCATGTTCTCATTAGCCATCAGGTTAGGGGAACTAGCTATTTTCAGCCTGTAAGCTGCTAGCTCTTTTGCTGTTTCATGTACGAACTTTGAAAACAGCAACATGGAGATAGCGGAATGAAGGTTGCCACATAAGACGTGGACAATAAATATGAAACCCTTAAATGTACGTAACACTCGCATCAAAATTCCTTTTCGACATGGTATTCTAACTACAGCTTCAAACTTGAGCACATCTGTCACATCAGCTAACCTGAGGAGGGGCATGTGTGGTCTTCATAAGTGGGGTTACACAAGCTGTTTCATTTGGAAGCATTGCCTGACGTTTCTCCCTTTGCTGGACTGTACTTTCTAGTTTTCCGACCACTCAAAGCACTGTACAGTACGTATCTCATTCACACACTGATGGCATTAGCTGCCATGCAAGGTGCCAGCTGTTCATCAGTTTGAGGAGCTAACCATTCATACACTGATGGCACAGCCTTCAGGAGCAATTTGGGGTTCAGTATCTTGCCCAAGGACACTTTATATCGCACTTTATATACACTTCAACATGCAGACTGGAGGAGATGGAACTGTGGATTGAACCGCTGATCTTCTCAGACGATTTGACATTTCCACAGTGTTCATGGTCATGCTAATGGTGGGCTACCCTCTACCAGAATGTATGTACCAGGGGTGTGTGTGTGTGTGTATATATGTGTTTGCACGCACACACACACACACACACACATGTGGAATGGTGCTATAGTTGCACTGTGTTTCTCTACACTTTACACACCGTTTTCCCCAAAAATGAACAGTTAATTCACTTCCTCTGTTTTTGAAATGACTGCTTTACAAAATGCATCTCACACATGAGGGCTCCACAGTTACTTAGGGTCACAGAGGTTGACCAGGGTTTCAGAACAGTGGTGAGCCACTGTACCCACACACATTGTATAAGTATATTTGGCATTATTTTTGGAAATGGCAAAACATTTTATTTTGCCAGAGGTTCCCATTGGCATGATGCATGATGATGGGCCCATGCTGTTCAGGGGGAAACGCTGATATCTATCAGTTCCACTGTTTTAATCTCATTAGCTGTTGCTGTTCAGTTAGTATCTGCCTATGTTACATGTTTGAATGACAGAAAATAGCAACATTGGACTGGTATTGCTTTTCCTTCCCTGTTCTATATCTGGCTAACGGCTAACATGTGTGGCCATATATAACACAGCTGGCACATGGCTGAATAGAGACAATGACTAGTTGAAACCTGAACTTTGAACACACACACACACGCACACACACACACACACACAGCTTCTTTGCAAACTGTATACTGCTTTGTAAGGTAACCACTGTCATAGATATATGGACATTTTTGCGTACAGGTTGTAAAACTAGTGGTCTGACTTCTGGTAGTGTTAATAATGGTTAAGCTTAAGGTTGTCAGCTCTGCTTTGAGTTTGGCGAGCACCATGGCCCAAACAACACACGTTGGAACTGACCTGTGCTTAAATATGGCCACATGCCATGTGTACTCCTGCTTTGATAATGCTGACTGAAAGGTGGCCTTTTATTCTTCACCATTAACCAGATTTTCTCTCTTAGGACAATGGATATCAGCTGAGGAAGCGAGCCATGTTCATGGTAGTTCTGGTTAAATTTTTCTACAGGTTTTGAAGTAAACCTTTTCCACATGTAATGCAAGCAGGGAGTGTTCATTGAATCTTGGTAATACTGGCTTCATGTTGCAGCAAAGTCTTGTTAGAGCCTGTCTAACCTGCTGATCCTGCTGCCCCTCCTCCACTCTTACAACAACCTGGCTCACCCTTTATACAATCACTACCTATCATCTTTTCCCTGTTCTTACTGTTATTTCAGATTTACTTAACCCGTCTGGGAAAGTTTAATAACATGGCCAACTTTGCACCACAATGTTACAAAGTTGAAAGAACTCTGGTCCTTTACATGGTGTAATAACCAACACTGATTTAAAAAGGGTTAAGTGTGTGAGCATGGCTGAGCTTCCCATTACCTACACATCATAAGCCTGGGATATTTTATATTTACTTTTAGGAAGGAGATTATAATTTCTGTGGCAGAAGTCCAGGTATCCTTCACCCTGCAGTGCTTCACAGTACCATTAATCAGTTGTTTGGTGTATGGTCATTGAAACAGACTCTTCCTATATAGCATTTAGCCAGTCAGTCTTTGTTTACTTGCTCAGATTTGGCCATTTTCCCACAGTATGTTCTTCTGAATATGCTTCTACCTGTGTAAATATGCTACATAGTTAATTAGTTTAGCTTTTGTCTGTTTTTACGACCGGCAGTTTGCATGGGGCGTTTTATTTGGTGCTCTGTGTAGATTGACGCGTGCTGCTCAAGGCAAGCGTCAAAAATAGAACCGACGGATATTCAACGTGTAGCCGAGTGTAGAGACGCTTTGAGAAATATCCACGTTATGCAGTTAGCACAAAACATCGGCATCGCGCAAGTTGTTATTTTAAGCATCGGTATTGGCCCAGAATTTCACAATCGGTGCATCCCCTAACCAATTCTAACTAGCTTCCGCACATGAACATACAGCTACATCATAGACAAAGTATTAGTTAAAAAATTGATACAGACGTGTGTTACTCAGCTAACAACAAAATATTGCTAATATTATTAAGCATACAATTAATAACTATTTTATTGTCTGAGTAGCAGCATTTTGGATACAGTTACCCTCCAGCTAATGACATGTTCATAATCTACTGTGAATGAAGCAACACATCCCCCGAGACTCTCAAACCCAGTGTCGTCCTGATCTAACCTCCCTGTAGCCGATTGTAAATGATTAAGTTACTCAAACATTTTTATAGTCATGACAAAGCCATGCATGATAAGGAAGAGAATGACATTCAAATATTTCCTTAAAGCCTCTAAAAGCTGTCAAACTATTTTATTTTAGGGTCCTATGGTCATAGTAAGCATCTAAAAAGTATTAGGAAATTGTTTTAATTTGGATTTGTAACATTGTCATTAAAGTTTTTAAACTTTCCTGATTTATAGTTTGAATTATTGAGTTATGCTGTGACATTTATTAAGCAGTTAATTCTGCAAGACAATCACTGTCCATATCAGTTGTTGCACAGAACCAAATCTCACCTGCTCTCACTTAATCTGACTCAGACTGTCAGGTTCTGAATAGAAGTTTCTATTTCACAGACCTTAGATTATCTTAACAAGGTTTCAACACAGTGTACAACACTTAGTTAGTCTTTTAACTGTTCCAACAATCCACCATCTCTGGTTTGGTCAATATAAATCCTCAATTCAGTGAGATTTGAAACTAGTCTGGTAAAATGACGGGAGACTGGTCTGGTGGCTTAAAGGTGTGTTAGAATGTAGATAATGGCTTCAGTCGCCCGTCTGAAATGACTGACTGCAAAGTAAAGCAGTGAAAATATTTAAAATATGCCATACACTTAAACTAATGTAGATTGATTGTGGCTGAACTAGTTTTCTCTCCCATCCGCAGCACTAAATTGCTTCTGTGGTGGTACTTATGAGGCAGACCTGCCATGACTAAACAGTGTTGAGAAATGGTCTGAACAGGGTTTTTTTTCTAAGAGTTCTAAACATTTACTTTACTTTTTGTGGACGTTTTTGACATCACGCATATTTACTATTCCAAGCCACATTTATGCTAAACTCATGCATACACCACTGTACACATGCATTTGTTTTAATTACATTATGTATGATCAAAAACTAACAAAGCCAAGCATCAAGCAAGACATGGCAGACTGGCTGTGGCCTCTTGGTCATTCTTGTTTTTTTTTTTTTTCATAGCTTCCTTCCCATTCCACCATCACACCCCACCCGTGGTGTAAAAACTAGCACTTTCCTGGTGCTCTGAGCTCATAGTCTGAACAACACAGCTACTTAAGTGAGTGTGTTGTGCTGGTGCAGCGAGAGAATATCCAGATCAAGATCCAGTTTCACTCTGCAAGTCCATTCCAAGATCCGTTGTTTGGGTTTTTTTGTGGGGTGTTGAATGTGCACTGCTTTACATGATGTTACATACTCTAAAGTGTGGGGGGTTATTGGTTTTATAGTGAGTGACATGTTTTATGCTGTCATATGTTAGGGTAATAACATTACTGGCAGTCATAGAAACACGTTATTAAATTGGATTTGTTTCAGTGAATGAGCTTAAACCGGTCTGATTTGTCCCAACTGACTGAATGTCATCATTCGTCATTGTTATTGGGTCAAATCAAACGGCGAGCAGCATGCGTTAACCTACAGAGCATAGAGAGAAACAGCATAGAGAATCCTGTGGATTTTCAAAATAAAATACCCTGTGCAAACTGCCAGACGTAAAAACCGACAAAAGCAAAACAAATAAACTATGTAGCATATATTTACACACGTAGAAGCACATTTAGAAGAACATACACTGGGAAAAGACTGGCAGGCTAAATGCTCCAGTTCTGAAACCATCCTAGTAGGATTTGAAGTCGCATGCAGGACTGACCATAACCGCGACATGTACGCGACGTGCCAGAGAGGTGTGCGGTGGGGTTTCGGAGTGTCCAGAAAAAAGAGAGGTTTCTCCTCAGCACAGCGTTCATGCCACATGTAAATCAACATATAATCATCGGCCACTGCCATCGGTGAATGTCCTCTTTATTTGCTGATGGCCGGTGGCAGTTAAGGAGGCGAATGCCGAAGTTCAGCCCTATTTCAAACTAAAACATTAAGCAACGTTAATGCATTTTTCTTCATGAGAAGAATTTCTGATTTTAAATTTGGTGAACGGCAACTCCTCTTTGGCAATGTTGTATACAACATTAAATTTAATTATCATGTCTGATTCCTTGAGGACCTGATTATTACTGCCTGCTGAAATGCAGCTGTAAGAGGGGCCATTTTCTCTACACACTTGTCACGGCATATGCTTATGAATGCACTATTAGCAGCCATATTCTGACCGCACCCCTTACAGTAAACGCAGTGCATTGCATTACGTCCTTTGTTGTACTTCAGCCAGGGAAATTGTAATTGTAATGAGTCTCGGGGCCAGGCTTTATCTCAAACTCGGTTGCCTCCTCTGGTTCTGAGTCTGATGATATCACAGAAGGAGCGGGGCTTAGCATCTTACCAGGGACTGAGGGCTCCGTGTCTTGGCTGGATGGACTCTCAGTAGTGGGGATGGATGGAATGACAGTAGGGTTGGTTGTAGGCTTAGTTTTCAATGTTTCTACCTCTCTTCATTTTCCCTTGTTTTGCCGCGTTTATTTTCTTTTTCTGTTTCAGTTAGGCTACTCTGGTGCTCCGGTCACTCGCAATTTTTAAATGCATACAACTTAGATCAGTGAACAGCACCACAGCCAATCAGAGGCCCGCCCAAGCTCTGTCTCTTATTGGCTTTGACCATGAAATGATCCTGCCATGAATGTGAGTTTGGTCACAGGAGAACACAGAGAGATGATGCACTTGCAAAATAAATTTATGTTTCCACCCTAGCAGCGTCAGGTGCACCCGTGCGACCTAGAAAAATATTGGTTGCACTCTTAAATTTTGGTCACACTTGTAGCCCTGCTCTAGCTCTGGTCTCATTTGTTTTCTCATCAGAGAGCCTCGGCGGCTAATGTCTTTCATATTTCGTCTGCTTTAACCTACCTGACTTTGTGTGTCTGTCATTATGCATGAGTGACCAAATTAGGATTCTCTTTTGTGAAGTCACTTCAGACAAAGTGCTGTAATCAATTCAGATCTATGAGAGACCAAACCTCATTAAATCACTTTTGTGTTACCAGGTGGTATGGCCAAGAGAAGGACTATAATGTCCTAGTCATGGACCTGCTTGGACCCAGTCTGGAGGACCTCTTCAACTTCTGCTCTCGCCGTTTCACCATGAAGACGGTCCTTATGCTGGCAGACCAGGTAGCACCCACCTCAATGCAATCTTTTGAAGCTGTGAATATGCCTGACAATCGTCTTCCCGCTGGGTGGTACACTAGTCACAGTGCAACCAAATAGTTATATCAAAGTTTTTTGTCTTTCTTTTATGATGGTATTATATCACAGTTTTATAGTTCAAAACTGAATGAGTTAAGATAATTGGACAGATACGTAGATGGAAGCTAGTGAAAATGAGGTCCATGTTGCCATTGTACATATTACATTAATTTACTCTCAGTTCAATTATATTTAAATACACTGTTTAAAAGGTTTTTTAGATGTTAAAGAAAGTCATGGTGTTTTCAGTCAGTGAATAATCAGGATTTTATTAAATTATTTCTATTATATCTATAAAACAAAAATTGTTTAGATTATGATTTTTGCCATAATTATGCAGCCCCACTTACTGACATATTTGCATTCATATTGTTGATAAACAACCATATGAAAATATCCTGTGAACAAAGTACATTGATGACTCTAAATTGCCCATATTTGATAATGCCCGTGTCAACTCATCTGTCTGATGTCTTGTCTTACGTTTATGCAGTTTGGTTGCACGTGATGATGATTAATAACTTTGTGAAATATTTAACTGTGGCCTCCTTTCATCTTCAGATGATCAGCAGAATTGAATATGTACACACAAAGAACTTCATCCACAGAGATATCAAACCAGACAACTTTCTCATGGGCATCGGCCGCCATTGTAATAAGGTAAGACCAGTGCGGGTACTGTAAGTATGCATTATTGAAGGTACAGTAGAACTGATGGCAAACAGCTGTATGTCATGGTAGCCATGGTATCTCCACTGTCCTGACCTCTAGATGATTTACAGATTTAGCTTTTAAAATGGTATCTCTTCATGGTAGTGTCATATTTTCATATCTATTTACTCCTACTAAAATGTTTTCATGGCCATGACTTGACTCACCATCACTGCTGTTTCAGAAACACCTGCAAACCACATCAAATATTGTTTATTTATTCATTTTTTTCAGTGACCGCAACATTGTCACAGCCTTGTATAAAAAATAATCAAGAGGAGAGAGGACATAACTAGTACAATTAGTGGAGGAGTTCTGAAAAAATAAGTTACATTGATGGAGCAAACAGCAGGCTGCACTGCTGAGATGATGTCAAGTTTCCACAGTTAAACATTAGTCGTCTGTCAACTGGTGTCACTCAAGTGTAGTCTTAAAACAAAACCAGTATTATCGATGTCTTTGTCATGAAGTATAAATCTAGATCATTAGAAAAAAACATTTACTGTGAGTTCTTAGGTTTTCCTGGTTTTCCAGCAAATTTCATTAGCATTTGTTTTCTAATCTCTGAAATCTCATGACAACAAAGTGTGTTTATGCACATCTGCATATAAAGTGGAAGAACATTTACAAAGATCCCAGTTATTGGTAGGAATCACCAATATATGAAAACCTGACCCTGGAGTGGAATGCCATCTGCATTTGAAGTGGTTTGAAACTTTATTTAGTTTTCACATTCTAGATAAAACATTAATTTCTGCTGAAGACTGCACATCGAGTGTCATAACAATGAATCATAATTGGTTATCTGATCCCCAGAGGTTGATTGACAAGTGTCTTCCAGGAAAAAATATGCCAATATTAACATTTCATTGGTTTCATTGTCAGTTCAAATGACTGTCAAATTGTCAAATTACCTGATTTATTTGTCTATTTGATGAATGGAATTATGACCATCTAGTGTTATAAACATACATAGGCATTTAAAAAAAGACTAGTCTTTAATACACAACATGAATGTTTTAATTAGAGAATTACCGTATTTTCCGCACTATAAGGCGAATGAAGGGCCTATTTTAAACCCGTTTTCATATATAGGGCGCACCGCATTATAAGGCGCATAGAATAGAAGCTACAGTAGTGGCTGGGGTTGTGTTATGCATCCACTAGATGGAGCTGCGCTAAAGGGAATGTCAAAAAAACAGTCAGATAAGTCAATCAAACTTTATTAATAAAATACAAACCAGCGTTCTGACAACTCTGTTCACTCCCAAAATGAATAAACAGCTGTTTTATTATTTTTACGAGGTAATGTCAGTGACGTAGTATTTTCGCCACACAAATGGTGTTGGACAGGAATTCCTCTTTACCGTTCTTACCGCTGTTACTTTCATAGACATATATACATAGACGCCTCATTGAGCAGGTTGGTCCATTGCTGCGATACGTTAACGCGTCCGCCATATTGGATGTGGCAGATCTTCCCGTAAACTAATAAAAGGAAAAGGGTTGCGCTCTGCCACATCCAAAATGGCAACAACATCGACGTACGATTCAGCGCTCAATGCAGCGTCTACGTATATATGTCTATAGTTATACCCCCTGACTACGGTAGCCATGATTAACCAATATTGATCCATATATAAGGCGCATCGGATTATAAGGCGCCCGATTATGTCGGCTTTTGAGAAAGTTGAAGACTTTTAGGTGCACCTTTTTATAGTGCGGAAAATACGGTAACGTATGATCTATTTGTCAACAGGGGACACTTTCACAGACAAATTTAAAGTGACAACAGGATACAATTTACACAATGCATTCAAAGCAGGCTAACAATTTCGGTTTTACCATCAATTTCTGCTGATACTTTTTCTCTTTATTTTAGGCTCCATTCTTTTATCTTTTTTTGTTTGCTGTTCTTCAGCGGTCATTATCATGACTGTTGAAGCCTGAGCTTTGAACATAATCCACAAAAGTTAGTAGCTAAATGCAGCTAGGGACATGATAGAGTTGGCATAAGATTAGTAAAATGTTCAGCACCAACAAGAAAACCTCAAATTGAAACAATCTACTATATACTACATTCTAATAAGTATAGCCCTGTCAGTACTCCAGTACTGATTTTAGAGGCATTGCCATTATGGTGACCGGTTTATAGTGAATTTCTAAGAAAATGACTATATAAAGATGCTTTCCTAAACTAATAACTTACTAATAACTTCATTAAAGAACATTTAAATAAAATATTTGTAAACATATTAAATAATTTAAATAGCAAATCAGTTCTAGTTGAAATTGAGTGCTGTTTTTATCTTAGTCTGTACTGCTTGCCATAGTATTGTAAATCGCAGTTAACTCTGCCGTATGAGCATTGCAGTGACAACAGTATAATGTGACATATCATGGGGATAAACTACGGTGGCCCTGATGTGCAAACACAACAGCAATGCAAAAACACAAGACAATCAAATAACACAACACAAAGTCAAAAACACAATAGCAAGTCAAAACACAATTAAGGCAAATTCAAAAACAACATTAGCAAATTCAAAACACATTAGCAAATTCAAAGACACATAGCAAATTCAAAAACGACAAGAGCAAATTCAAACACATTAAGCATTCAAAACGAAAGGGTAGGTACCCACGGGCGACATGAATCGTCGCTGATTGGACTGGTGGTCCTCTAAACCGGAAAGACATGGCTTACATGTTTTCACATCACAACAAGCTACAACCTAACGTTCATCACAACGAGCTACAACCTAACGTTCATCACAACAACAAGCTACAACCTAACGTTCATCACAACGAGCTACAACCTAACGTTCATCACAACAAACCATCCTCGGAGCCACACCAACAACATTAGTGTTTACTAGGACTATTCATAATTTCTGGGAATTTTTATTAGGAATATGAATCAATAACTTCAATATGATACAGTACTGAAGTTACGCTATCTACACTTCAAAATCTAGTGCCCGACTACATCGGTTTGTACGGTAAAGCGTGTGAGTGCTTCATGATGCCTTAAAGTGCACCTCGGAAACTCAGAACTCAAATAATAATCTCTTTTCTAAGATATGCAGATTTAGAAAAGTCATTAAATAAACAAATCAAATTGTTTTCTGACAATTCTTGTTCTACATGTTCCCAGCTACCTACTTCTAGTGCCCGACTACATCAGTTTGTACGGTAAAGCGTCTTCACAGTGACGCTTTACCGTACAAGGTGCAGGTGCAGTGAAAGAACTTGAAAATCACCCCAGAAGTAGCTGGGAACATGTAGAACAAGAATCCGGTGGAGTTGTCAGAAAACAATTTGATTTGTTTATTTAATGACTTTTCTAAATCTGCATATCTTAGAAAAGAGATTATTATTTGAGTTCTGAGTTTCCGAGGTGCACTTTAAGGCATCATGAAGCGCTCACACGCTTTACCGTACAAACTGATGTAGTCGGGCACTAGATTTTGAAGTGTAGATAGCGTAACTTCAGTACTGTATCATATTGAAGTTATTGATTCATATTCCTAATAAAAATTCCCAGAAATTATGAATAGTCCTAGTAAACACTAATGTTGTTGGTGTGGCTCCGAGGATGGTTTGTTGTGATGAACGTTAGGTTGTAGCTTGTTGTGAAAACATGTAAGCCATGTCTTTCCGGTTTAGAGGACCACCAGTCCAATCAGCGACGATTCATGTCGCCCGTGGGTACCTACCCTTTCCGTTTTGAATTTGCTAATGTGTTTTTGAATTTGCTAATGTGTTTTTGAATTTGCTATTGTGTTTTTGAATTTGCTATTGTGTTTTTGAATTTGCTATTGTGTTTTTGAATTTGCTATTGTGTTTTTGAATTTGCTATTGTGTTTTTGAATTTGCTATTGTGTTTTTGAATTTGCTATTGTGTTTTTGAATTTGCTAATGTGTTTTTGAATTTGCTATTGTGTTTTTGAATTTGCTATTGTGTTTTTGAATTTGCTATTGTGTTTTTGAATTTGCTAATGTGTTTTTGAATTTGCTGTTGTGTTTTGCACTTCAGGGCCACCGTATAAAACAGTTTTAATGATTGTGCATATCAGATACCTATAGATATGCAGATACAGATATGCTCCAGGCCAATACTGACTGACAGGTATATCGGTCGGGCTCTAATGTAAGCTGACATGGCCTGCTGTTGTGGCCTTTGCAGTTTGTTCCCCCCACAAGTTAAAGATCCAGTGTGTAACATTTAGGTGCATTTACTGTCAGAAATTGAATATGTATATTTTTTCCCCAGGAAATCTAATGCTTAAATTAGAATGAGCCATTCATATCCACAGAATGAGAAGAGTCTAACATATTGAACTGCCAAGTTTCTACAGGAGCTCAGAGAGGAGAAACCTCTATTTAAATTGTTGTTGTTAATATGCCAAAACAAGTATTTTTAATATAGCAGGACATACAATACACACGTATTGTAATGTACATTTTGTAGGCAGCAAAAATTATCAAATTTAGGCCCTATATAAACAAAATGTCCTTATGTTCTATCATTTCTCCTTCATTATAAAGATAGTTATTGGTATAACCTAAAGCTTGCAGGGTGATGTAGCCCAGTTTCTGTGTATTGGATTCTTATTGAAGAACTTATTCTGCATGTTGGATAATGATGCTGGTTTTCTAGCTACTTGTACAACAAACCTATTCAAGCAGTTGTGTCTTTTCATTTTGTCCAGTGATGTCATTTGTTTGCATCTGGTCAAAGGTGTGTTTAATCAAGTTGCCTGAAATTAAAATGGAATATTCTGTGCCCATTATTTTGAGCCCTTGCAGACAGGCAACGTTTGGTCAAGTTAAAGCATGGGATGTATATCTTACAAACCTCAAAGAATGTACACTCTGCTGCAAAACAGGTGTGCAACCACAGCCCAAACTCCATTGACCTTTCCTGCTTGACATTTAATGTGACAGTCAGCATTGAGACCATAATGCCACTAACGTTGCTAGCTCTGTTTGTTATAGATAAACACTCATTTATGTAGTTTTAACTGAATTCTATTGAAGATTAGCCTGCTCCATATAATGAATGGGAAACCTCTTGGCTAAATAATACATTTGCAGATGGGTCATTTTACAGCTATATAGCAGAATATATTAAATGTATGTTGTTAATTTTTGTTTTTTTTGTAATGCTAAAGTAGAATGTTCAGTTGGATTCAGTTGGTCTTTTTAAGTGTGTTCAAGTGAAACATTTAAGGGAAGACCCAAGGCAATGCAAAGCACATGGTCAGTCAGTTACTTTTGGTGGTTGTTTTCCCCCCAGTCACAGCCCCGGTGATGTAGATTATTCACTTTGTACCATAGAAGAGGCAATATGACCACTTGTAGGCATTTTATGTCACACACATGATAATGTTATACAATACCAGTCAAAAGTTTGGATGCATCTTCTCATTCATTTTTTCAAATTATTATTTTCTCCATTGTGAACACTGAAGACATGAAAACTATTAAATAACACAGATGGAACTATGTGGGGAACAAAAGTGTAAACAAATGAAAACCTGTCTTCATTTTTATTTAGGATTCTTCAAAGTAGGCACCTTTTGCTTTGACAGCTTTGTACACTCTTCTGTACATTCTCGGTCACATTTATGAGGTTGACACCACAAATGGTTTTCCAACACTTGAAGGAGTTCCTGTACGGAGATTTCTGGCTGCTTTTTCTTGTGTTCCTACTGATCTCACCCATTTAACTGGGTTTGGATCTATTGATTGTGTAGGTCAGGTCATGTGATGCAGCCTGGAAGCATCTTTTGGGTCAAATGATGGTCCCACTAAGCTCAAACCAGGTGGGATGACGCGTCACTGCAGAATGCTGTGGTAGCCATGCTGGTTAAGGCTGCCTTGAATTTTAAACGAACTGCCAACAGAAGCCATTAGCAAAGCACCCTAAACAGCACACCTCATCTTCAGTGTTAATCTACAATATAGAAAATAATCAAAATAAGGAAAAAACATTGAATGAGAAGATATGTCCAAATGTTTGACTGGTACTGTATATAGATGTAAGTTAGGTTGTATTTAATCTCAATATTGTATTTCTGAGGAAGATGAGCCAATTATTGATTAAGGATACTCAAAAATAAATTTAGATAAAGATAGATACATTTATTTATAGAATTTATATCACTGTTGTAATATCAATCATGAGTTAGTGAACAGTAAGTGAAACCAGTTCAACTGTAAAAGCACACAGAATATAAGCAAACATCGTGCAGGTGCAGACCATGGTGTTTTGCATGACATCAGTTTGGTCTGTGCATAACAATTTAATTAATTGTAAGAATTGAAATGTACTTTTTTTTTTTTTTTGCAAAACAGTTTGCCATTACTAGATGTATTAGGTATGGTGGGACTGTGAATGAAGCAAATGTAGATGATTTTTTTGGCTTAAGAAACTAGAGTATGTGTGTGTGGGACTGTGCTGAAGCATGACAATGAAAGTGTCAAGATATTTTCCAGTATTTGATGAAATGCTGAGCAAGGATGAGCACAGAACTGATGCTTTACGAGCACTAGGATTTGAACAGTGAAGTCTAAGTTTGAAATAAACTGACAGAATTTTTTCCTCCTTGGTCATAAAATGTGCAAAAAAAAAACTTCTTATACCATTGCTTTCATAGTCGTTTTTCTAACAGTCTCAGAGAAATGCAAATGTACTGATTGTACAGCAGGCATTTTGACTTGTTAAAGCCAGAAAAACACAGGTGGACTTTACTGCATGCTAGTTCACTTAATGGGACTGTGTCCCATTACTGTGGACTATGACAGTACCTCACGTAAGTGGAATGCTGTAGAATCATGAATATGGCAGTGGGTTTCCTGATGTGACATGTAAAAATGTTTTCTGTGCAACCAGCACATAGAAAAATAAAAAATAATATATAATAACATTCAGCAATCAGACATCTGACCCACTGACCCCCCCCGCTCAATACATACGTCTACCTGTGAACACTGATTCCATGATAAATATGATTGCATATGTTACCTCATTAACTTAAGCCTGGTTTGTAGCTGGTACCTAGCTTTTCAGTCTAAACCAAATGTGCTGTGATGAATGCAGGAAGACATGATGGTAGCATCAATGCTGCATGAATGTGCACTTTTTATTTCTCTTCTGTGGCAGCAATTTCAGAAATTATTATGCCACATCCTGAGCATATTTAGAAATTTGAGGGCTGTATCTTAACTACCCCTAAAAGCATATACTCTTCTGTGGCTGCAGCAGCATGCTGGTACTTCTCTCTCACACCAGGAAGTATTCATTGTTCACTACGGGTGAAGGCTCAGCTAGTAATGTGTAAACTATGTGCACCTAGGCTATGGAAGTACGAGGTGAAGTGTAGTTAAATTGCAATTGAAGCCCTTGATTTGTACTGATGGCAGTGCTTTGTTTACCTCCAAATGTTAGCATGGCAAACAAACAGCAGCCTATGCTATCTCACGTACTCCCTTGCTCATGATTATTACCTTAACTTAGTAGACATTGTTTTGGGATCAGGCCCCAGAGCAGTGCAATGACCCAGAAAAGGACTAATGCAGAGTAGAAGCTTGTCTTTTGTAGAGATACCTTGTTCTTAGGCTGGGACTGCTGTTGTTACACATGTAGTTGTAGTACTATTTTTACTCAAATGCATGAGTATTGGTATTATTTTAGATATTTTGTTTGTTTGTTCAGCCAACCCTATGTGTGGAACTGTAGTTGTAGTTGATGATAAGGATCAGTTTGAATTTCATTTTGGTAAGGCCTGCAGTACGCCAGAAGACATTCTGATGTGTTGGTTACTATTGTAGATGGTCAACTGGCTTATTACCCACCTTTCTCAATACTAACCCAACTCTAGTAAAATTTTAACCCATTACTTGTCTCTTTTTTAGTTCTGCATGATTTATGTTCTTGATATAAACAAAGACAAGAACAACGTTCTCTGTTAGTGGTGGACTGTACACAAACCTGGTTAAAATAATATCATTGTTATACTCAGGGGCCAGTTAGGGCTTTCTTTGTCAGTAGCATTCTTTGTTTTGCTGGTAGAGGATGGTTAACCATGGGCTCTTTACCATCAGCTGCACCTACCCCCACCCCTCTTCCCCAGGTCTTCTCTGAGCCATGGTGTTGCCTGTCTGCACTGGCCTTTATTGTCACTGTCAGACATGATATTAAACATCTCTATGTCTCCAGAGACACTTTTGGCTTCTTGTTGTACAGGGTTGATCTTTCTATGGTTGTCCTGACAGAAGAAAATCACAATCGTGTGGTTTCTTCTAGACTGATGGCCTGATTGATCACATCTGTACCACAAAGATTTAAAGTTTTTTTTTTTTTTGCCTGTGTAGGTCCAGCCTTGGATGTACATAATGAGTTGCCTATCCTAGCCATACAGGACACTGTTAGTTGTATCAAAGGGAGCAAACCATGTGGGTGCAACCAGAAGTTCCTGTTGTACTCATGCTAACTGTGACTGAAGGTGGATAGAGGCTGTGATTTTGACCCCTGCCCCTCTACTGTCTGCCCTAGTGTTTAGACTCGTCAGTGGGGAAGAGGAAAAGAAGCTTGGCTGTTAGCTCTTCTCAGGACCCATCTTTCTCAGGATTAAACCAGGTGTGACCTTTACCACAACACAAGCTGCCTCACAACAGCAGTTGTCGCTTTGCAATCATACCTACACTGGTTAAAAGTCAATCAGACCACCAGCACTCATCTTGCACTCATGATACCCAATATATGTTCTACTCCACCCAGAGGACACTACATTACAGCGTGAGAGGAAAGTTTCCATCGGCTTTGCCTAGGGAGTCGTTATTTTCCCTATTTGTTGTAAAAAGTTGTCCCAGCCCTTTCTAATCATGGCTTAAATGGCTTCTTACCTACATTAGAAGACTTTTTATGTGATGTATGGCCTGAGAGCAGTAAAAGCATTTGTCCAAGTGGAATGAATTTCATAACTAACTCATATCAGCCCAAAATCATAACCTTATCTCAGAGCTAAAGAAGTATTAAACAAGCAGTCATCATCACTGAGCTGTACAAAAGCATTATGCATTCAGTTTAAAAGAAAAAGGTTCTGCAACGATGCAAATGTTATTGACACATATAGACAATGATACAATACAAACAATGCCACAAGGATAGTATAACATAATTTCATATTGTTTCGAAAATGAAGATGAAAGCTTGGAAATATCATGGAAATATTTGGGAGTAGAATAAAGCAAATAGCCAAAGTAATTGCCAAGTGAGTTTACCATGGGTGTCTTAAAGGTGTGGATTCTAATGTCCATGGGCAGAATATTCTACAGTTTTGGGGTATGAAATGAAAAGGAACCTCATCTGTATGTGTGTTTTTGCTGGAACATAAAATAAAACATGCTCTTCAGTTAAGTAGGTTCTATGTCATTTAATCATGATGTTCAAACACAGTTCTTAGTGTGAAATGTGTGTTTAGGCTGCAAATTCAGCTTTGCGATTTTATGCAGGTAAATCACAGCCAAGTTACCACTCACCAAATAGTACAAATAGTTTAGCTCAACTTAGTTTAGCCATGTGAACATCAGCGTAAACTGTCACTTTCCCTCATTAAAAACGGCTTGCCTATATTCTTAACCTATTTCCAGCATACCTAAACCAAGGCATCATTTAAATTGCTCATCTTCGTTATATGATATTAGTGAACAGTGGTTACTGATAACTGCTAGATATATTAAAGGCCTTATTGTTTTTCAAAAATTTCCACCACAGACGAGCATTTGGCAATGGGGAAAAAGAAAAAGCCCCCATTGCTAATTTAGCATTTGCCCCACAGGGCTTTTTTAATCAGGCAGTTGGTGAGCAGTAAACACCACAACACTCATGCCATGTCTTTGAAATTTTGCGACAAAACTAACCACAATATTTTCTACCTAAAAGGTACAAAGACTATTCATAGACCAATGTAAATCAAATCAATTAAATTTTGTTTGTATAGCCTAAAGTACATTTGCCTCTGAGGGCTTTACAATCTGCACAGGGAGTGACACCCCCTGTCCGAGGTGAGGAAAAATTGTTGCCAGCTTTTCACATTGGCTGCTGATGATTGTGCTTCTGCTGTCTAAACATGGCTTAATTAGGTTCTTTTTTTAGTTGTGTGTTTCAGTCTGAAAACTGGATTTTCAGGGTTCCATTGGTATGGTACATATGAATCAGTGAAATTATGCAAACCAAAGTACCCATTGGGCAGCAATGTAATACATCTTAACAAATGTAAATTATTCAAACTAGAAAGCTTAACTTCATTCAGGGCCTGAAACTAACAGCAACTTTAATTTAAATTGGAGATGGATAACGTTTCTCCAAAGCAGCTTGCACGAGAAGTTTATCGATTTAAAAATAAATGTCAAAAAATGAAATCACAGCAAATTGTAAAGAATGTGTTTACATTTTTTTTATGAGAGATGCTTGTGGTGATTTAATGATTTGGCATTGTTTAAAAGTATCTTAACTTTGAACACAGAATAACTCAACTACAAGTTTTCTACAAAACCATCAAGGCCATCCAAATACATAGTTTGAAGGGCCTGTTTCTTACGTGCAAGGCAACAGTGTCAGGGACAATAATTCATTAGATATCAGCATAGAATCATTTTCATATGCACTAGTATAGATGACAACAAGTAATATAAAAGGTTTGAATTTAAAAAGAGCTACTGTAGTCAATAAACAGAAAAAGGGAGGAGGAGAAAAGACTGTGCTGAGAGTTTAGAATGTTGAATCTGTTTCACTGCATGGAAACAGTTTGGCTGTTTTCATTATCGGGGTACAAAGCAGCTCGAGTGCACTGCAAGAAAAAAACCTTACAGTGCACTGTTAGCAGCGCAGCCTGGCATTTGTTCTTTCTCTCGTTGACCACCACTGTATGGACTCTTCTCTTTATCTGTGTCAATATCAGAAGAACCCAGCATGAAGATGTGCATCCTTCTCTTTTTAGTCTCTGCAGATGGTTGTTGTCTCCCATTACAAGGTTGCTCATGAATCCTGCACCTCACTCCTTTCAGCTTAGGGAAGACATTTCTGGTCTCATACCTGTAGTCAAGTGCCGTAGCGATCCTCAGCGGTGTGAGGTTTGAGCTGTTTAGTTGCGTGTTAAGCTAGCTCTGTGATAAAGATTGTCTAGATCATCACTGCATAGATTGGTTCTTTGATTCATCTACTCATAGTCTGAGGGCTCTATAACTCTGAATAACTGGCAAATCCCACTCAACAGACAAACAGGACTGCTGTTGACTGCTTGGTACTCTAACAAACTATCTGTAATGTCATTTACCTTTTTAAATCAAAGTGGCAACGCTGTTTGTTCAGCATAATTTTAATATCCCCTCACAGTTGTCACAAACGGGGAAATTAGCTATAGAGACCAAACGGTTGTCTGAACCAGGCTGTAAACATGTTGATTTCTGCTGTGAACTTGGATATTTTAATATTGGTGCCAATGGAGTTTGACTCACTTCTGCAGCCACTCGAGAAATTACAGTTTTTAGCACTTCTGCATTGGCTTCATTTCCCAGAACCAGAGGCTGCTGCTTGACATAGACACACAGGACATGGGGAGAGAGAGAGCACATACACACACAATCAGAGGACACTTATTTATTATTATTAAATAATTCTTATTTAAATTTTTTGAACATGTACGTTAGTACCTTGAATAGTGTGATTGTTAATGTTCCATGTTGCTGTGTCGTGCTGTTGTGTTGGTTACTTGTTTGTTGGATTTGTCTTATCAAATGGGATTTTGGAGTAAGGACGAGCACTTGCTTCATGTTCTGTACTTGATTTGCATAAAATCAGCTGCTTAGCAGGTTAAATGTTGGAGGTCATGATTATGTTTGTTACCTTTTGAGCTAAATTAGTGTAGCTAATTTTAAAACGATGTGTGTAGTTCACACATTTAGTAGTTTTAGTTGACCCATAAGTAAAAGATAAATCTCATCGACTCTATACTGATGTTTGGAAAGTGATGCCAGCCTCCCTGGTCTTTCTTAGCTAGCATGATCTCACTTTTAATGAAGGATGGCTCCAATATGTATCGGATATTGAAAGAACAGTTAAAAAAGAAAAATTGAGATGGACATGGCTGCAAAAAATGATCAGCCAGCTGTGTGTTTCTGTGGTATGCCAAGGGATGTGTCTATATGTACTGAACGTGACAGCTGTGAAACAATCAAAGAATAACTTTTTATTTTGCTGATTAACTGGCTTTATTGAGGACTGATCTTGTTCACTCTCATTCACTGTAGAACATGCACTGAAACATTCTGTAGATGGTTGGTTATTTGAAATAGTAAAACTTGAGACAAGATTAGCAAGAAGTCATTTACATTTCATAGATTGAAAAGCCATAAAAGAGAATAACAGAGTAGAAGACCTGTTTAAAATCATTCTCCTGTTGGTCAAGTATTTAAATTTAAACTTGATGTCTGCATTAGAGATCATTGTTATGTGTGCAGTGGTGCTGAAATATTATGCATTGTGTCATTTCTTTACCAGGTGTCAAGTAACATAACCTGTAACATGTTTCACATGTCAAGTCATTCACATGGCTTGTCTGCAGCTTGAGGGGAAAAAAGTGTTTTCTTAAATCCATCAATGGAGGCTTTCTGTCAAAAGGGTATCAGTAGTTCTGTTGTAGTTATCAGTTTATTGATAAACTCTTAACATTTTGCTGTAATTTGAGGATAGGTTGTTACAGCTTCCTGCTTCAGCGTAGGATGTTGCATCAATATTTATTATGCTCTTTAACTTTATGGTAATAAAAGAAACATTTTGTAGACTTCAACGTCTGCACGTCTCACACTCACAAACATTTCTCTTCACCTTGACAACATGATGGCTGAGCCTTCAGTGTCATTTTGTACTCTTATGCTAAAAAAGAAACTCTTTCTAGAGCCCACAATCCATATGATGGATGGCTAATGGAGCACCATGACTGGCCTAAAAGGCCAACATATAAACTGGCAGGTACGGTGAGGTTAGGGTTGGTATAATGTGTGTTTTTGGCCTGCTTGTTTCTAAAGATCTCAACCTTTTGGTGTTGTTACTAAGGCCATCAAAGGATTACAGATATGACATGTCATTTTGATGGGTAACTATGTCCGTGCCATAATTGTTGTAGGATCCAGCAAAAGAGCTGACTGTTTACAGCTTAGCTTTAGGAAAGCAGCTGCTTAAGCCATCCAATACCCTGTAGGAAGTCAACTGGAACTGGGCAGCTTGATGTTGAGTGCCAAACTTTGCAACCTCTCAGTCAGTCATAATGGATCTACACATTGCCAACTGTATTCCACTCTTATATTATAATTTAGCCATTTAGAAAGGGTATTTGACAAAGTGTTGTCTCACAGCCTAATGATGATCTGAACTGAATAATAATAAATTCATATTTTACATTAACGACAAAGTTCAAATGAGTCTGATGAATCTATGTTGGCTACATATACAATGTGCAATGTAAAGAGTACTGTTGCCACTTTGACGCTTTAGGGATGTAGTCAATGATGTCACACCTTTTCCCCTGTACATGTTTATGTTGTCACAAGTATCTCCTCAGCCTATGAAATAATGTGTTTGATTCATGTTTTATGACAGGACTCAGCTAATTTAAAGTAAAGTAATTTTGTGCATCTTTATTTCTGAGTAACTTTATTGGAGGATTATTTGATTACTATATATTGATAGTGTCACTGACGGACCGCCATCATGTCTTCTCTTCCTCTGTCAGTTGTTCCTTATTGACTTTGGGTTGGCAAAGAAGTATCGAGACAACCGGACACGACAGCACATCCCCTACAGAGAAGACAAGAACCTGACTGGCACAGCACGCTATGCCTCCATCAATGCACACCTGGGCATTGAACAGAGGTCTCTGCACACATTTAATTAATCTGTTTTGATTTCATTTGATGAAGGCAACTTTCAAAGTAAATGATTGATTTCCTGAAATTGAACCAATACTAAAAATGACTCAAAAGTTGGTTTTCATGGGAATGGTTTTCAAGTTGCAGTCATAGTAACAGTAATGAAGGGAATGTTTTGATGTCAGAGAGGCAGTGATGCCCTTCTTGTATACAACTAACTTTATTGTTGTCTACAGTCGCCGTGATGACATGGAGTCACTAGGCTACGTGCTGATGTACTTCAACAGAACCAGTCTGCCGTGGCAGGGATTAAAGGTATGAACATAACTGATTTGTACCACTGAGTGGTCTTTGTTCACTTCTCCTCTCTTAGTTTAAAGTTTGTTTTATTTTTGTCCATTTTATTTGACACACATTAAAACACACTCAACCTTTGTAACTGAACTAAGACCAGTGGTCTATTTGAAATATCCAGGTTGAAAGTAAATACTAAATACTAGTAAATTAAAGTAATACTGGGGCCCAAGTAAGCTACAGTGTGCAGATACTGAAATTGTTTGTACAGGTGTTGAATGGATAAGAACATTTTCTCTGAGCAGTAGTTTTAATGCAAGCTACTACCACAGCAACCAGTGAACTGTGGTGCAAAAACAATAACTGAAATACTATATTTATGCTGCAAAAAGCTGTTTCAGTGCTTATTGCTACGAGCATTATTTATGTCTTTGTATATTTGTCAGGCGGCCACAAAAAAGCAAAAGTATGAGAAGATTTCCGAGAAGAAGATGTCCACCCCTGTTGAGGTCCTCTGTAAGGTAAGAACACGTCAAACAGGGACGGTGGTAAAAGTTATCTATGTTTGTGCCCCAGAGGTCCATATGATTCATATACCATATAAATGCATGTTCTCAGGGTTTCCCAGCAGAGTTTGCCATGTATCTGAACTACTGCCGTGGCTTGCGCTTTGAAGAGGCTCCGGACTACATGTACCTGCGCCAATTGTTCCGCATCCTCTTCAGGTAAACACATACACATACTTCCAACGAAAAGGCACAGTGTAGTGTAAGGGTTACACTAGTAGTGTGAGTTTGTCATAGGCTGGCTCAGGCCTTTTATGCTCCAGATGATGACTGTCATCACAAATTCCCACCAATTCATAGTAAATTTACAAGTTTGACAAACTACTGACTTCTCACTTAATGACTTCACGCTTACTTTTGTTAACCCCTTTTTCTTTTTTCTTTACCTGGCCCAGTATTTTTTCTCCCTACCTTCTCTTCTGTCTGACTTTGCCTGTGATGTTTCTTCTTGCCATTTCAAGCAGCTGGTTGTTGGCAGTGTTGTGGAGATAATGTGTTTGTGTCTTTCAGAACTTTGAACCACCAGTATGACTACACATTTGACTGGACCATGCTGAAACAGAAAGCAGCCCAGCAGGGGGCCTCCTCCGGGGGCCAGGGCCAACAGGCACAAACCCCCACAGGCAAGCAAACTGACAAACCCAAGCCTAACATAAAAGGTTAGTAGCAAACAGCCAAGCGACGTTTTTTACAGACACCAATTGCTCATATATTCATTCAGTACTGTATTTAGGACTATTAGATTTTGTTTTATTCCTTAACCCGCACCCCAGTGCCCCTTTCTTTTAAGAGTAAATACTCCAAATTGGAAATCAAAAGCAAATAATGCTTATTATTCCCGTTGGAATGATGAAGCCAGATAGCATGATAAGTTTGAGGAGGCACCTTTAAAAGAACATAAAATCCAAAATAAAATAATTTGACACAATTGGTCTGTCTTGCAGAAGCAAAGACGTCCTTGGGGAATTTGACTACTAACTTTGCTGCCATGCTATTCTGTTCCTTTGTTGGGACTGGACAACGGGCTCTCTCCGTTGTGACTCTACTCTGATCACACACCTATGACTCTTCTGCAGTCTTTCTTTATTAACATTCCCTCTCAAAACTGGACAATGTTGAAAATATCTTCATTGTTTTTCCTCCTTACACAACGCTTTTTTCCCATGCTTATTTGACTGTGACATTAATGATCCACACCTCATGTCAAGCAGATGGAGACTAGGTGTGGCTCATTAGGAACAACAACCGAGGAGTATTGATCCATGGGGACTGGAGTAAAGGATATACCTGTGATGTCACTGTATGCGGTCATTGCCACAATCACTCTTCTGAGTTGCAAACATGAAATCAGGTCCACCGCAGTGCATTCATACGGGAAAGAGGAAAAAAAGGGAAACATCAGTCTGGTTGGAAACGATTTCAAGCAAAAGTTCTGCAAGCTAAAGAGAAGAGACACATTGAACCATCTTCAGATCTGAACATTTTTTTACAACCTTGTCTGGAGACAAAAGAAATTTCCTTTGAGCTCATTGTGATATTGATTGGGCCAACAATTCCTACTAGAAACACCACCATATATTGTTTTGACACGTATAAATAAAATAACACAATCCTCAGTCCATTTCATTTCAGAACACCCGTGCTTTCATTTTCAGCGTTTTCATTAAAATGTTTTTTTGTTTTTTTTTAACCTTGTACTAAAGAGGTTTTCCACTGCTGGTGAATAACAGCAGTTAAATTAACAATAGTGAGTACATGAAAGAAAGGACGCAACAAAAAAACATCCACCACAAACAACAACAATGTAAATAACTTCAGATGATGCAAAACTTAACATGCTATATCATCACAACTTGATTTTTCTGAAATCCGTACACACTGATTGGACGCATTGATTCTGCCAGACTTAACACTGTTGGGGGATGACATGAAATCCACACCTTTGTTGGGAGGTTAGTTTTTGACTGCCTGCATGCCTTAAGGTAAGAATCTCTTACAGTAATATGATGACGTGAAAAGCTGTTTGAATTTTAACATTAACATTACGGTTGGGACTGTCACTCAATATTGACACATAGATGTGTTCAGACTAGAAACCTTCTGAAGCATGCGTCTAATCAAGTTATAACACCTGATACTTGACACAAACACTTAACAGTTTAACACCTGGAAAATTGTTTACATGTATATAACCTTATAGCAACCAATAATGTAATAAAGTCCAATAATGTATTTCCTGCAATAACGTAATCATTTTGGCCATTTTAAATATATTAAAGCTAATAACGTAATAACATGACAATAATGTAATAAGTTATGACGTCAGTGGCATGGCATTAAAAAATTCGTTATCCAATAATTTAATATTCCATGAATAGGACTGCATTTCTTGGAAATAAATTTTTTGCAGTTTTTGTGTTGCTCATCAAAAATAGTGAACGGCATAGTGGTCATACATTACATCTCCCGTAATTATGGTGGTAAGAGACAATTTGAGAATTATTTGTTGTACAAAATCTTTATTTAGAATATTGTTTATTTGCTTCGATATGTAAATTCATAATGTCATGTATGGAGGAATATTATTTATTCATTACAGTGAAGTGTATAGTAGTTAGATCACTTAGTGGAATGTGCTAGAATTCAGGAAGAAGACAGTGATCATGTGACCTACATGTGTTTGCTCAGTGTTGGATGAAAAAGTCTAATCAGTCTAGTTATTACTAAGTTATTACATTATCGGCATTATTACGTTATTAGCTTTATTACACTCAAAATGGCCAAAATGATTACGTTATTGGCAGGTAATACATTATTGGTTGCCATAAGGTTATATACATGTAAACAGCAAACATGTACAGAAAAGTTCAGTTTTTTTCATCATGGCAAATTTCCTTGTGGATTTAGGCTATGGACCAGATTTCAGATATGCAGAGGAAATCTATCATGAGGGTGTGTGAGTGTGCCACATTATGAGATTTGAGTATATGAAAGACGTCAAAGTACTTGCTTATAGTCAAAATAGTTGGGTGGGCTCTAATCTGTCATCTGGGTTGGTTTGTCACTTCAATCCATCTGTGTTATTTGACCATTTGAATGTCTCCTGTTAATTTACAGTGTAGACAATTAGTTCAAAGAAAGATAAAAGCATCAAACACAAAGCAAACTTTAAATGGTTCTATTTCTTCCTTAGTGTTGTCCTTTTTGTTGTTGTTGCTATAATCTTTGTGATTCTGTTCTTTCTTTCTTTTTTGAGCTCATTAAGCTTACAGAAATATTTCACTGTAATTATTTTGTAATCAGATGTGACAAGTTGAATTGGACAAGCCATGAGCAATTAACTAGCCTTTGAAGTGAGAAACACAGCACTGTATATGAATGAATTGTCAAGTTGAAACATCCACATGAACTGCTGACTGTGTGGACGTAGAATGTGATAAAGCAGGATTTGACCTGACTCACAAAGGGCCTAGAATTTGTGTGGAAGTACTTTTTTTATAAGTAGTGGACCTGGATACTTCTTCCACATGTAGTCGCACACCCACAACATAACTGCACCTTTCTGTCAGCAGCTGAGCCTTCCCCTTTAGGGAAGGTGCGCTTATAGCTAACCTATGAGTCACAGGTTAGCATAGGGTTTGTTAGTCAGCCAGTGTGTAGATAAGCTGAGTATAATGGTTCCTGGAAGAGTTATGTTGTTTGCTGGCACAGAAAAAATAGTCCCTGTCCAGTTCTAACAGTGCAGCATTTTCTTGTGCAATTTCAAGTGAACTCCGTTTAAGCGCGTGGCTCGAATGTGTTATCTTTATGTTATCGTCAGAAAATCTTGGAAGTTGCTTTATGGTACTAAGTAGTGGAATATAGCTTCCTGAAAGACTGCTCTGATGAGAGAGGCTACTGAACAAATTTGCAGAACAATATTTGGGCTTGTCCTGTTTCCATATTTTTCCCTCCCTGTAGTTTCCTGCTCCTCTCTGTTGGACCTCCTGCTTTCAGACACTAAGCTGCTGGTGTGGCTGCTCAGTCAGTGTTTCTGTCTGTGGCCTTCTGAACACTGAGATAATTGTGCTGCTTGTGTTTCTCTGTGTCTTTAGGTTTCTGAGTGGTCTCTGCCCTGGGCAGACCTGCAGAAGCGTTGGTGACCAGGACCAACAAGTCTCTCTTCCTGGACAAGCGACAAACAGAAAGTCTGTCTCTCCTTCCATAATAACTATCTATGTAATGGAAATGTATAGATTTACACACTGTGCTGTGTTATCTATATATTAATATGTATATATAATAAAACTCTGCACTCCGAAAGAAAAGAAGAATGAAAAAGCAGGTGTTTTTTTTTTTTTTTTTTTTTTTTTTTTTTTTTGGATGTGGAGGCTGTAGCCCCCTGCCCCACCCTAGACACACATACCCCCTGTCCCCAATCCACCCCCGTCTTTTTCCTCCTTTCAGTGTTGACTTTTTGTAAGGTTTCTTTGGAAACTGAAGCTAAGAAGATAGTCGGCTCACCCTCTGTTCTGTTCTTCGCAGTGGAAACATCTCAAACCATCTCTTCCCCTCTTCACTCCTTCATTATTTCACTCCCTCCTTTTACCAAGCAAATGTTAAAACATGTAAACCTGAAAACTGTTCTCCCTTTTTGTTTCTGAAATAATTGATGCAATCCTGGATGTTATTTACTAAAAAAAATCTAATGTTTTTTTTTTTTCTTTTCTTTTTGTTTTCCTATGGTGATTAGGAGTTTGCCTGTTGACAATATAAGCAGCTCATGGCAACAGTCAATGGTAGAATGATACTATGGCTCTCTCCCTCTCTTTAGAGCTCTGAATTATTATTAAATCTGTTGTAAAACCTATGGTCTTCTCCAAAAATACCAATAAAAACATGACATAACTCAGACTTTCAAGCACAAGTCATTATCAAGCACCCACACAATGAAAGCTGTCTCAGATGAAAATGTTAATAGACTCTGTTGAAGATTGAACATAAAACTACCCACATAGTGTATTTCCACCATACATAGTCACTTCAAGGAAACTGCAATGGCTTAAAGCATACACACAAGTCCTAGAACTTAGCAAGGACGGCACTGGATCCCAGTTGAAGGATGAGGGTGGAAAACAGTATTGTCCTCATTGACCAAACCATTGAGCTAATCTAAGAAGGCTCCCCCTGCAACACTGAGGTGGCATGTGTTAACAGCTTCAGGGTCTGCACATCACCAACAACCTGAGTTGGCCACTGTCAAAAATGCATAGCAGGGGTTGTACTGTATTTCATCAGGTCACTGAATAAAGGCAGACTGAGTTGACCTCAGCAGAGATATCAAGTTAAATGCAAAAGGATTGCACCTACATTGAAGGATTGTAGTGTCTGCATCATTAAAGTATACATTGTGTTTTTGTATGTTTATTCTCAACTAATACTGTGTTCAGACTAGAATATTGTATGTGTATCCAAATCTTGACAAGTCTTAAGGCCCACTCACACTGTGGGCGTAAGCGCCACGGTCACTGGAGCTGTTGGCTGCCAGTCTAGTCAATGAGAGCCCTCACAGGGCGCAGGAACGTCTCAGCAGCGTCCCAGCAGAGACTCTGCAGCGCTATCATTCCGTAACACTTGCACCAGACAGGAAACCTGACACAGAATCAGCGTAATAAACTTCCGCCCCCTTTCAGAATAAAACACAATACACAGTTTATGTAGCTTATCACAACTTCACATCAACATTACGTCATGACCGGTGGCACCAGGTCAGCAGTCAATCGATCAAAGGGTCTCAACATGAACGATGAGAGACTAATTGTTGAAGTGGAACAACACACAATAATTTATGACACAACAGATGCTTTTTATAATGTCCTCCACGTCGGAGAAGCAAAGTCAGCTGTTTGTTGTTTTCTTTATATAGAGTTTATCGTGTATGTCCAGGATTCTCGCGTGAATACAGCAGGCTCGTTAAACTGCCATCATGCTGCCTGGTGTGAGTTGACGCCGGGCAGAGGATGGAGCTGAACCGCGGTGCAGTCGTTCTGCTGCGCTTACATCCCCTGTGTGAGTCCCCAGTTACTCTGCTGTGCCATCTCAACTCAACTGTTACACCAACAGTGAGCTGCACTGTTGAACTGGTTAACATGTTCATGACTATGAATGCATATACTTTATTAAGACAGAATGAGAATGGGACAAATGTGTACTAACCTGCCACTGAAAATGGTACCCAATAAATTAACCTTTTTCCCTTCCCTTTGGGAAACATTTGTCAAAAAGTAGTTCTAGCTTTAGGAAACTGCAGGCTTGTGCAGCCAAACTAAGGGAAGCCTGAACTAAACGCTCTATCAAAAAAAGATGCATCTTGAGTGTACTCTGAATGAGCCCTCAGAACCAGAACTGGGAGCTGGTTCCACATATTTCTAATCTACTTTTGGAGACTATAGGAACCACAAGGAACCCAGCATTCTGAGAGCGCAGCGTTCTAGTGGGGTAAGGTGCTATGAGCTTTTTTAGATATGATGGTAAATGGACTGTACTTGCACTACTGTCAGTTTTAGGAGCTAACCATTCATAGACATTCACACACATATGGCACAGCCTTCAGGACCAATTTAAGGTTCAGTATTTTTCCCAAGGACACTTTGACATGCAGATCATCTGATGATCCGCTCTACCTCCTGAGCCACAACAGCCCTGTCGAACCAGCTTCCAGTTCTGATGGTGCCTGACCATGAAGAGCTTTGTAGGTAAGCAGTAGGCTTTTAAATTCTATTCTAGGTTTTAAACAGGTAGTCAAAATGGGAGAAATATGAAAATTAAATATCTTTATGATGGAGCTGGAGGCCAGGGTGATCCCATCTAAAGTAACTAAGTCTCCTAGAAAGAGAGTTTCTGAGATATTTGGGTCCAATTACAAGAACTTCAGTTTTGTCTGAATTTAACAAAAGAAAATTGCAGCTCTCCCAATTTTTTATGTCCTTACGACATCTTTGAAGTTCATCTAACTCAGCAGTTCCCAAACATTTTTAGCTGTGCACCCCCTTCTACAGTGAGGAGAACAAGTATTTGATACACTGCTGATTTCGCAGGTTTTCCCACTTGCAAAGCATGTAGAAGTCTGTAATTTCTATCATAGGTACTCTTCGACTGTGATTGACGGAATCTAAAACAAATATCCAGAAAATCCCAGTGTATGATTTTTAAGTAATTAATTTGCATTTTATTGCATGACATAAGTATTTGATACATCAGAAAAACAGAACTTAATCCTTGGTACAGAAACCTTAGTTTGCAATTACAGAGGTCAGATGTTTCCTGTAGTTCTTGACCAGGTTTGCACACACTGCAGCAGGGATTTTGGCCCACTCCTCCATACAGATCTTCTCCAGGTCCTTCAGGTTCTGTGGCTGTCACTAGGCGACACAGACTTTCAGCTCCCTCCAGAGATTTTCTATTGGGTTCATGTTTGGAGACTGGCTAGGCCACTCCAGGACCTTGAGATGCTTCTTACGGAGCCACTCCTTAGTTGCCCTGGCTGTGTGTTTTGGGTCGTTGTCATGCTGAAGACTCAGCCACGACCCACCTTCAATGCTCTTACTGAGGGAAGGAGGTTGTTGGCCAAAATCTCGTGATACATGGCCCCATCCATCCTCCCCTCAATACGGTACAGTCGTCCTGTCCCCTTTGCAGAAAAGCATCCCCAAAGCATGATGTTTCTACCTCCATGCTTCACGGTTGGGATGGTGTTCTTGGGGTTGTACTCATCCTTCTTCTTCCTCCAAACACGGCGAGTGGAGTTTAGACCAAAAAGCTCTATTTTTGTCTCATCAGACCACATGACCTTCTCCCATTCCTCCTCTGGGTCATCCAGACGGTCATTGGCAAACTTCAGACGGACCAGCCATGCACTGGCTTGAGTAGGGGGACCTTGCGTGCGCTGCAGGATTTTAATCCATGACGGTGTAGTGTGTTACTAATAATTTTTTTGAGACTGTGGTTCCAGCTCTCTTCAGGTCATTGACCAGGTCCTGCCGCGTAGTTCTGGGCTGATCCCCCACCTTCCTCATGATCATTTATGCCCCACAAGGTGAGATCTTGCATGGAGCCCCAGACCAAAGGAGATTGACCGTCATCTTGAACTTCTTCCATTTTCTAATAATTGCGCCAACAGTTGTTGCCTTCTCACCAAGCTGCTTACCTATTGTCCTGTAGCCCATCCCAGCATTGTGCAGTTCTACAATTTTATCTCTGATGTCCTTACACAGCTCTCTGGTCTTGGTTATTGAGAGAGAGAGGTGAGAGGTTGGAGTTTGTTTGGACAGGTGTCTTTTATACAGGTAACGAGTCCAAATAGATGCAGTTAATACAGGTAATGAGTGGAGAACAGGAGGGCTTCTTAAAGAAGAACCAATAGGTCTGTGAGGGCCAGAATTCTTACTGGTTGGTAAGTGATCAAATACTTATGTCATGCAATAAAATGCAAATTAATTACTTAAAAATCATACACTGTGATTTTCTGGATATTTGTTTTAGATTCCGTCAATCACAGTCGAAGAGTACCTATGATAGAAATTACAGACTTCTACATGCTTTGCAAGTGGGAAAACCTGCAAAATCAGCAGTGTATCAAATACTTGTTCTCCCCACTGTATGTCCCAACTGGGTTGACACTCCCCCAATCCCCACACCTTCAAAAAAAAAAAAAATGCAACATGCTTATTTTATAGCCATATTAAAGGCGGCATGTTTAATCATGCTCAGATGACCAGAACACACATATAATAAGATAATCACGATCACAACAATGCACTCTGGCATTTGAATTAATCTGAAACACTAACACAGTTTTAATATAATGCAACAAAGTTATGCGCAAGCTTCCACTTTTAAGAGCAAAGAGGATGGATGACAGGATCAGAGGCAGAAAGCAGATAGGTTGGGGAAAATGTTATATTTTGAGCTGTGTTGAACAAAAATTGCATAAAGTTTAAATGACCGTGGAGCTAACACAACCCTGTCATCATAACACAGGTTATGGAAATAAAATTAGAACGCCAGTAATTAGAATGAAATTGCAATAAAGTTACACACAACATAAATAACAAAGAGCATGGCTCAGAAACAGATTAAAAAACAAAACAGGATCCTGAGGATTTTCAAGTGCAGCGAGGTGGCTCAGCCTGCTGCTGTTTGGCGCAATTGAAGACAGTTTAAGCCTCAAATCTTTCTCGACAGCATCCAGTCTTTGCCAATGTTTAGTCTAAACTGCTGTCAGAGCAAAGAAACCAGACTCGCATAGATAAGTTGTAGCGAAGGGCATCAAAACTCTCAAGGCCTGCTTTGCCAGGACTGTGTATGATGGCATTGACTCAGTCCAAAAATCCACAAGTGGCTTTCGTTTGAACTGCAACTGCAGTGCCCCATCAGATGACAGCTCGATCAGCTGTTCCTGCTCTGAAAATGACAGCTGTGGGACCAGGTGGGAAACTTCAAATGGGTTGTGAATCCATGCTTGAGATGTGTCTATAGGTGGGAAGCATTTTTGTATCTGCTCGGCGAGTTGGTAGAGGTGTTCAAATATGAGACTTTTCACACGCTCACCCAAGTACCTTTTCCCCAAGAACTCGTGAAGAGTAGGGAAACACAAGAGTGTGTTCCCTCTCACACAGCCTGCCCAGAACCGTAGCCTTCTTATAGCTTTGATGTTGTCTTGTGTGTTGAACACAGTAACACTGACTCCCTGCAGACTTAGATTCAGTTCATTCAGAGCAGAAAATATGTCCACCAGATAGGCGAGCCTTCAGAAAGTCTTTGTCATGCAGACTGGAAGCCAAATGAAACGGATTGTCCTCAAAAAACTGCTGAAGCTCATGTCGCAGTTCAGAAAGCCTCGTTAACACTTCGCTTCGGGACAACCAACGCACTTCAGTGTGCAGCAGTAATGCTTTGTGTTCGCTGCCCATCTCATTGCATAACAGTGTGAACAGTATTGAATTTAGCAGGACTGCAAGTAAATCAACTGGCATGTTTCTGGCTGCCAAGGCCTCCCTGTGAACACTGTAGTGTAACCAGTGAATGAATGGACATATTTTCCTGATATGAGCTATAAGCCCTGTGTGCTTCCACCTCATACATTTTGCCTCGTCAGTGCAAATGCCCATGCAGCGTGTCCAGTCGATCACCTTGGTCCTCATAAACACGTCAATTAAATTGAAGATTTCCTCTCCTGTTGTTCAGGTAGCAAGGGGCCAGAACAAAAAATCTTCTTGTACCGTGCCTTCTAAAAGGTAACAGGCATACACCAGAAGATTGGCCAGATTTGCCACATCTGTAAACTTGTCTACTTGCAGAGAGTAAAAATCACTTTCTTTCATACGTGTGACTAATGTAGCCAGGATGTCTCCAGACATTGCATCGATGTGGCACGGCACGGTGTTATTGGATACTGGAATCATGTCTAACTTTTTTGTTTCTTTCTCTCAAATCATGCATCTGCTATTCTGTAGCCGACAAGATATGAAGCCTGTAATGCGTCTTTTGTATAAAAGAAACTGCATTTGTTTTTGGCTGTTTTGCAGCTCCTCCAATTTTGATTTAAAAAATGTAAGGGGCTTTTGAATTACATTGAATGCTTCGTGTGAAGGTGGCGGCGTAGATAAGAAGGCTTCAGGCAGCTGTTTGCTAGAACCTCACTGCACACCACACACTGTGGCTGCGGACAGTCTGTATTACCAATCCAAGTGAAGCCCAGACCCAGATCATTTTCGTCGTATTTCCTTCTTTTTTTCCACGTCTGGTGTTCACCCTCTTCACCTCTTTTGCCTTGTTGCCATCTCCTTCCCTTCCTTGCAGTTTCCTCCAGGCTCAACATTTCTGACTCCTGCTCGTTTCTTCTCCTGGATCTGTTGAAATTCTCTCCTCTGTTGCCTCCAATTCCTCATTCTTTCTGGGTTCCTCTCCTCCTTCATCACTAACTTTGACTTTAGATGTCTCACCTGACAGTTTCCCTGATTTCAGCCAATTGCGATAGTGAATGATGTAGAGGCCACAAGCTAGTTGCGCATATACAGTGCTTCATTTGAAGATGAAGTTTTTTATTTAAAATTTTACAAAGGAAATGTTTATTTACATGTCTTTATTGTGTTGGGGAAAAAACACTGTAATTGTGTAATTATCAGACCGCCATTACATTTTTCATATGGCGCACCCCCTAGCGGCAGCTCGCACGCACCACACATTGGGAATCCCTGATCTAACTGATTGGTTTCATCAGGCTTGATCAGTAAATAAAATTGGGTATCGTCAGTCTAATAATGAAAGTTGATGGAGTGATTACTCATAATGCCTAATTAATATATAACATAATTGCCTAAAGGACGCATATATAAGGTGAAAAACTGAAACTGGTCCAGCACAGAACTTTGTGGAACTGAGATTGATCTGATAAATAGGACTGTTCTTAAAGTCGTTTGTGGGTCCCCCAGCATGGATGTGAATCAATCAGCTGAGAGCAGAAGCAAGGAGGCTGGAGACGAGCCAGTTACAGTTGTAAATAAAAGCAGTGTGTTTAAAAAAGGCGAGTAAAGCAACAAATCCTTCTAATAGCTTTTATTTCTATACACAGAAGCACTGGGAACAGTGCACATTCTATTCCAAATATATTCTCAAACTTTATTTATTTATTTATTCAAACATGAAGAAAAATGTATCAAATTTATTACTTTACAGAAAGTGAAGAAATAGGTATAATTAGGCTGTTCAAAAAAATAGCAGTGTCTGCATTTTCCTTTACAAACTCAAACATTTACTGTATAAACTAAAACATGTTTGAAGATTTAGCTTTCCTGGGCATCCCTGAACTAATATTTAGTTGTATAACCACTGTTTCTGAGAACTGCTTTCGTTCTCCATCTCATCTCGACCAACTGTGAGCACCTGTGAACACATATTCCAGCCCAGGACGATTGGACTACATTTCACAATTCCTCTGCATTTCTTTGTTTTGCCTCAGAAACAGCATTTTTTAGGTTTTCTGTTGGATTAAGGTTTAGGGATTGGGTAGTATTTTGATGTATTTAAACTGATCTATATTCCCTGGTAAGCGATAAATACGCCCAACACCATAGTGTGAGAAACATTCCCATATCATGATGCTTGCGCCGCCATGCTCTACTGTCTTCACAGTGTACTGTGGCTTGAATTTATTGTTTGGGGGCCGTCTGACAAACTGTGTGTGGCCTCTAGACCCAAAAAGAATGATCTTGCTTTCATCAGTCCTGTTGTGCCATTTCTCTTTAGGCCAGTCATTGTGTTCTTTGGCAAATCGTAACCTCTTCAGCACTGTCATTTTTGTAACAATGGGACTCTGCTGATAGTTTGGCTTCACATAGGCGTCTTCTAATTGTCTAACTTTAGACCTTTGATCTCCATGGAGCTCATCATGGGCTGAGTCTTTGCCATTTTGGTTATTCTTTAATCCATTCAAATGGTAGTTTTCCGTTTCTTCCACGTCATTTCAAAGCATTTGAGATCGTTTTAGCTGAGCAGCCATTCATTTTCTGCATCTGTTTTTTTTTACAGAATGAATGACTCACTAATTGAGCTCTGCACTACTATTTTTTTAAACAGCCTAATATTCCTTTTTTTCCACTTCCTGTAAAGTAATAACAAATTTGATACATTTTTCATGTTTTGATTTGGAATAGAATGTGTAGTGTTCCCAATGCATCTGTGTATGAAAATAAAAGCTATTAGAAGGATTTGGTGCTTTAATTACCTTTTTAAACACACTGCTGTATGCTGAAAAGTACAGAGCACATATAACACAGCGACTATCAACATGCGACATGAAAAAGCTGCAAGAATGTCTCACTTACACTCCCTGAAAATCCCCATAGACTGTATAGACCACCCTGACTTGGACACAACAACCACGTCACCCACACAGACACCACATTCCCGGAAGAGGTAGGATAATGCACATCCGAGTCATAGTAACAAGTCTACATATTTAGGGCTCCACAGTGCCGCCCAGTATTTACAGTGACTCATTGCCTAGAGCAGGTGACACCCTTTTCATACCTGAATAAAACTGTTTACCTGTGGAAGCTTCAGACATTCCACAACTTTCGGTCTTTTGTTGAACCTGTCCCAACTTTTGTCTTGTTGAAGCATCAAATTCAGAATGAGTGTATATTTACAGAAAACAATAAAGTTTATCAGTGTGAACATTATTTTTTTTACTTTTGTGCTGAATTCAATTGAATAGAAAGAATTGGTGAAATTGAAAGGTTGCATTTATACAGCAATAACTAGTGACATCACAAGACATAATACTGCAAAATGTAATAGAATGTATCTTTATGGAGTCAAACATAGAAAAGAGCCGGAGAGCTGATAGCCTTTAGTTCAGTCTGTAGCTACATTCTTTCACTGTGTTGTTTCTATCTAATCTGATAGGTCGGTTGTTGTCAGAAACTATTTGAAAAAGAGCAGACTCTTTCAAAAACTACAGACCAGGTGATTGGATGAAACCTCTGTCTATTACAGGTGACTTCAACCAATCAGATCCACAAAGCATATGATGGAGTCAAAGCAGTCAGCAGAACAGTGAAAACATGCCTTCAGTGTCGTTCTTTGCTCTACTCTCAATAAAGAAATACTGCCAGTGGCAGCCGCCATTGTTGATTCCGAGCAAACAGTCACTTCTCACACATAGCTAGGGTTAAACCACGCTGTAGCTCATGTTGAAACTAGCTCGTGTTAAGGTGCTGATTCAGGTGCCAGTTAGTCTGCAGTGGCGAAGGCAGGATATGTGAAGGGAGAGTGATGTGAGAGCTGACATGTCAGACTGTGACACCTTCTCACAGTCTTTACTATTATGTTACATCACAGTGTTTGCAGGATCCTTTACAGACTATAGGTGTGCAGTGTGTGCGTGTGTGTGTACATGACATTATAGTGAGTCACTAAAAATCCAGCCACACCCAGAAAGGTTAACTATGCAGTTGGGGCAGGACAGATTTTTGTGTGTGGGTGTGCTGCTCAGCCGCTCCTTTCTGACAAATCTTCTCACTGACGTTCAAAAGACGATTGGCCTCAGGTGTGTGTGACTGTGTGTGTTTGCTGTGGGACATGCTTTTACCTGTCGAAACCTCCAATCTACAAGCACACACACACACTCTTTGACACAGTTCTGTGTGTAAAGTTGTCTAACCAGCTTCACATCAGTAAATGAATCTTCTTTGATGAGATGCTCAGTTTCTGTTGACTGCATTAACCTGTGTAGACTGCACTCCATTTGCATGTATTCATTTGTCTGACACGTGAGTAAGTGCTGCAACAGTGTTAACTCAGGATTAGTCAGTGAGAACACATAATTCTTCATCCCTGGTGTAGAATTAGTAATATCAAGTCATCTGACAGACTACAGGGCTGAGTTAAGAGTCATTTCATCTTCATCAGTAACTCAAAATTCATAAATCAGATATGTGTTATATGTTTATATACACAGAAACAGAAGCTCTTGGCAGAATATGTTTAATGTGTAAATAAAGCACAGGGGAGGTTGACATAGGAGGAGCTGATGGAGGATGATTTGTGCTGGAAGTACCGAATGGAAGTTGGAACTTCTTCGCTCTGTATATGGAAATGTATGGAGCTGGATTGTTTAATTTTTGTTAATTAGGACATGTCTTAAATTCCAAATGTATCACAATGTGCTTTTGCTATCATTATACCAGATATAATTCAAGCATCCAGAATTATTCGAGGCCTTGAAAAGCTGCAGTGCACTGCATGAGTCTATGCTGAGTTCACTACAAGGACAGTTTCTGTTCACATTACAATCATAGCTGAAATCTCAGTGAATGTCAAAAGTTTGTATTGTCACTTCATTGTTGACTGGCTATCTTTTGTATAAAAGCATGTTTTTTTGTAGCAGTGTCCCTCCTGTGACTCTGAAATGATGTTATGATTCATTTTCTAGCCATCTTAATCTTGAGTGACAAATTGCCCATACTGTCCCAATGGTGTCATGAAAAACATTCATCATTATTATTATAAATCATTATTTAAACAAGCTGTTCTAAATCAATGTGATGTCACAACCACACAAAAGACAGGACAGAGTGCAGTCAGTAGCCCTGGCAGCTCATTGGTTTAGGAGTTTTTGAATTAAAGGGTTGATTAGAGCTGGAGCTGAAACTGAACAACCAGTTATCAGTTCAAATCAGCACGTTATTATATAACCTACAGTACTAGATATTATTATTATTGTCATCAGTAAAATAAATGTTAACAGAGTTCATGCTCTGTTAAATGTGTATTGCTACAAATATCTCAGAAGATTGGACGTTTGGTTAGGATGAAATGAATGGGCAGAATACAGAATAGCTCTATTGGAAGAAAGCAGAGTAAATGCTGGCTAAATGCTTCAGGGTGTTTGAGTAGAACACTGCTGGGAGAGCAAAGAGGTGTTTTTTTCTAACTTTTAAAAACTCACAGGGTTTCTTTTTGTCTGACTTTGTGGACTGCTGCTGTGATTAATAAGAGCAAAGTGAGCATACAGTCATTGTTCATTCACCTGCAGAGCTAAATCAAATCAGTCTGTCCATACCTCACCAATCTTTCCTCTGTGCCAACTATGAACCTTTCTTACATTGACATAGGGTATTTACGTGTGCATCGACAAGAAGAGCTGTATGCAAAAAAAACACTTAGAACATGTGACCACATGTGAGAAAGTCACCCAGCTGTTGAACCAGTTATGCAAATGTATTTGGAAGCATTGTTGAACTGGATGATAACGTGAGGCAGCAGAAGACGACACAGGGTTTTTGTGTTGTGCTACACTTCTTTAACTAATGGCTCATAAATACTACATTTCACTTTTTATTGTGCAAGAAGGTTACAATACAAGCTGGTCAGTAGACAAAAGAAGGAGGTCGAAGAGAGGGGAAAAAACAAAACAATAAAAGAGTGTGTGTAGGTGTGTTATTTGTTTTAAAGGTGCATTTGTGTCTCTCTTCCTCCATGAACTCAACCGATCACAGCAGATGTCCATCCACCATGAGCTGGGTCCTGGTCCAGATTCGTGGCTCTTTTAAAGGTAAAGTTTTTGCATCACCAAATGACAGGGGAAATTTTGCTCCAGGTGGTATTGTTGAATCTCTGTAAATATTATAAAGAGTACAATCAAGACCTGCTCTGTATGGAAAGTGTCATGAGATAATGATGATTTGGCAAAATATAGACAAAATTGAATCAAATTGAATGTATGATAATAATACAAGCAAGTATACCCAGTTGATTGAAGTGATTTTCACGAATGTGCATTCACAAACTCACTTAAAAAATAAATCTGTATTTTTATTATCTGTGAATTCTGAAAAGAATGTTATTGAACAAAAAATTAAGGACCTGCATTCCAACCCACAGTGGACAGTGCCGATGACAGATGGTCTCTGGCACCTTGAATTAAATTTTTAGGTTAAGTCGCAGCTTGACCTGCTTACATTGGTCAGAAGCTTGGTATCATAGCGTAGAGCAGGTAGAGCGGGTTGCCCACTAGTTCGCAGTTTGATCCCCGGCTCGTCCAGTCTCCTTGGGCAAGATACTGAAAGATTTGCATGAATGGTTAGCTCCTCAAACTGATGACAGTTGGCACCTTGCATGGCAGCCAATGCCATCAGTGTATGAATGTGAGTGAATGAGATATGTAGTGTAAAAAAGCTTTGAGTGGTTAGAGGACTAGAAAAGAGTTATATAAGTACAGTTTTGTGGCCCATGATGAGAATACCATCTGAGCTCTACTCCACTGAGCCCGACCAGCAGCATGCCCTGCTTCCATTGGTACACTTCTGGGTCCCCAAGCACACCAAAGGCATGCCACCAAAGTGGGCATGATGTAGTGTGACAACTTCAGTACTTATTTGAGGGACACCCCTGATAGTAGTGCGTTCCACCAACGGGAAACAACAGACAGAATCTGGATTGCCTTGAGTGAACAGGTGGGAGAGCCAGGCATCGTCCAGTGGAGGAGTGCAGTGGTCGTGAGGTAACATATGGGTAGGATAGGTAGGTGCAGAACCAGAGACTACTTTGTACTCAGCATTAGCGATTTAAATGTAATGATACAGGTGGAGCTCAATGAGCAGCAGGGTAACATTCACGTTTGGCCACCCCCCTTTTGGGTTGAAAACCAGCGGCACCGTTGCGTTCTCGATCATTAAAGCGACAAGACCAGGCAACTGAGGCGACATAATTAGAGAAGGTTAGTTAGTCATCAATCACAACCTCTAAGTTTCTCGCTGGTCACCCTGGTTGGGGCGAGACATAGGGAGTCGATAAATTTCAGCCTTATGCTGACCGTTGAATGAGAAGGTATGTCCAAACTTTTAACTGGCACTCTACTATATCTGAGGAGACTTTCTATTCTAGCATGTCACACATAGTGTTACACAGGGTCAAGCAAGGCACTGTAGTGACAGTGTTAAATCTTAGATTGTTATGGAGACACTGACTTCTCTCCTTGCGATACAGAGCAGCTGTATGTTTGTGTTTAGGAAAGAGCGCCATTCTGATCATTACTACGGTAACCAAGGTCAGAGGATAGGGCTGCCTCACTCCATAGTCACACCAGAGAAGTACATATTGCAGAAGCATCTACAGAGTCAGATAATGTCAGTACACTAATAACCATTTCTGTACATAGAGTAGTAGTGTCAGTGCCCTGAGGGCATATAGACGAATCAGAAAGGACAGCTTGTTCAGCATTGAGGCGGCATCATGTCATGACAGAAATCCTCAGTTCTTCCTGATCAAGCCTTCCAGCATAAGACATCTTGGCCTCCTGTGAACTTTCTTTGCACTGACTGAACTGATTCCATCCATCCAACCATCCAACAATATTCCACTGATAAATTGATGAAATATTTAAAAAGAAAAACATATAATGACTATAGATGTGGTATTCATAGAACATGTTATCAAAGTTTCTTTCATCAGATGATGTGGAGCAGTTCTTGTATTCTTTGCAGAAAGTAGTTGGTCTCGATGACTTGGCACTAATACTGCACATGCAGTACTGTTCTGAGTTCAGCCTGTTACTTTTCAGGGCTTTTATTCATAGTGCAGAACCTCTGCGTGTTCTGTGCTGCTCTGCTTGCTCTGACAGGACAGACTGTACCTGTGTGTGGGTGGAGCAATGCTGCCAAACTCCCATCAGCCTGCCTCATCTTGTTTCTGCCCATTTTTGTGTAATGGGCTCTGTCATTATGTTGGTGTATTTCTTCTTAAGTTAAACTCACTCTCTCACTCACTCACTCACTCACTCACTCACTCACTCACTCACTCACTCACTCACTCACTCACTCACACTGCCTTCAGATCAGTGTTTCACCTAGTTGTGTTTTCTTCTGTTTCTTTTAGGTGAAGAGAAACAATATATTCATAAATTCTTCTGATAAGTTTTGAAGATGAAAATTTCAGCAGAGCGCATTCTTCACGATTAAATCCACGGACATACATGAGTAAAACAAGTCCACAGAGAGGTGTGACAGCTACACCTGTCCTCATATATATACCAGAAAAGGAATGAGACATCAGTCCTACAGAACCACTGCTGGACTCTGTCTCATACCTATGTGTCTATTGCTAATAGATGGAGAAAACACAAATGAACTCATATATGGAAACATGAGCCACTATCAACAGGTTTAGATCTGAGAACATCTTATAAACAGACATCCTATGTGTGTGATCATGGAAGATGAGTATCTTAAGGAGCTAGGCCAGTGTCTTCCTGTGTTTCTCTGAACAAAGAGCTGTGTGCATGACAATGGGGCCACCTTTTGGTCACATGTCATAACTCCTTGATTTCATGTCGTCAGGAGGAGCTCCTACGTCCAAACCTCTCCAATTATCCAGTGGTGGCATTTAACTGATGTATTAACACTATTTTTTGCTTTAGTATGATCACGTGTACAAATAAATTTTTTAAAATAAATACATTTGTAACCCAGCTGGGATGTGAATGCCAATTAATACCTATAATTACAGTGTACACAATTTACTGTTTACTCTGTTGATTCCAAATAAAAAAATAGGACTGTATTTTCTGTTCAGATGTTTCTGCTGACTCACACTGTCTCCATCTTTCTCTAAATATCATGATGCCTTTGTGTTTTTTCAAACTCTGAGAGTGTTTTTCACGACTCTCAGTTCATCTCTGACACGAATAACCAAAATGTAGAACAGTCAGTAATGTGCAATGATGCAGTATACAGCCAATAATGTGTGAACACATTTACACAAATCATGTTTTTCTGACCTCATACCTCCTTAATTATTGCTGGGCCCATTAGGCTGCTCAGTTCATACAGTGTCATATATATTTGCAGCAATGCAGTATTTTACATTAGCCTTTTTTATTTCTTTCATTTTTAAACTTCTTCCCCGGAGTTTCTGTGCTCTGTCGTCCAGCAGGTTCTTGTGGATCGTGACTGCTGTGATCCTGCACGACGTCCACTACACATATTACTACTGTCATTATTGCAAAAATCCAAGAAAGGAAAGTAAATGCCTTTTCATGAACAACACAATGACCAGGAAGGCTGCACAACAGCAAGTTCTCTCTCTGTATATAGATAACTTTAACTAATATCAGTGATGAAAAGTGAAAAATAAAAAGTGTTCATCAGCCACCAAAACCAAAACCCCTCCGCGAAGGCATTTCACTGCAGAAGGAATATTTTTACTTGTTGGCACTTCATGTACATTTTGACGATAAATGATTTGGGTAGATTTAGATTTCTTTAAATGTTTATTTATGAGCAGTAATCACACATTTTACATGGAATCTTCGTATTGTAGCACAGAAGCAGGACACATGTCTAAACGTGACTAAACACTAAATTCTGTCAAAACTCATTCAATATAAACTTAGAACAAGATTAAACACACCTCACATAATTATAGTATAACACTGTTAATGGAATTGCTGATAAACCCCGCCCCCAAGAACAGTATTTCCAGGAATCCCCCTTTCTGATAGGTCAAGGGATTCCTGGGAAAACTGGACCCTAGGAGAGAGGAAAAGAAAAAAATGAGGTCAGTGAGCTCCTCCTCTTCTGATCTGATCCGTTATTCTTCTTTCCATCTTCTGCTGTTGCAACACCTTAATCGTGGAATTTGGCATATAATCTGATGTGTGCTATGGTAAACTACATTCATCTGAAATATTAAATGAAGACTTTAAAGTCATTTCTTTGTACAAACGAATGAAGAATGATATTTTCCTATCAATCCATTATCTATTCCCATTTATCTTCAGGAGAGTTGCAGGGGGGCTGGAGCCCAGCTGAACCTGACAGACGGTGTACATCCTGTCACATAGAGACAGACAGACCATTCACAGACACTTTAGAGTCCTCAGTGGCTCTGGATTGGATGTGAGCAGAGCAGACTGGAATGTCTGTCCTCTGTCCCGAGCTACAGTGCTTCATCTCAGACTACCAACTGACCAGAGATGCAGCACTGCACCATGGGCCACAGGAATAGGACCAGGAAGTGGACTGGAGTCGGTTTAAATATGATGACAGTGTGTGTGTGTGTGTGTGTGTGTGCGTGTGTGTGTGTGTGTGTGTGTGTGTGAGAGAGAGAGAGACAGAGAGAGAGCACACAAACATTCTAGCTGGGGAGGTATAAACAGGAAATTACTTAAAACCCTGTAGATCGCTATAATACCAACTTCCTGTTGCTGCTGCTCCCTCTTACATTCCACACACACACATTGTGTGTGTGTGTGTGTGTGTGCATGTGTGATACTCACTTCTCCATTACATGCCAATTATATGCTCTCTCTGATATCTGAAACACAACACAAAATAGAGGCATTGTAGAAGCAGACATTTGTGACTGTATGCACACACACGCACACACACACGCACACACACACACACACGCACACACACACACACACACACACACGCACACACACACGCACACACACACGACACACCACACACACACACACACACACACACACAGTTCCACAGTTTAAATGTCAAACTTCCTACCTCCAAACTGTGAACAAAAAACATGGTTGACTGACAAACTGATGTTTCTTTGGCAAAAAAACCCTAAAACAATTGAGTCTCCACAGTGCAGCCTAATACTTTCTTTCTTTTATAGCTGGAAATGAGTCTAAATATTTTTTACTAGCCTAATATAAATACTGTAGTTTACAGACACAATAAACTTTTTTCTTTAATGTTTTTGTGGACTTTGCCTGTTCATGGACTTTGGATTTGTTTGTCTATGTTGGACTGCTTTTCTGGTTTTGACTCTTGCTTGCCTCTTTGTTCACAGTATGCCTTCAGTGTGCTTTTATATCCTTCATTTGATCATTAAATCTGTTGTATTGCAGTAGTTCAGCATCAGAGTGTGCATTTGGGTCCTGTTTCTTGTGTTCCTGGTTACCCTGCTTGAGTAACTCTGACATCCAGAGATGGTTCATGTGATTATTGTGGTGAGGAAGGGTAAAAGGTGTAGAAGCTGAGGTGGGAAATGGCAATACAGGTCATATGATGTTGGCACAGGAGGCTAGTGCACATCCTATGTTGTAGTGCAGTGAACAATTAACATTTAACATTTCTTTAAACCATGAAGGTTTCAAAATATTACCTAGAATACCTTGCCTACTCCCTTGCCTAAATTCAGACTCTGAAAGCCAGCTATGTGTATATGTAACATTCCAAAGGGCTCAGTGTAATAATGTCAGAGGTTATCAATATGTGTGAGACTGGAGCTTTTTGATTCATCTATATGACGCAGGGTTCAGGAAGGTTCCTGGTTCTAACCCTAGCTGAGGCATACTCCGATACACTACCAAACACTACAGCACTAGACAGGTTCAATAACAGGAGATACTGATCTGTGATGGATGAATGTGTCACTGTGTGACCAACAATTGGCAAATACTTTACGTCCAATTTCCTTTGAATTGTAAATTTAAAAAAAAAATGACTAAAGAACTTATGAACACAGTTGATATTGGTATGTCAGCTCATTTGGAGCTGAACTTTATTTCTTTACTTTATCACCCAGAATGAATGTAAGGCTAAAGCTCTGGACTGTACAGTTGAGGCAGTGGTGGTGATGGCTTCCTGTGAGCTCAGTAGATGAAATGTTATTCTGGAAGATTTATGTCAAATGTACAGATGTTTTAAACACTCTTTTGTTCTGAAACTTACAAAAGCATAAGTTCAAAAGAGACAACGCTCTGTACAGCTTGAAGTTGTTCTCTTACCACGGTTGCAGACTGTTGGATCTCCATCTTTGATCTCCATGATCTCAACAGCAACACCTGATAAAAGGACAGAGTGAACATTTTAAAATAAATTAAGATTACCTATGATTACAGTGCTCTCATGGGCGTTTAATGTCATCTAGATGCCAGCACTGACACACAAACAGTCACCTTCATATATCACTGAGTTCATGATATATCAAGAAGAGAGAGAGAGAGAGCGAGAGAGAGCGAGAGAGAGAGAGAGAGAGAGAGAGAGAGAGAGAGAGAGAGAGGAGACAGATGGAGAGAAAGAGAAGCCGGGTGTTTTCCAGGAATGCTCTGACTCTGCTTGGCTGGAAACTCCCAGTCTGCCCATATAAGGCTTGAGCCAGCCTTTTATTTTGGGGATCATGGAAAATGGGATTACTGCTTTGGATAAACACCATCCCCCCACCCCACCACCACCACCACCTCCTCCTTCCAGCTGGCTGCATACATTCCCTTTTCTAGTCACAGTGGGGAAAGATTCACTTAAAAGGCAGCAGAGGGAGAGAGGCCTTTATCTCACTCAGACCTTCTCCCTCTGCTCTGGGCTCAACAAGTCCATATTAAGAAGAAAGACCTGCTCTCTCTCTTTCTCATGGCCGAATTCCCACAGGTCTGTCCTCAAGAAGTGTTGCCCTCACTAAAATAAACCAACAAACAAACGTGCCCTCTCCCAGCCTGACTGTGTCTATGTGTATGCTACGTGACATCAAGTTTCAAGCCTGCATCCTGTCCCGAGTTTCACACCACAGCCAGCACTCCAATTTCTTCACCATTACAGTCATCAACACTGATTATTGATTATTATATTCTTATAAATAGTTCAACATGTTGGGAAATATGCTTATTGTGTGTGTGATGAGAAGATGAATATAATTTATATCTTGCCTACAAACATGTCTAAAACGTATCCAGAAGTCCAGCACTTATCATGTTATCAGAATGATCCTCTCATCTCATTCTCAGAAAAAAAGTAAAAAAGTATATTTTCTGAAATCATTCGATAAGTTCTGTCATGTTGTTCCTATGTTCCACTTCCGTTCCATTCCATTAGATTAAAAATGTTAAAATAATGAGCTATGGTATGTTCTTCACTCAAAATGGAAATCTGGAAATCTATGCTATCAGACAAATCCTGATGAAATCACTTGGATCTCTCTTTAGTGTGTCACCTTTCACAGACTGAGGCTTTTGACATTCTTTTATTTACAGTTCCAGTCAAAAGTTTGGAGACTTCGTTTCTTATTTTTTATTATTTTCTACATTGTAGATTAACAGACATCAGAACTGTGAATGAACAGAAAAGAAATATGTTTTATATTTTTAGATTTTTTTGCTTTGGTGACAGCTTCGTACACTTAATCAGCTTCATCAACTCTATTCAACTACTGTAGCAATTCATATTATGACAGGAACCGCTCAACTAATTAAGAGAAATGACCATCATTACTTTAAGACTTGAAAGTCTGTCACTTTGATAAAACTGGCTCTCGTGTGGAAAAGGAAGACCCAAAGTAACCTATACTGCATGTGTGGTTCCCACCGAGAAGCTAGAGGAGGAGGTGTAGTATTGAATTAATGCGTTGAATGAGAAGTGTGCCCAAACCTTTGACTGGTACTGTGTTTGTCAAAATAAAAGCCTGGGTCACTCTCTTAGTATAATAACATTTACAATTACAGCATTCAAATCTACAACTCAGCCAAAAAGCTAACCAAAGACAGATCTGGAGTTCTAAAACCTGATCATTTCAAATATATTTATATCAAATGTAGACTAGTCTAACTGCTAGCTTTTTTTTTTTTTTTTTTTTTTTTACCATGGAACATTCTTAATTCAGATTTCTGGATTTCTCAGTGGAGAAACTTTCACACGACACATTTCACACATCCCTAGAGACAAAGGTGTGGTTCATTCAGGGTCCGCAGAGCTGAGAACAAACCAGGGATGATCATGTCATGTGGTAAGCTGCCAAAATGTTTTCCTTTCTTCAGTGAAGATAATAGAAAAATGACAACACTTTGACAGAATGTAAAGTTACCTCAGGTTCAACAGAAATATGAACATGTGGTAGAGCGGTGGTAGTGGGACTGTGTAGAATGGAAACAAAACACATTTTACAGCAACTGGGTGTGTTCTAGTCAAGTGGTCGTACTAGTCTGATAGTTCTTATCACAATTTTAACATTTGCTGTTTATTTGTTCCATTTGGACATTAAATATCAAAATTTGACTTTGGCAGCTCCTAGTGGTGGTATAAAGAAACACACACACATATGTCGCTGCATTGCTCGGGATTGAGGCAGTTTGAAATATATTAATCCCAACAATAAATAGTCTGAGCTGGACATAATATGACCAACTAAAGTACAACAGTAAATCACAACAACACAGCCAACGATGGGAATTAATCTACAGCACAGGAGGGAAAGAATGCAGGACGATGGAGTCAGCACAACCGCTGTATTCATCCTGACTCAATATGATACAAAACATCAAATCACTATATCATTTCTCCTTTTTTAAAGAAAAAGATTTACATGAACTAAAAAGCCAAGCATTCCAACACTTAGTGCAGACTAACTTCACAGTCTAACTAGCAGCACTGAGAGGGAATGTGTCTATACGAGCATGCGTGTGTGTGTGTGTGAGTGTGTGTGTGTGTGTGTTTAGACAGGCTGTGAGAGCCATCTCTCCTGTTGAGCCAAACATTGCCTAATATGGTTCTAGTCTCTCTCCCCTTTGCTCTGTAAATCACACACAGGAAGCCTTCTCTCCATTTTACTCATTCTGTGTCACACTAAATGCCTCTGCAGTACTCCAGTGATTGAAGAACTAAACATTGTGTCTAAGATCTAAACAGAAACAGAAAAGTCAATGTGTAAGTGGATCTTAAAATCAATTACCAAAAATGGTAATGCTCTACCAGCAGTTGGTGATAGACTGGAGGCCAGTAGTGACAGAATGGGCCTAAATGGTTTAAAAGAGAGCCTTAGTTGTAATGTAGAGCAGCCTGCAGGCTGAGGTTCTGGAGGAGTCTCAGAGTAAGAAAAATCAGAAGTTAAATAAGAAGTTAATGAAGCTAATAAGAAATCTATGTTAAAAAAAAAAAGGATCACAACTCATGGTGATGCCAAGGTCATAACCTGTAATGAATGCTCACAAGTAGACATTGTTTAATTTTATGGGATCACAAGATAAAAAGGTTTGAACCACTCACAGAGGTTTTTATAATGGGCTAATGGTGCTGGAAGGAGCCGAGAGGTTGTTGGACCTGCTGTCACTAAATGGTTCCAAAGCTCTTTACAAGGTTTTACCACTCCTTCACCCATTCACACAACAATGGCAGGGAGCTACTACACAGGGTGCTGCCTGGACGATTGAGGTCCAAAGACACTCTAACAGCCAGACAAAACATACATACAGTGCATGACAATACATACTGTATACATTTATTTATCCAAACCAAAAACTGACACTGATTTCATCGAGTCGCCTTTGCCTTTTGATACTTTTAGAGATGTAGAAATCCAGTCCAAATAAAAATAAAATTAAAAATGAAAGAGTTCAGTAAAAAGACGTCCAGCCTGTCTACTGCTTCCTGTAACTGGTCCTGCATTGGCTGACTGATGACTGAGATCAGGTAGGTATTTTACCTTCACACTATGTGACTGATAACAGTGACTCATCTACTACAAGCTGATTTTGACACAAGATTAAATATATGGAGGCACCACTTGTTTTCTTAGAACCTGAAATTCGAGAAAATATGTAGAAAATGACAACAGGCATAAGAATTGAATCTGAACACTGCAGAAACACTATGAACGGGTTTGAATGTCTTAAAGTGCTGCATGTGAAATATTCCATGTCAGTTGAAACTGAAATGAAAGCACAGAAAGGGCGTCAGCTGAAGAGTAAGCCATGAAGAGGCTAACCCTAACCCAGCTGAAGCATTATTGCTGAAGGAATTTAAAATGATACTGAGTATCAGAGTAGTTTATCTCTCTCTCTTTTCCTGTGTTCTTTTCCTTCCTCCCACTTCCCTCACCTTCCATATGCCTCTACTCCTCTGCCCCCTTCCCCCTCCTTCTCCCATGTGAAATTGACCCTGGGAATCATGGTCTCTTGGTCCCAAAGAGGGACTGGTTTGTGTGTGTGTGTGTGTGTGTGTGTGTGTGTGTGTGTGTGTGTGTGTGTGTGTAGGGGGTTGTGTGAAAGTCCTCCAAACCAGTGCCCTTAAGACTTTTGACCACTCAGTAAATAAATAGAGCACTTCCTCTTCTCCTCCCTCCATACATTTTCTCATGTTCAAAGGTTTTCACAAGAAGTTCAAGAACAAACTACAAAAATGCTCTGTGTGTTTGGACTCGTGGTACTATCTCAGTGAGGACCGAACCCATTTCAGTTTGAAACCATCATAATAGGAATGTGTTTGTGGCCCCCAGCTACTTCAGGGACCATTTGACTGTTAAGATTTAATGTGTCGAGTTATGATTAGGTTAGGGTAAGGGTAGGGTTACAGGACAGATAATGTGTGTGTGTGTGTGTGTGTGTGTGTGTGTGTGTGTGTGTGTGTGTGTGTAGTCCTTCTACCTTGTCCGTTTCTGCTGCACCTCCCGACATTCCTCTTGGTTTAACACCCATTGCAGATTTGGCCCTAGTCATGGATGCTGGTCCACGACTGGTTCCTAGTGCATGAGAAAAGAAGTTATGTGAGAGTGATGTCAGCCATACTGCAGGAGGGTTTCATATCAGATTGTTGCTCTGTTTTGACCATTTAAGGACAGACCCCCCTCCCCCCCAAGAGGGTTATTTGGGTGAGTTGGTGTTCAAAAAAGAAATCTTTAGTTCAGTCCGTGCTGGGCTACGAACAAATGAATAAATGAGTGAAGTGACCCAGAGTATACACTGAGCTCAGTACAGTGTTTTAGATTTTGGAATGTGCAGAATCCTTTTGGTTTTATCCACTATGGGCTCATTTTTGAACTGCGCTTAAGTAAAACTTGCTTGAGTTGGCTGATCCATCTCAAGACCCCTACTCTCTGTGTGATATGATAAAATTTACAGGTTCGCTGTATCGTATGAGAGAGGTTTCATTTAGTCTCTGTCAGACTGTAAGATACGTTTTGTCAGACTGTGTGATCAATGAGACGAGTCATTAACTGACCAATTAAAGCTTATTTTTCAAATATGATGTGTAGCACACAGATCTACATACCGATGTGGTATTTTAAAAAGATGGTTAGTTACCATCCAGATGTGCACAATCATTTCTCTGTAACATTGCAGGTTGCATATCAAATCTAACCTGCAGAGGTCTTTGAGTTAAAGTGACTTTAACTTTTTTTTATTGTACTGCCACAGTTCATTGGCGTTTGCAAGAATAGCATACATACTGGCATCTTTATTAAAGTGAAATAGTGATGAATCACTCTCATGCACAAATCATACATCAGTAAATCTTACACGTAGTCCATGACGATGAAGAAAAACAGAAATGCATGGCAGTAACAGTGAAATCTGCGTTTAGCTTCAAACATCAACATATGGTTGCTTGCTGTGCAGACCTTTCTAATGAATTGTCAAAGACATGATCATACCTTATTAAGTCCTCTGCAGGTCAGCTGAGGTGCTGCTGGGAGCTGTCATCTGCAGCTGGCAGGCGGTAGAACTGCTGCACTGATGAGGTCCACTGCCTGGCATGTCGTTGTCCGGAGCAGGTCTACTTTCACAGCTTCAGTATTTTACCAGTGAGCTGAAGTTGCATTCAGACTGATAGTATAGTTCATCAGTGTGGTACACCCTCTGCTCTCTGTGTGTCTCTCTTATGAAGCAGATGGACAGCCAAACCATGCATTCCACTGTTACCTTGTATGGTCACTGGGGGGCGGGCCTTACACAAGGGAATGCCCCCTCTAACGATGACTGAGGAACCTTAACTAGTGACCTGTCGAGCCTGTCTGGGAAAGATGTGGAGGGAGAGGAGAGACAGAGGGATAAACAGAGAAGAGAGGGTTTGCATGAGGGGAGAGAGAGAAAGGAAAAAGAGGGCTGAGGTAGGAGTGTAAGTGTAAGTAAAAGAAGACAGAAGCTGAGAAACAAAGGAGACGGGGAAAGAGAGAAGGGGAGGGTGTGTAGAAAGAGAGGAGGGAAGATAGGAAAGAAGAGAAAAAAGAGAAGAAAGATTGAACAGAGAAAGGGAAATAAGGAGTGTGTGTGTGTGTGTGTGTGTGTGTGTGTGTGTGTGTGTGTGTGTGGGGGGGGGGGGCAATTTTCATATTTCTTCTAAATTTGGGCTTTTTCTGCATCAGGCAGCTGACCAGACAGCAAACTGAATTACCATGTGGAACTTATTACGCTGCTGAGAGCGAGGAAGACAGATAGAAAGGGAGGGAAAGAGACAGACAGACAGACAGACAGACAGAGGGAGAGAGGAAGAGAGGGGACTGTGCCATTGGAATCAGTCCTGAAGTTAAAGAGAAAGCCCTGCAGCACAGTCGGCCCGTTCACCCTGCTGCGTGTCCACACACCACACACCAACAGAGGCACAGGCTGTGAGACTCAGTTCATACAGTAATCATACATTCATGAACACTGCACTACTTATTTAATGATCACCACACTCAGTACCACTCAGCCTGATGATGTCATGGTGACATTATCTGAGTTTAGGGTTGGACACTTTCTCCAAAGCTCTCTCTCTCATCCTACAACATGTTTAAATTATTCCGACTTTCACAAACAGTCATAGCCTGTTTTAACACGACTTTTATGTGAACAAATTAGTGCTACAATAAATGTCTTAGAGGAGAGAGGCAGTGTGCTCCGTCATCCCTATAAGTACATTTTCCTAGCCCTCTCTCTGACAGTGCACTGTTAACCCTGTAATCCTCCAATGAGGCCATTCAAAAACACTTGGACCCTATTTTAGTAACAACAAATGCAAGGTCATGGTGTGGGTTATTTGTACCACATGTACCATGATAATAGAGATAGTTCTGTGCTGCTTTTTGCATGAGGGCCTTCTGAGCTCATAGGATATATCATGGTCAAATGTTCTGTTCAATCACATTCTGATACAGTCATTGATTGAAAAATTTTTATCTATCTATCTATCTATCTATCTATCTATCTATCTATCTATCTATCTATCTATCTATCTATCTATCTATCTATCTATCTATCTATCTATCTATCTATCTATCTATCTATCTATCTATCTATCTATCTATCTATCTATCTATCTATCTGTGTGTACCTGTTGCCATAACTACACATTTGAAATGAAGTTGGTGTTACTTCTAACCATTTCCTGCAACAAGCCAGACTGATCCACCCCAGAGACTCACTGCCAGACTCTTTAGCCTCAAGTGCAGCTGTGTAGATTCATATATTGAGACTACAATGAGATACAACGAGCTGTAGTTAGTTGTACTTATACTTGAAGACTGCTATATACAGTATTTGTCCTACAACTAACACTAAATCTGTCCTGTTTTTCAGAATGACCTGATGAAGCTTAGTTGTTTCTGGACCCATCAGAGGAGGATGTTATTGCCTCAATCAAGAGATAACTAAAACTAAAAACAACTAAAATGGGTTAAACTGACTCCCTGACTGCCAGGAAATCCCTAACACCTGTGGAAGTGATGCAGAAGCGCAATGGGTGGTGCCTGATTAGCCCTGGGGTACCCAAAGCTTTTCAGTAGGGGAGCCTAGAAACGAAGCGCTTCAGACAGTGAAGGGAAAGAAGTTCTGTAGCTATGGCCAGTATGAGAAAAATGTTGTTTTTTTTAAACCATAAATCATGTAAACCTATAGTAGTAGTTACCTAAAATGGAAGTATGAATCTGAAAATGAGCATAATATGTCTCATTTAAATCACTGGTGTATTCAATTCAATTTTATTTATATAGCACCAAATCATCACAGGTGTTGTCTCATGACACTTTTCATGCAGAGCAGGTCTAGACCGTACATATTATAGTATTATTAACAGAGACCAACAGTTCCAACCATGAGCAAGCACTAGGTGATGTTGTCAAGAAAACTAACAGACAGAAACCTTGAGCAGAACCTGACTCATTGGTGGGTGGCCATCTGCCACAACTGAGTTAGAGAGCGAAGGATAGATAGATAAATGAGAACGAGTGAGAGAGATGCACAGGAGCAAAAATAAAAATTAATAATAACTTTAGTGGAGATATGACTGATAGTACTAATAATGTTAATAATAAGAATAATATTTGTAGTGGTCATCAAGCAGGACCACATCAGCAGGCTCAACTACAATCCCTGATCTAGTGGTACAATCTGGTGGGGAGTCTGTGTTATACTAGGAAGGTTCTCTTAGTTTGTTAGTGCATCTTAGGTTGAAACGTAGGTGGTTCCTGTAGTCAGCCACTTTCCTAGTTATCATACTCCCAAACCAATCTGAGGGTGTCCATCTGTGAAGGTTCTCAGTCATCCAGGTCATCTTTCTTCAAAAAGGTTAAGTCTGGGGCAATTGTTGACCGTTTGTAGATCTGTGAAGACGTTTCACCTCTCATCCAAGAAGCTTCTTCAGTTCTGATTGACTGGTGGGAAAGTTGCAGCTCATCCAGTTTTTTATGTTAGGAATGTTTGAAGTTTAGCTAACTGATTGCTTTCATGTGGCTTGATCAATTGGTCCAAGTACAGAACCTTGTGGGACTCCATGACAAACTTTGGTATGCATGGAGGATTCATCATTGACGTGAACAAACTGAGATCGATCTAAAAAATACGATTTAAACCAGCTTAGGGCGGTTCCTTTGATGCCAGTTTGATGTTCCAGTCTCTGTAAAAGAATTTGATGGTCAATGGTGTCAAATGCAGCACTAAGATCTAACAGGACGAGTACAGGGATGAGTCCTTTGTCTGATGCCATTAGGAGGTCATTTGTAACTTTGACTAATGCGGTCTCTGTGCTATGATGCACTCTAAATCCTGACTGAAAATCCTCAAATAGACTATTGTTATGGAGAAAGTCACACAGCTGATTGGCTACAGCTTTCTCAAGTATCTTAGACAGAAAGGGAATGGATTTGCTCACAAAGTCATTACTACTCAGACAGAAAGGAATAGATGGCTCAATGGCTCTGTTAGCCTGGCTACAGTGCTGAAGAGAAACCTGGGGTTGTTCTTATTTTCCTTTTATTATTTTATTAATGAAGAGTAATAGGCTGTTCTGGCATTACGGAGAGCCTTCCTGTATGTTTTAAGACGCCAATCAAGATTCCTTCAGTTTAGTGGCACGCCTTTTGCGTTCAGATTTTCGTGCCTCTTGCTTTAATTTGCGAGTCTGCTGGCTATACCATGGTGCTAGCCTTCTTTGTTTGATTATCTTGTTTTTCAGAGGCTATTCCTGACTGCCTGGATTGACCATAGGCCACACATCCTTAACTGATAACTGTCTGGAAGTCATACATAGCATAGCATAAGATGGATGAGTCTCATGAGATCTATCAGTGCTGTGCTTGGCACAATTAAATGAAGAGGGCCCTCATTATTATATACTTTCCTGGTTAAACTGTATGTGTGTGTAACTAGTAAGAATATTACTCCCCAGTCAAACAGAATCAACATTTCTGAATGTTGGTTTTATTCATATTGATATTTTCCCTGTTAAAGTATTGTAACTACAATGTGTGCATGTGTGAGAGAGAGAAGGGGGGCAGATATAAACCAGCTTCAAACTCTCCTCTCTGTCTGTTCTGTCTCTTGTGTCTTAATAAGGTAATGTTTGGAGATGGTTCACTGTTTACAGCAGCTGACAAGACTGGCTATTAGTGATGGCAACCAAGCATGGACACACCCACACACACACTTAAAATTACCTTTCAGTAAATGTACAATGAGACCACATCAGGACTAAATTTGATATAAATCAGAGTGTGTGTTTGCAGACTTTTTCCTCATATGGAGAGGAGTCCTACCCACCAAAATGTATAAACATCTGTTCATCTGCTACATGCAAGCACAAGACCAAAACCTTTGAAGGATTTTTAAAATCCAAGATGAGGGATGGGGAGAGCAGACAGCAACAACGTCTGTGAACACACACACCGACTGACTGTTGGGAGAGCCACATTTTTTGGCCCTTCACTGGGATCCTCTGGATCTGTATGTGCTGCTCCTGACAACTTCCAGCAATGAAACATACTCTGTGTATAGATGGTGCTAGGGTTGCCAACTCCCTGAAAAATAAATAAGGGACACCTCATTGGCAGGACCCGATTGCCTTCACTCTTCCTGGTGTGTTTTTTTAGCCCCTTTTTTCAACTATTTGACTCGAACCTGAACTGAATTAGATGCATATTTTTGAGTGACATAAACACATGGAAAACAGATTATTATCCAGCAATTCACTTTAATACAAAATAACAAAATGAACTCAGTAAAATAAGTATCTTTCTTAAACAGAAACCTGTCCTGCTTTACATAAAATTGTATAAATTATTATAAAACAATAGATAGAACATACAAGTAATGTAATAGTGCACATTTTTAGTGCAATAACAAAAGTCTGTGGAAAACTTGTAAAAATATTTGTGCCTCAAAGGCCATGACTGTAAGCTACAGTTGTAGTAAAACTGAAAAAAACAACGTATGAACTCATCAGCTCAATGCCACATTCTGTGGAGAGATGTGTATTTCTTCTGAGCTCTTGCTGCAGTGAGGAGTTGTTTGTCTTTGAGTGCTACAGAGAAAAACTCTGAGTAAGACAGATCATAATTGAGGCTGACAATGAGCTCACCTTTAAATAATTCAGTGGAACATTTGTTTAGTCCATTTGTTCTTCATAAAAGAGGAAATCCTCTCCACAAACCCAGTGGAAGATGAGATGCTGAGGACAAAGGATACAGCAGCTTGGATGTTGGGAAGGTCAGCTGCCTGAAGAACCTCCATCCACCTCTCTGCTGTTCCTTTGGACTGCCAGGTTTCCTTCTCCTGAGTGAGGCGCTCCAGAAGACTGTTTGCAGTTACACATTCTTCATACAGATCATCCATGGAGATGTTCAGCCTACCAGAAGACATGAAAAGTTGTCATTTACAGTGGTAAATAAATGGGAAAGAATCTTATTGGATATATTCATCATTTTGTATACTACTTTAACTATCTATAGAGTTCAATTTATTTATTATTATTCTTTTGATTTACACACACACACAAACACACACACATATATATATATATATATATATATACACACACATATATAAGATACAGTATATTATTATTATCTATGTATTATTTATCTATTTAATGTACTCGTCTATCCATTGTACTTAAAAAAAATACAATTATAATACCTTTGTCTATACAATGCTGACATCCATAGCACTTGCTACTTTCCCACATTAAATAATAAATACAAAAGTTATTTACACACCATACCTGCCTCTGGCGTTGCCTGGTGGACAACAGATTGGTCCCTATGCTTCGCATGTGTCCACCACCGGAAGCTGTTGTCTCAGTCAGTCAGTCCACCATGGGCTACGGAAGCAGTGCGCTTTACGGATGTTACCGCGCACTGTGTCCACCCAGGTGATTGCTTTTTCCCATTCCTCTCGGGATTTGTGCATCCTTTCCTGTTTTTCCTCCCGTCCCGTCCCTAAAGCAGCGTCACTGTCACAATGCATGCTGCTTTGTTGTCTTCCGCTATCTGCTCCACGAGCAGCAGTACCTGGACCAATGGGCTGCGCGTATGCTGTCACATGCTGTCAGCTCATTGTACACAGAGCAGGACAGGCCCGGGAACACGTTTACCGTAAACTTTCATATAAAGCGCCCTGTTCTCATTTTCATTGGCATTTTACTGACTATTTTTTTACGGGACAAAGTGCGTCCCTTTTCAGCTCAATACGGGACGGGTGCTTTCGTTTCCGTTTTTCAAGGGACGGTTGGCAACCCAGGCCTGGTGTTTGCTCTTAAAGCACATGGACAAAAATCTCACAGAGAAAATGTTCCTTTGTTTTTGACACATTGTGTTTGATCATCATTATCATGCTGACTGAATTTATTAGCTTAAACTGTGTGAATAAGCACATTCATTTTCAATAACCAAATCTTTAAATACATAAACAGTATAATATACTGTTTATGTATTTAATATTATTAGTATATATTCAAAACCATGTCCTGTCAAACTGCATCATCATTTACAAGGGAAGGACCACCATGGCCCCCACTCTAATTGCTCCTTACCAGAATTTTGGTGTACATGACACCTCTGTTTGAGAGTTCCAGCCTCACAATATAAAAGATTCTGTTTTTGGAGCAGGTACACATTACCTGATTAAACACAATTATGGACAAAGCTGTGTGCTTCCATAGCTAGTGGTCTACATCAGGTTGTCTTCTGAGGGGTGACTGTATGAACCATGGACATCTGTAACATCACCCACAGAGCTGATGTGAAGTTCATTGCGGTGACTCTGGCCGTCTCCATCTGCTTGCCAATCAAACAATGGGCAGGTGGAGGCAGAGGTGGAGTCTGGGGTGAACAGAGGTGGTCTGAATGACACCTGGGTATGTAACCCTTTGATGCCCCTTTTGGGCTTTTACTTTCTAGCAAATTCATCATTTTTTCATGCATATTGTTGATGATTTATGCAAGGTTGTGCATTTTTGAGTGTTCTCAAATGTTTAAATGTATTTTTTATTTTTAGCCTATTGTAAACAATGTGGACTAAAATGGACCTGTTGTTACTTTGATCCTGCTCAAATACAAAGTGTAAAACATGTAAATCCTAATTTCTCCACTTCATTTGAGGCCTGGGGCTTTTAAATGTAGATTAGTGAAGATTTTATGTAATATGACACTACAAAGAAAATAATAATGCATATAAATAAATATTGCTGCTAATCTTTCACATACACCAAGATGCAATAAACAAACCATAAATAATCCAGTTTGCATGAAGTGTATTGAAAATACATTTTTGTCATAATGCACCTCCATATTCTAGTCTAAAAAACACAAAAAACTGGCAATTTAAGGGTTAATAATAATAATAATAATAATAATAATAATAATAAGAAGAAGAATAAAACATTAATATTTGATATGTATGATTAGGACTGATGCTGGTTTAAAAAAAAAAGATTTGTATAGCTTGATGTTTTTATGCGCACATTAGTGTGCGAAAGGGTATTATTGTTAGGATTTTAAAGGGGCATCAGAGAAGCCACCTGTTACTGCCACGCTGTTAAATCAGCATAAATTTAGGTCTTAATATAATGTGAGTTGTATATAAATTCACCCTCAGTACAGTTGTCATGAACGGGGAAATTAGCTACAGAGACCAAAACTGTTTTTTGTACCAGGCTGTAAACATGTTTATTTCTGCTGTGAAGTTGGACATTTGAACATGGGGACTTATGGAGACTGACTCACTTCTGGAGCCAGCCTCAAGTGGACGAGAAGAGGAAGTGCAGTTTTCAGCATTTCCATATTGGCTGCTTTTCACAAACAAGGTGGTTGTTGCTTGATCGTACAGTGTTCTGTGATCATTCAGACCATATTGTCCAACATCAGACTTTCCTCCTGCGGACACTTCTTTCTTTTCTTTAATCAACATATAACATTAATAGAGATCTTAACATGATCCTGTTACTAATGCATTCTAAAGATCAGATGAGAGCTCATGATGTGCTGAAACAGTGTGAAGGTCTAACAGAAGCTGTTTAGTGTCACAGGAAGTCCAGTGGAACAGCAGGAGGTTGTGCAGGTTGACAGAAGGCTGTGGACAGTTTCACTCTGTTTACATTCAGCGACAGCAGCAGGGGAGTCTGATACCCTCATGTGCTGTATGTGTGTATGTGTGACACAGAGACTGAGTGTTACTCCATCTCACTGTACTCCAACTTGTCAAAGCAGGAAGAAAAGAGATTAGTGAAGCCAGAATTAGAACAGTGTGTACAGGTAGATCTGCTCTGTCTCTACAGCCCTGCTGCTTGGATCTGCTTTCTGTCAGCTCTATGCTGTGGAACTTCATCAGTGAACAGAACACTCATACCATGTTCAAACATTTCATTGCAGCAGTTCAACATTCACTTCACAACACTTGATAACATTTCAACCAGCAAAGACATTCAGACAGCAAACAGCTAAACAAGCAGCTCAGAGAAAATGATCCATCAGTGAAATGATTGGAGAATATCCGACACTTGATGAAGTTTGAATTATTTTCCTGCTTGAACTATTGATGAAACTAAATAAACCAACTAATGTTAGCAACTTATTGATAGTCCAGAGGAAAGCAGAACTTAGTTTAACTAGTTTAGTTAAAACTAGTTTTCATCAGACAGCATGCTCAACTTCATTCAACATACAGTATGTTATGACATAATGATCAGATTGCAGATCTTAAGACTGGGAGAAAAAATACTAATATTTGCACATCAGGCATTCATGCTGTCATGACCCCCTGATGGTAAAGGCAAAAAGGTTTTCTGTCTGTGAATGTAACAGGATTGTTGAGCCTCTCGCAAAGATCCTGAGGGTTATGGGACAAAAAGTCAAGTGACAGACCCAAAAACATTTCACCTGCACTGAGCTGGAGGATCTGTTGGGCTGTCAGTGAGGACATGACAGATTCAGATTCTTGACCCAAACTTAGACTTTTACTGTACTGTACTTCTTGACTGTACCCAATGGCCCAATCACCATAAGACAGCATCTGCAACAGAAGGCCTTAAAGAACAAAAATGTCTTTAAAGGCCACATCTCCTCCCACGCCACAAACTTGCCCATTTGCACATAGCAAGGAAGCACCAAAAATGGGACATTAGAAGGTGGAAGAAAGTTTTATTCTCTAACGAGAAAAAAATGATCTGGATGGTCCTGATGGCTTTCAACGTTACTGGCATGACAAGGAGATTCCACTGGAGATGTTTTCTACCTGGCTCAATCATGATCTGGGGTGCTTTTTCCTTCAGTGTAAAAATGGAGCTCCAGTTTGTGCAGGGGCGTCAAAATGCGGCTGGCTCTGTGGAGATGTTGCAGCAGGGATCCCTCTTGACTGAGAACCCTTGTCTGTGCAGTGATGACTGGGTCTTTCAGCAGCGACAACGCTTCAGTTCACAACGCTCACCTGACAAAGGACTTCTTCCAGGGTTAGCGTTAGGCTCTTTTGGACCATTCTGCGTGTCCCCCTGATCTAAATCCCACTGAGAATGTTTGGTGATGGATGTTTACAAAAATGGACATCAGTTCCAGACCATGGATGCCCTTCTTGAAGCCATCTTCACCACATGGGGCAATGTTCTTACCAATCTTCTGGAAAAACTCACATTAAGCATGTGTAAATTATTTTTTAAATGATAAAAAAAGAATGGTTGGGCTACTGAGTACTACATTTTTGACACTTTTAGATCTGTTTTTGGTTATTTTGGCCTGTGGTCTTCAATAAACTGCTGATGATTTTGTTGTCTTTTGCTCCAGTTTCTTCTTTTTGGATTTTGAAACTGTACTTACAACCTGGATAAGTTCCACCATCGTGAAATGCGAATATTAGTAATTCCCCCCCGGTCACTTCCACATTCAATGGTAGAAAAAACAGACAAGAATTCTTTTCTCTTTTATTTTTCAGTATGTGAAATAAGTCTTCTGTCTTTATAAACATATAAACACCATGGAAGCGTCTCGTCATCCATGACAGCTGTACAGTTGTCAATACACAAACACAAGGGTGGACTCATTCAGTCCACTCAATCTGCAGTTTTTTCAACATTCACTATTGATGTTGTTTATTGTTCTCAACATAAATCCAGCCTGAACATGGAACAGTCAGTTATGGTGTCTGTGCTCTGCAGTCCTACAGCACACACCTGTCACATACATGACCTTTAATCAGCCAACAAATGCTCTGACTCCTTAAAGAAGCTAGAGGAAAAGGCATCCACATTTTGTATCCTGCAAATGGAAAAAACAAACAAAAAACAAACAGCATCCATCTGTCAAAACATTTACAATTTCACAATCTTCAATCTGACTTCTATCCACGATCACATCACACAGACTTGAAGAAGAGACACTGGAGAGGTGGTCTGAGCAGTCAGTCAGACTCAAGTGTCTGTTTACTGTTCTAATTTGTCCACTTTGATAAATGTCTCTGTGACGTTATCCTCATGATATATACTCTATAAATGTATATATGACTGGTAAATGCTTTTAAAATGATTTCAGAAGTCTGAGGAGAAATAAAGAAATAACTCATCAGCATGACCAAGCAGGAAGTTTAGATGTCAAATATCAACATCATACATTTACTATGAATCATCATGGCTGTGACTGGTTACCTGTAAACAATATCACAGATGAGGATAATGATGGAGCGCACAGAGCAGCTGCTTCAGATGTTCATCATGTGTGACCAGGGCTGAACCATCCAATCATAATCACGTTTGATCATTGGGAAAAATCTGAACAGATAAACCTAAGCAAAGATGAACTGAAATTTTATTCTGTTAAAAAAAAAAAAGAAAAGAAAGGGGAAACTTAAAAATCCGATTTTGTGGAATAATGAAAAACCAATCAACAGAACAGAGATGGTGCTCTACATGTATTCTCGGTGTGAGCATGTTCGACAAGAAAAGCAGCTGAATCACTGTGCAGACACCTGAGGACAGCAGAAAGAGCCCCACCTTTCTCTGGAACAGGACAACAGACACACCTTTATTCCTGACTGCCTCGTGTTGAAAGCCACACACACAAATATATTAGATTTCAGTGTTTGGTCTTTCACACAGGCCTTAAGAAACTGAAATAGATGAAGTGACCAAGCCTTCAGTCTGGTCCAAATGAACCAAATCACAAATGTGTACATTCTTTGGAAGACATCCTTTGGCCACTTCCGTTGATCATTCATCTTAGGAAGTGTCCCTCCATGTCACAGTCAACTTATACTACACTTACTTCTTCGTTATTAAGCGTGTTAAGCTTCTAAAAGATCATGTGTACGTCAGTGTGTATGGACACAGCTCTGACCTGCAGCCTCCACAGCATACAGATTACACACGTCTGTGCCTTTTTCAAAGAAAATCAAGTGTCACAGTCAGGAGCTGCAGCGGGACTGCTGTCTGCTTTTGTGGTGTCTAGATGTAGTGATCATCCACAGGTTCTCCTGGTGTATCACAGTGATGGAGGAAGAGGACCACCACTCTCTGAAACACTCCTCTTTTGCTCTGTCGTCGCTCAGAGATCTCCTCCCCGATGGTCTCCATGCAGATGTCAGCTGACAGCTGGCCTTTACGCCGCGGGGCATAGATGGTGGCTAACATGCAACACAACAGAGGAAAATGTTTCATGTGCTGATAGATATGTAAATCATTCCTGTTACAGGGAGCATGTAATAACTGTAAATACTAAGAAATAAGCACAGAGCGGAGTGACTGCTCAGAGGACAGACGGATGGATTGACTGCACTCACTGCTTTCATCATCCTCAAAGTCATAGCGGGCGTAGCTGTTGGGATCAGCTGCTCTCAGAGTCCTCAACCAGGGGAAGTCTGTTATCATACTGTAAGGAGCTCCATCCACCACTCCTGTTCAACAACAGCACACAAGATGGTTCACTTTCAAAAACACTCCACTTCTCCAGCCTGACAGCTGTCACACACACGCACACTTTAAAATAAGCGTGTGCACAACAATTATTCTAGTTATTTTATATTTTATCTAATTATGACATGTTCAGTTGATGTGTACGTGCATGCACCTTCAGTGGTAAAGCAGAAACATGTAGTGTGACATTCTTACCCTCTAGTGTATAGATATCCCGGCCCCAGGGGTATTTGGGAAACTTCTTCACATCATCTTCTGTCCTGGTGGCCTCTGGGAAGAACTCATACTTAATCAACTCTCTGAGAGACAGAAGGAGGAAACACATTGATCAGTTCACATCATTTGTTCTGGACCAAGAGAAAAAAATTAATCTGGATGGTTCCTGTCCATACTGACTCAGCAGACTGATTACAAAGATCATTTCCTGAACACATTTCTTTATCAGATGGTTTGTTTGTAGTTCAGCTAATGAAATCTTACTGAAAATCAGTCAGAGCTCAGTTTTTTACACTGCATCAGAGTGATTGCTGTGTTTACATATGCCAAAACAAATGTCTGCAATGGATTTGTACACAAATACTGAAACAGTACTGAATGTCAGAATTTGGGTCTGACTAAAATGCTGATTGTCTTGTGAATTCAAATGAGTTCAGCTCATAGATGTCATTTTACTGCAGAGTGATCATTTTATCAAACTGATCTCACTGTATAAGATGACCTGTTGTGACCTCGAACATAGTCACTAAAAACTAGTGACTGAAGGTATTCAGAGGACAGATGGCTTCCCTACGTATAGTGACAAGATTTATGAGCATGTTACACTAAAGAAGACCTTGCAATGTAATCACTGAAAAGTCTCCAAAAGAAAGCAAATCCCAGCTTGACTTTGTCTGACTTTGTCTTGACTCTTGACTTTGTTTGTTGGTGTATTTATGTGCATGCACCGGTGTAATGGTAATGTCAGAAAATGATGGAGGTTCAGCTCTCACAGGCTCAAGATGGTGACAGAAGAGAGTGGAAGAGACTTTGGCTCTGTATGTGGAGGTTGCTCATACTCACTGGCTGATGTTTGCGATGGTGTCCATCCAGCTGCGAATGCGAACCTTATTGCGTATGTTTGGAGGGTTGCTGAACTCATGCACTATAGCAATGTGATAGGGATAAGGCCCCTGGAAGAGCTGCCGTTCCAATGCAACTGAGTCAATCTGAAGAGAGGAGAGAGAAATGATGAGATGGTGTGTTCCAGTGAGGGCAGAGACAGAGAGCTGGAAGAAGAACAATGTCAACAGTCTGGAACATGTATACATAACAGGACATGTTCTGCTGAATAAAACTGATCGACCAACAGATGTCCAGCCGTCAAAACCAAAATTAAGTGCTGGCTGACTTCCAGTTGTCTTTTCAAAATAAAAGTCTCGATCAATTATTTTCACTTAAAGCCTTTTACTATGAGCCACATGTAGAACTGTTTCATTGAACAGCTTACACATGTAAGGTTATGTTCTGGTGCTACATTCCAATGTGATCCATCTGATAACATTAGCACATGCTTGTTTTTGGTGTCGAAAGACTAAACATGCCTGATCACAGGAATGTTTGATCAAATCAGTTCAGATCATATAAAGAGAGGAGATCCATTTGTGTGGAAACAAACAGAAGCACGTCTGAACAACTGAACTTCTGACAGATATGTTTGTCACATTTAGTGTCAAAGATTGTTAAGCCTTTATTAGGATCTGTGTATTCTGCACATGTTCATTACAGTTTGCCCCTCAGGCTTCACCATGGTTTCATTGGGATGACATCTCTGGAAATATTTTACAAATTCAAAATCTTCAGGTTTAAAGACTGATGAGAATTGACTTTCACGGTCTGAGGTGTCCTGTTTTTCAGAATGGAGGTCTGTGGGTTAAATGCTTTTTGAGCTGCACTTGAAATCCGACTTTCCTGTTAGAAACAGAAGGGGACCACTGAGACCAACTGGCAGTAAGACTGAGTGGCGCTGCCACATCCAGCTCTGTCAATACAATCACGTTCAGAATGAAGTTCATGAGGACAGAGAGACATCACAGATGATCTACCTGGTGCATAGGGCGCATGTAGATGATGCGGTTCCTCTCAGGAGGCATCCTTAGTATCTGATCCAGGACCTGTTCCATGTCCAGCTTCTTACACTGAGCATAATCAAAGCGGTTCACTATGGGGGCACTTTCTACTCGCAGTTTCTTCAATACTCGACATCTGGTAGCTGCAGAGAGGACAAACACAAAGAGACAGTTTGTGACTGAATGTTTTCACAGTCTGAATAGAAGTTAGAGTCTGAACTAAACTCATTGTGACTGGATTAAAACAGACTAGAGAACGTTTTGAACTGGATAATCAACAATGAACTTTCTGCATACTTTCATAAACCAGCGTCACAGCCATGTTGCTTAAGGACACTTATCTGGAGCAGCTGGACACCACGCACAACACTCAAGAGATTGTCAGTCTGTTTGGTACAGATCTCTTCAAATCTTTGCCATGAATACTGACGACCTCAGGGGAATGAAGGAATGTTTTTGATAGCCCTGACAAAGTAAGTTTTCTAAGATCCAAGCACCACACTGCAACTCTGAACTGAATGCACAGCAGCTAAAAAATAATCATTACAAATTCAAACATTCAGTACTAGAGGACATATTGGATATGTGATCATATCTGGAGGTGAGAATAGGTGCTTTTTCCAAAAATGACAATCTAAGATTATGAAGTTTAAATGAAATTGATAGTTGATAAAAAGCTACTGAATGTGTGACGTACAGTTGGTTTACATGTTGCTTTGATGACTTTATTGTACCGACTCCTAGGGGTTGACCAGGGTCATGTTTTGTGGGTGGCTAGATTTTCTTCTGGAACACATACCCTGCAAATTCCACATTTGTACTGTACTTGGAGGGTTCTAAATCCACTTACAGAAAGGTTTTTTTCTGACCTTGTTGAGCTTTATTTGACAGAGACAGCAAGAGTGACAGGAATGTGGGGAGAGAGATAGGGAATGACATGCGGGAAAGAGCCACAAGTCTGATTCGAACCCTTGGCTGCCTTTGTACATGGGGCGGCTGCTCTACCAACTGAGCTAAACAACACCCACTTGCAGAAAGGTTTTAGTTGAACATTAATGGAACACATTCAGTCAAAGTCAGGCAAAAATGAAAAAAAGAGAAGATCAGTATTCATTACCATGAATGAACATCATCTTGGGGCAATCTTTGAGAACCAGGTCAGTGATTCCACAGTTGGTTAGAGTGATGCCCACCAGGTTCTTACTCTTCAGAGACAAAATCTGCATGAGCAAAAACATCTCAGTTTCTCAATAACACTAACAAAGAATACAAAGCATGCAACTGTTACAGTGAACAGCAGGTTTCCTGCCCTGCCTCAGTGCAGCTCACATCACATTGGCTTTGCAAGAGTAATGAAGTGAACTGAATGAAGGAAAAGACCCTGCTAGCACCCCTCTGACTCCCTCCAGAGGACGAAGACCTTAATTACATTCACACTTTGGAACAAGTTTGCAATGTGAAGTGTATTATCACTATGTACTTTGTATAACGTATAATTAATTGACTGCACTGACTGAATGACAGTGACTATAATGTTACAGTGAAAATGTGTGTGTGTGTGTGTGTGTGTGTGTGTGTGTGTGTGTGTGTGTGTGTGTGTGTGTGTGTGTGTGTGTGTGTACCTGTACATGGTCATCCTCAGTGACTGGGTCTGAGGTGCTGGTTGATTTGTCAGCCATTCGTTTCCTCCTCACTGCTACTCGAGGCCTGGCTCTTGAAAGATCTAGAAAACAAGAGTGAAATCTCACACAGAACATTACCAAAGTGAGCAACACACAGAGTGTGTTCACGTTTAACTGCCTGCCAGAAAACCGTCAGCTACTTTAGCATCTGGAGACAACACAGTACTGTACACAGTTAGCGCTGCACTTCTCGGACACTGTCAGACTGAACAGTTTACAAAGAGCATTTGAACTGATGCAGCAGACATGTTGTTTGTGTCTCACACACTCTTCTTCTTTGTCAAACACTCACACTCACATTACCCAAAATGCAACTCAACTGCAGTTCAGGCCAATCAAAAGGCTCAGAAACTCTGCTGTATACACAGTGGGAGTGATACAGTATGCTCTGCTCTCATTAAACAGAAGAGTGCTCAAAAATGTCTCTTCTTCTGCACCTTTTTATCTCTAATGTAGTTTTTTGTTGTGTTCATATTCATACTGTTTTATACCACACCATACCATATCAGTTACTGCTGGTATGCTACTATAGTGGGTAGGACAGACAAATGACTCATTTGGTTCTATACTGTGCTAATTTTAAATTTTAAATAAAAACTGAATGGAATGATTGGCTAATCTCAACCTACAGTATATTCAATACAAAGGTATTTAATGTTCAAACTGATCACATTCATTGGTTTTTGTAAATATATATTCATTCATAATTTGATGCCAGCAAGAAGTCACAGTAAAGTTGGACAGAATCATGTTTCCCTCTTTACCTCCTCTCTGAACAACACTCAGAGACCTATCATTGATACAGGACTTCAGATGTGAGACAGTCCACAGCCTCCATTGTTTGCTTGCTACACATATCAGTGGAAGACAGGTGTGGGATAGAAGCCAATCTAGTAGCTAGACTTCTTTACCATGGAGTATCTTGGCATTGTCTTGTTGAAAATATGCAGAGACGTCCCAGAAAAAAGATGCCAAAGGATTGCAGCATATGTTGTTCCAAACGGTATGTACTTGTGTGCATTACTGGAGTTTTCACTGATGTGCAGAATACTCATAGTGCTATCACTAAGACGACCCCATGCTGGCTTTTGCAAAGGGGTCAAAGGTCATAGCCAGGCAGAGATTTCTCTGGATTCTCTGAGTCTTTAAAGACATTCTGGATTGTAGACGGTGAAATCTATGAAGTGAAACGTTGTTGGACTATTAGCCTACATAGTTATTAGCCACAGCACACAACTCTACCCATGACCACGAGGAAATCTGGTGGAGATTCATCTTATGATTATTATGCATTATTCTCTGTGCCTCATGGCATAAGATGTACCACAGCTGTGTCATATTTTAACAGCAAGTAACTGTGTGTGTATGTATTGTTCTGTTTTGTGTATGTAACTTCAGTCTTACCTGTCTCAAGTACCAGGGATGCAGAAGACATACGGGTACAAGATCGGGTCAAAGGTCGTCTAGGAACAAAACCCTGCTGTGACCCTGAACCAACAGAGGCAGATTCAGCAGAGATCTCTCCCTGACCATCCAGCAGTGTAGGTCTCCTGGGAGTGTGGTTTACAGCAGCATCCTGGCTGTCCACACTGGACAGTCCGGAGCTTGGCTTCACCCCAGACTCTCTTGTGCAATGGGCCCCAGTATGTGCTCCAGAGGGGCCCTCTGTGCCATTATTAGTCCTCCCAGTTCCTGTCGCTCTGTCAGTGGTTGTGGTTGCTCTGTGTGTGGTCCCTGCCACCACCCTTCCACATCCACCAACCTGCCTAGATGTGGCTACCCCAGGTCCAACCCTGCCCACAGAACCAGGTGCTGATTTCACTCCAGTCCTTGCAGCTGTCCCAGAACTCCCAGTGCCCTGTACTGTCCCACTGTCAGCCCCAGGCCTTGCAGTGGTCTCGCCAGCCTCAGTAGTAATTCCTTTACTGCTATTCCTCTTGTTGTGTTCAGCAGCAGCCTTCATGTCCGCCTTGATCTGTTCACTGGTCACCTGACAGCTCTTCTCACAGCTGCTCTCTAACATCTGAGCCTTTGTCTGATCTGCTGAGGCAGCAGCTGATACAGCTACATTGTTGCTCCGTCGCAGAGGAGTCTTCCCTTTACCTGGAAATACACACATTTATGTCAGACTGGTGGGGACATGTACACACAGTGTGGAACATAAATATTTATGCAGAGCAAAACCTCAAACAACACATCTGAACAGATAAACATGTCAACACACCTACAGTTTCCATAGTATTACAATAGTTATACATGTTTTTAAGAAATAAAAATAATCAGACCTACCCTACCTATACTACACGTTTTCACACCTATACTACACCTATATTACACCTGTAGTACACCTTTACTACACTATATTACACCTGTAGTACACCTTTTCACACCTATACTACACCTGTAGTACACCTTTTCACACCTATATGACACCTTTTCACACCTATATTACACCTGTAGTACATCTTTTCACACCTATATTACACCTGTAGTACACCTTTTCAGACCTATATGACACCTTTTCACATCTATACTACACCTATATTACACCTGTAGTGCACGTTTTCAGACCTATATGACACCTTTTCACATCTATACTACACCTATATTACACCTGTAGTGCACGTTTTCAGACCTATGACACCTTTTCACACCTATATTACACCTGTAGTACACCTGCAGTACACCTATACGACACCTTTTCACACCTATATTACACCTGTAGTACACCTTTTCACACCTATACGACACCTTTTCACACCTATATTACACCTGTAGTACACCTATACGACACCTTTTCACACCTATATTACACCTGTAGTACACCTATACGACACGTTTTGAGATCTATATGACACCTTTTCACACCTATACGACACCTTTTCACACCTATATTACACCTTTAACATTTAATTGAGTAACACTGATACAACACAACGCCACATGTGTATGAAACAAGTGTTGGTGGTGTAATATCAGAAGTTGCTGGTATTGTAGCTTCACTCACCACACCAGTTTCTACACCCGACTAGGTTAACTAGGTGGTATGAAAGTTAGGTATGCGTCTGAATTACTGGTACACATGAAGATGGACATGCTTCCCTAATATATGCTGAATGAACAGTCTGCAATGCAACATACAATCATAAGCTCATGAAATGTGTTGTGTTGACCTTCTGTACAGGAAGCTGGCTGCTGTAAACAGGAAGCTGGCATTAGCCTTGAAACAAGACCTTCTTCTTCTTCACTGTCTGAGTCTGAGATGACCAGTGAGGGCTTGGCAACAGTGACCCCAGCTGGTCTGCACTGCTGGACTAAACCACTGGGTCCTAGAGGTAGGAAGATATATCAGCAGACACCAATGCTTAATACCAAACACTTTCTATTTAATACAATGGAGAGTAAGAATGCAGGTGAAGTTTGCCTTCACCTCTGCTAATCATCAAAAAAGAGACAGATCTAACCTGCTTGCTCCTCATCAGGACGCTCTGTCCCAGCTGGACGACTGGGCCCTGGAGCTACATCAGCTTCTTCCACCCTCACTTCTTCTTCTGCTCCTTTTAGCTCTATCTGCGGCTCAGCCTCCATGTTCTCCTCCTCCAACATCACCTCCTCTTCCCCCTCTTCCTCTTCTTCCATCCCATTTACCTCAACTTGTGCTGTGAAAACAAACAAAACTTCCATACTTACATTCACAATGGAGTTTATGTTTCCAGTGCAGTCTAATGATTTGTCTGGATCAGAAATCTACTTGACCGACATAATGCTGTCAGGTTTTAGGGAGTTCCAACAGTAACATTTCAAATTTAAATTGCTCAACAAAATACTAAAAACTTTAGAAGCCACAATCCATGCTGGTAATGAGCTGCTGCGATTTCATTGCTGCTGCTCCACTGACTAAGAATGATGGTGGGCACTTGCCATTGTGCTGTGGCTGTTGCGGCCTTTGGTTGTTGTTTATGTTGTTGTTGACAGGTGGAGGAGCAGGAGGCAGGTTGGCTTCATTGTTGTGGTGGTGGTGGTTGTGGTTATTGTTGTTGTTGTTGTTGTTGTCGTTGTCATTGTTGGAATTCTGGTTGCTGACCAGTGCGGAGGACACACCAATACCAGTTCCTGCACTCAGGCCCACCCTGGCACAGCCCTGACACACACCACACATATATATATAGACATATTTACTTCCACTAACAACGTGCTTAAAAATACTTTAATAGTTTTTGATTGTACTTTTGGAACTGCTATTGGAATCTTTAGAATAACAATAACATATAATTAGGTATACTGCAGTTAAGGGATGAATGGATTTAGATGCGAGTGCATAAATTAGCACACACAGATAGATTACAGAAAATGCTGCAAGTGTGAGGCATGCAAAAGGTGAACAGTGAACTAAGTACCTTGGGTGGTTCCCTGAACATCTGGTCCAGACAGATAAACTCCAGACTGGGCAGTATCTCTATGAACTGGGAGAAGGATTCCAGTTTGATAGCATGACAGCGAACCAGAGTGAGATCAACAAGACGGCTCCATCTGGACTGATCTGAGGACAGAAACAGGCAGAAGATAACAGCTACACAGAGGACTACACGATCACTTCACTGTTCAAAGAGTGACAGATGATGTACAGCTGTAACATGAAGGTCCAGTTTTATATAAAGAAACTGAGCTCACCACAAACATATTGATAATAATATTCGGATCATGTGGCAAGTTAGGCATGCAGTAGTGAGGACTTAAGTGTTTTACCTGTGATCCAGTGGTGAGGATTATGCAGGTGAGGACAGTTGTAGATGAGGAGGTATTTGATATTAGTGAACACCTCGTTCACCACCTTGATGCCAATATCAGTGATGATGCCTGGGTTCTCAATGACATCAGCCAGACCGTACTTCACCAGCTCTGAGTGACTCATCTTACCTGCAATTACACACACACACACACTATGTTGCACTTTTTCCACACCTGGAAACCATATATACAAAATTCACCAGAATTGCACTTTTGCTGACTATTAATTTTTAAACATTGTAATTTATTACAGTCCGATGAACAATCTTTGTGAAGCTCCTGCCACCCATGCCCCAACAATGAACCGTTATTAAACTCACATTGATCTTTAACTCTTTAAATCTTGATTAAAAAATCTGAATAAACTTAGCCTGCTTAGTATTTTTTAATACACGCATATATGAAGTACAGGAGAAGCCACTCATTTTTGTCAGAGAGGGGCCATTACCCAATGCTCTCTGAGAACATGTTATTTGATAGAAGGGACTTACATTGCAACAGGAACTCATCCACATATCCCAGATGAAGTGTCTCAAACTGAGGAAACTCTAGTTCAGCCATTTTGAGAGCTGAGAAGACTCCATCTTTAGTGAGTGAAGGCTGGATACGCAGCTCGTGAAGCCTATTAAACACACAGAAATCATAGAATTAAATGTATGTATTTATGTAGGCAAGAAGTCATTTCAACAATATTTTGCAATTGACAACCTTTTCTGTTTGTTTAATGAAGTTAAAGACGATTTTGAGTGTTCTTATGTCTAATGTTCACAAAAACACTCAAGAATGTACGTTCAGCTAAAAGTTATAATACAGCATACGATAGCAAGTGTGATACATATGAGGAGCTTCAGTGTAAAAGTGAGTATTAGACCTGACAATCACATAAATATAAGATGTACTGAACTTCTTAATTTGGATCATCTTCATTTTCTTTGCCACAGACTGCTTTGCAAGACTGAACAGTGTGCAACATTTGCTACAGGATTACAATAAAAACCGCTGAAACATTAAAAACATAAGCTGCGAGTGTTCCTCTCCGTCAGTTTAGGTAGCTGAAGATAGCTGAGCACCTGCGAGCAGCAGTAATGATGAGGTAGCCCAGGTCCACTTCCAGAGCATTCTTACAGGCTCCAAACACAATAGTGTGGAGGTTCCGAAATCCTCCTAGAGATGACACATACACAGCATTACAGACAAGACAACTTTTTAAACACGCAATCAAAAGGGGTACATTTGTCAGCATTTAAGTAAGATCTAACAGCTCAGTGTCTGTGTTGATTTGTTCTGTTCATGTGACATCTATTGCACGTCTCTCCGTCCTGGGAGAGGGATCCCTCCTCTCTGGCTCTTCCTGAGGTTTCTTCCACATTTTTTCCCTGTTAAAGGTTTTTCCTCACTGGAACCGAGGGTCTAATGACAGAGGGTGTCACTCCCTGTACAGATTGTAAAGCCCTCAGAGGCAAATGTACTTTGTGATTTTGGGCTATACGAATAAAATTGATTTGATTTGATCTGTGACCAAAATACAAATGACAGACAAAAAAGAAAGCATAGTGAGCTGATCCTAACCTTCAAGTCAGAAAATCTTAGAGAGGATCTGAACTGTTACTGTGAACTAATACTGTCCCACAAAGATGACATGAAACATAAAATCAATGTAGAAGATCACATGTAGTGTGCCAACATGTTCAGCAGTAATCTGTAGACAGAAATAATCATATGAACTGTATTTCAGTATATCCACAGCCCAAGTCGCTGATTCACTTCAATAAGACACATATTATTCTGGTAAAAGCAACACTTCATAAACACACGCTCTCCTCACCTGACCTCCAACTGTCCTCCACCACATGTTGGATTAATCCTCCTAGGAAGGGAACTCTCACCAACTCCAGCTGCTCCAGGTTCCGGGCAGATGCTAAACCAGTAACTAGAGGAACATATTTGAGCGAGTTGGTTGGCCCCGCACAGTTCCGCATGACAAAGGTTCTCAGGCTCACACACAGGAAGTCTTTAAATGGCTGTGGTTTGGTTAGACGGACCCACTTCAGGTAAAGGTGGCGCAGCATGGACACACAGGGAATCTCTGGGACATTCACACCTACAACAAAACAAGCAATATGTGAAGTACATGAATACAGCTATGTAATAAAACTAGAGCACAGCATGGCTCCCAGGGTCATTCTGTCAGTTTATAGAATAGAATAGAATAGAATATCTTTATTTGTCATTGTCACATGTACAACGAAATTAAAAGTGCCATCCAGTCAGTGCAAAAGATTTCACCAAGTGCAAAATTTACAAAGTGCAAGAAATTACATAACAACAACAACAACAACTTTGTCTTGATATGCTACTTACCCACTAGATGTAGGGTTTGGATCTTTGCAGTTATGGGGATGGTCAGTTTGTTCTCAGCAGGAATGGGAAAAGCCCCGTTACGGTTGCGGAACTTTCCCAGTATGTGAACTTGAGGCATGTAGTTCCATATGGCCTCCACCAGCTCTAGATGGGACGTCTCCACACCCTGAATCAGGTCAAATAATGTCAGTGGATCGCTCATTTCTCATCTCCGTCCACTGTGGACAGCCGAGTAATATAAGCATCAACAAACAGATCCAAAGGTTATTGACCTGTATTGTTAACGCACAATGCTGTAATATGACAGATGGTCAAAGCCAAAATGTATATTCTTCAAAAGCATAGTTAGTGGTTAATATGGAACTTTAAACATCTCAGTTTAAAGTTTTCAATCTGATATTGGTCAGATTGAAAACCTCTTGGCTCTGTGTGATGTATAAATAGTAGATGGTGAATGGACTGTACTTATATAAGACCTTTCTAGTCTTCCAACCACTCAAAGCACTTTACAGTACGTATCTCATTCACACACATTCATACACTGATGGCAATGCAAGGTGCCAACTGCTCATCAGTTTGTGGAGCTAACTATTCATACACATTCACAGACTGACAGGTTCAGAGTGGAGGAGCAGGGGATCGAACCACCAATCATCTAATTAGTGGACGACCCGCTCTACCTGCTGAGCCACACACTTTTTAGAAATATATTGTTCTTATACTACATACTGACCAGCAGGTTGGGACAGGCTTGTAATGCCTCCAGGACTCCAGGTATGCTGAAAGCCTCGTAGCCTCTGACTCGTCTCCTCTCCAAGTTTCGAGGGTGTAGGCCATACAGCTGCTCCAGATCTGGCATCTTCTTCAGGAGGAGCAGAAAGCTGCTGTCCGTGAAGCCTAAACCAGGAAACATCACTCTTGTCTCAAAATGTGCAAAAACAGCATTAATAACTGGTGACCCACCGGAGGGTTTCTCAATTTAACAGGTTTTCACTTATATATGTCAATTCAACACACGCCTGTGAAATAAGGTAATACAGTAAATGGTAAATGGACTGTACTTATATAGCGCCTTTCTAGTCTTTCGAACACTCAGAGCTCTTTTACACTACATATCTCATTCACACATTAACACACATTCATACACTGATGGCATTGGCTGCCATGCAAGGTGCCAACTGCATATCAGTTTGAGGAGCTAACCATTCATACACATTCACACACCAGTCAGTATCTTGCCCATGGACACTTCAACATGCAGACTGGAGGAGACAGGGATCAAACAGCCGATCATCCTGTTTAGTGGACGATCCGCTTTACCTCTGAGCCACAGCCGCCCCTTCTTCTTCCAAAGTCATTCATTTAAAAAAAGGGGGAAAAAAGGAATGCACTTATGTGAGCACTTACCTGAAGGCATATACTCCCACCAGCGACCAGCACATAGATCCACTACCTTGACTACTCGCAGGTACAGAGTAACAGCTTCTCGAAGCTTTCTAGACAGACATTCCATACACATGATGTCCTTCATGGGAAGGTACCTACAAAACCAAGCAATGATGTATATCAGTGAACAGGACTGCTTCACCACAGTATTGGATTTGATCTACCCTTTGAATAAAAACAAAATGAACATACTGTACTGTGTTAGATTGTTTCAGCTGTGATATGTCACCTAATGTGCAAACATGCTACTCATGACAATAAAAAAAATTAAACACACTGTGGAACCCCACCCAGCCCTGGAATATATTCCAGAATGTATACTCGCAGAATGGTATAACTGAAGGAAAGCGTACCTGAAAATATGACACAGGACTTCATGGGACAGCTCATTGATGTAGTCTTTGGGCTCACTGGGTCTCAGTATCAGTTCCCCTCCGCTGCTGCTCCCTACAGGCTGGAGTTTAGAGGCCTTCCTTCGAGGACCCATCGCTTGTGCGTCACTCCTCAGGCTTATACATACACACTATCCTCCCTCCTGCAGCCTGGAGACTTTCCAAAGCATGAACCTAGTTCTGGACACATCAAAGACACAGAGTGATTCTCATTGACCTATTTCATGTCTCTTCTCTTCTCGGCTAACCTGAGGAGTTAGAAGGCTACGCAGAGGAGCCATGAGCACGGATAAACAAGACGATCCTTCATTCAAGACTGGTATCAGGCCAACACGCCCCTGCAGTGAAGCCACGTCACAACAACATGAAGCTTTGTAACGGGACAAATAACACATCCAACTCAAGACACAATGGCACACTACGCTAAACTTTAAATTAGTTTCTGATTGACCTTAATAGTAATGTGTTTATGTTAACTGTATGTGTGATCAACATTAACAACGTTCAGCATTCAGCAGAAAGACTTTCAATTCAGGATCTGTGAATTCCACTGCATCATCAAGGTTAAAGCTTCATTTGACATTCTACAGCAAAGGATGCACAATGAAATGAAAGTTGTAGTTCTTTAGCTGCACAGGAAAATCAGGAGTGTGGAGGATGAGTTCAGGCACAGTCTGGGAAAAGAAGCTGCTCCGTATCCCAGCGCTGCAACCGTTACTTCTGTATCAATTCTGTGTCATACAGCAGGACGGTGAACAGGCTGGAGGGCGTCTTAATATTCGTTGGTATGTGTGCATGCACCTCGCCTATGTTATCACTGATGCCTAATTGATGAACACCAATGTTTTAGCAGGCAGCTTTAATAGGTTTAACGGTGTAGCCTTCCTGTTCTGGGCTGTGTGAAGAAGATTATTTTTATCCTGTCTCTGTCTTTGAACTCGACTTGACTTGGACTGGAACCTCTTTGGATCTTGATTTGGTCTCAACTAGTCTTGGACTTGACTTGGGCTTGACAGCACTGTGTCATAGTGATGTCATCAAGCTATCTTTGCTTGGCAACTACAGATTTACGACAGAGAACATGAATTGCATTGTGAGGATTGTGTGTCTTTGGACTGAGACTAAAACTGAGGATATCTCAGATATTGACAACTAATGTTTTTATGCTGTTTGCTGAGTCAACTAACATAAATGGACATACACTGGATACATCTATAACACTAGATTGTATTTAGTTCTCTGACTTCTTACATACAACAAAGTATCTTCTTTACAAAGGTCGAGTGCATAAGATTTATATACTAGTCATAAAGATGTATAGCTTCATCACATTTATTCTACAGGTTCTTTTTTTACTACAAATGTAGTGTTTCTTTTTACCACAAGCTGAATTTGGGGGCGCTGTTTCCCCGTTTTGGATAAAAGTAATAAAATACACTCCAGCCAAGTGTACAGTTTATGTTTGTGATTATGATTATGATTATGTTGTGCAGCACTGATCACAGCTCTGCTGTCCGTGCAGCCTGACATGTCTAACTGGATCTACAGGATGGAGTTTCACGGTGTGTGTGTGTGTGTGTGTGTGAGAGAAAAGGTTTGCAGTCCACGCAGGATCAGTATGGAGACACACTGCCCGTCCAGTCTTCACAATCATTTCCATGTAAACACAAGTGTGTGAACTCAGTGAAGTAGGTTTTTAGGTACTGTCCACTCACGTTACTTTCCACACACACCGAGAAGGAAACATGACTCAGAGAAAGGTCGGTGTGTCGAGCAGCACAACACAACGAGCCTTCCTCTGTGACTTCTGCAGCTGTGGACTGCACGGCCGCTCACACACAGACAGCACACACACTAACGGAGGAGCTGCCGCTCACGGTGAGCCTGAGCACGGTGTCTCTGCTGTCAGCCGGTTACCGGGAGCACGACATAAAGTTCAGCCTGGCTTTGTCAGACCTAGCTTACAGTTAGCATAGCCGCCGCTAACAGTGTACACAAAGACACAGCACGCAGGAACAGACACTGACCCTGGACCAGCTTCAACACGCTCTCTAACAACCTACCGCGGTGCTCCGGTCCGACCCGCCGCAGCGAGCCTGCTCAGCCATCCTGACCCGGAGAGGATGAACACAGAGCTGCGCTTTATCACCTCCACCTTCTGCTGCTTCTTCTGCTTTGTTGTTTGACGGCAGTCCGCATCCTTATTGTTGCCTATACCGCCCTCTTCTGGACTTTATTCTTTACTACTTCTTTGTTGTGTTCTTATTAACCCAGTTAAAACAAGATATCTCAGAATGATTTTCCTCATTCTGTTCTACTCTTGAAACTCTTCTCCACTCTTCCTGTCTTCCACAGTCTTCCTCTCCCTTTCATATCCATGACAAGCAACCATCACATGCTCCACTGTCTCTTTCCCACAGCTACACCGACCAGTTGGATGTTTTCCTGATATTATGATAATTATGTTGAGTGATGAAACTGAATCACTACATATGACTGTCTCCCTGTCCACCCTGTCCTCCACCCATTCTATTTCCAGTAATATTGCACATATCTGCACTGCATATGTGCTTAAATGATCTGATGTTCATTTTGATATTGTGATATGATGACTGAACCACCACTGCTGCGCCTGTTGCTCCTGTTTTTGGATCTTTTGATCCATCTGTGTACATGTAAACATATTCCCCATACTTTACATTTACGTAGTTATAAAATTCCTGTACTAGGTACGCTGTTTTATTTCTTCTCTAGACATCCCATATTTCCAGATCTACGCTTGCTTCTTGTATCACCCGTTCTGGTATTGTTGTCCACAAAACTGTTGGGCTGAATTCTATTTTCTGTATTTTTAGTTGTTCTGCTATTCCCTCACTGACAAATCCAAAGCTCGATTTTTGTTCTTTCCCCTTTTCCCAACACATTTCCAAAACTCTCTTTGTTGCAAGAGGACCGATTTAGCTGCTGATCCGTACCCCACACCACCGTACTCTAGTCTAGATCTAATTAGGGCTACACACACACACACACACACACACATATATATATATATATATATATATATATATATATATATATATATATATATATATATATATTTTTTAATGACATAAAATCAGCTCCACAATCTAACCCGACCAAAACACCTCATAATATTCAAATCCCTCAGACCACAACCTGGTACACCTCAAATCCTGCTATGTGCCTCTGGTACGGAGCACACCTGTGGCCACCAGAACTGTGAGGAGATGGACGGAGGAGGCTACTGGGGCACTTCAGGAATGTTTTGCGGGGACAGACTGGAACGCACTCTGCGAGCCACACGGAAAGGACATTGATGGGCTCAAGGAGCGTATCGCTGACTACATCAATTTCTGTGTTGACACCATGGTACCACCAAGCACCATCCTACAGAAAGGCCCTGCACAGAGTCATCCGCTGTGCTGAACGGGTCACCCGCACCGCACTGCCCGACCTACAGGACATTTACACCCAGCGGTGCAGGTCCAGGGCAGGTCGGATCATGAGGGACATTCACCACCCCGACCATAAACTGTTTGCGTGGCTGCCCTCAGGCAAGAGGCTTCGCTCCATCAGAGCCAGGACCGAGAGGCTGAAGAGGAGCTTCTTTCCCCAGGCCACACGGATCCTGAACTCTGCATAACAACATAGTCCCATAACTGACTGCACTACACCACACTACACCTACATTACACACACACCAATTCATCTGCACATCACTGCTCTCTCATAGTGAGATTTTTCTGTTCACATATTTATATTTATATAATGCTAATTTGTATTATACGGGTCATGTACATAGTTGTAAATATAGTAACATAGTGGTGTATATCTTTTTTTTCTAGTTTATTTATTTTTCTAGTTTTGCTATTTCTATCTCACATTTTATTTATTCTTCTTTTCTATCTTATTTTCTTTTTATCCTTTTGAGTGTTTTTTTGCACAGTCGCGACAGTCACTTTCATTTCACTGCCACTGTACCTGTACTTTTAGGCATGTGACAAATAAAAACTTGAATCTTGAATCTTGAATCTTGAATCCTTTGTTATGCAAACAACAAGCCGTGGGTAACAAAGGAAATCAAAGATATCCTGAATGCAAAGAAGAGGGCTTTCAGGAATGAGGACAGTGAGGAGGTGAGAAAAGTCCAACAGCAATTGAAAATTAAGATCAAGGAGGCTAAGGATGCATACAGGAGGAAGCTCGAGGGGAAGCTCCAGCAGAACAATTTAAGAGGTATGGAGTGGCATGACAACCATCACTGGAATTAAAAGTGCTGCTAATAGAGGGGGGAACAACACCAGGGAGTGGGCCAACAACATTAATCTTTTCAATAGGTTTGATGCGACACCCCCGCCACCCACCCCACTGAACTCTGTCATCTTTTCACTCCTGACCAGGTCAGTCGACAGCTAAAAAAGCTCCACTAAAGCAAGGCTGCAGGCCCTGATAACATCTGCCCTAGGGTGCTTAAAGCCTGTGCCCCCCACCTCTGTAGAGTACTTCACACCATCTTCTTTCTGCAGAAAGTCCCTCTGCTTTGGAAGACGTCCTGCCTGGTTCCAGTCCCAAAAACGCCACGCCCCAGCGACCCCCAATGACTACAGACCTGTAGCTTTAACATCGCACATCATGAAGACGATTGAGAGACTGGTTCTGGAGCAGCTCAGGCCCATGGTGAAACCCTTCACAGACCCTCTTTAGCAGCAGCCTGTGACCACCAGGACAGGATGGTCGCTGCAGGCACACAAGACTTTGAGGAGTTGTTCTGAGGAGGTGACTGAGCACCAAGATGTTGAGAGGTTCACACACAGCAACACAGCATATGTGAATTCCTGTTTGGACAATGTTGTTTCTGCCTGGACCCCAACAAAAAGCCCTGGATCACAAGGGACATCAAGACCCTCTGAATGAAAAAGAAATAGAGCCCACTCAGAGCCCAGCTTCAGATCTTGTACAACACAGATCTTGTTCCATCCACTTCCTCTTCATTACCCACTGGCTTCCTCTCTCCTTCAGCCTTATAAAAACATCTTGCTCCATGTGTCCCAAAGCTTCTTTGCTAGCACTTGTCACCAGCAGGTTATGTTGGTCTCTGTCAAACCCACTCAGTCCACTGATCCTGCTACACAGCCAGTGCAGTCACTATATACTCAGTATATTTCAGCTCTCTGTGCTAAGTTTAAACTGTGTGTTTGTGGTGGCATTGTTAAGTCTCTCTATATATTTCAACCAAGCAAGGCACTTTTACATTACACAACATTCACTCATTTATTGGGACTCTCAATGTATCCCATTTGGGTAATGATGGTGATTTTTGATGAACTGTGGCCGGTCTAAAACAGAGATCCATGTGAAACATTTATTAATCAAAATGTAAATAAATACCATATGGCCTACACATGTGGGTTCTTGCTTGAGTAGTAGTGAGCCATAGAAGTTCATTTGTCAAATGTGATTAGGATTACTATGTTGCATTCTTGCACAGAGGATAAAACACAGGAGGAGGTGAATGAGAAAATCTCTTCATGAATTCTGAGGAACACTGTTTGTGAACCCAGATTATGAGGATTCTCTTGGCCTGCCAGTGTCACAGCTGGTCCCACATAGCTTGGGGGAACTCTGTTGACAAGGTTTGATGTCAGAGCAAGTGTTGATAATTGGTTACCCACGTCACAACTACAATGAGGTTTTCTCCTCACATATGCACACACATAATCCATCATTGCCCCTCCCTCTCTTTCTCTTTCTCTACATGAGCAGAGCTCTGACGCACCATGTGTCACATGATATCAAGTCTCCACTGTTGTTGTATTATGTGCAGACTAGATAGGCCAGCATTTGTTGGTATGAATCACATTGTTGTTTGCAATGTGTCTTGATGCTTGAGCTACCTGTGTGCTCCCAGCAGCAGCACAACTTCCATAGAGGAGTGTGAGCTTGCTACTCAAAAAGTACACTGAACTGACTGTATCATAGATAGAATATGAATGATTAATGCTGTGCCTCACTGAAATAACACTTTCTGTATTCCATAGTTCCCCATGACACATGTGAGTGGCAGTTGTTGTTATTGTCGACACAGTGAAGAAAGTCACAAATTAAGCGGACAAATCTGACTTTCATTAATATATAATTAAACTTTTTTGGCATAACAGGAGAGGAAAGGAGGAATAAGATAAACCAATTAAAACTACAAAGGATAAAGAGATAGAACATAATTATAATAGATACCTGTATTAAAAAACAGAAAACATAAAGGAAGAAGCTTTTTGTTAACCCTCCATGAGCAGCATATACAGGAGGACCTAGAGTTCAGTCAGTGACATACACTGCATGCTGTGTTTTCTTCCAGACATGATCCCTCAGCCTATGTAAAATGACTCATAAAAAGAGTGGGCCTACCCACCGACCCCCCACCTGCACTGAGGATCTGTGAAGAGAATGTCTGTCACCTCTTTCAGGAACAGAAGATCAGGAAGGCACCAGGACCACATACAGATCTTCAACAGATCACTGGAACTAAAGGCTAAACGCTAATGACTACAGGCCCGTCGTCCTGACATCTGTGAAATCCTTTGAGAGACTGGTATTGGCTCATCTGTCACTGCTGGACACCCTGTAGTATGCAGATGCAGATGTATCTACTAAGACATACCGTCAACATGGTTGATAAAATAAAAATTGATTTAAAAAGAAGATTTAAAAGTCAAAGATGGCAGTGGACTGCGAGGGACTGTGCTAAAGACGCAGATCCAGCCCGGACAGCGATAGTTCTGGTGTGATGTGGAAAAGGAACATCTAAAGTTGGGGTAATATGCCCTCAATGACCTTTTACCATGTGGATCTACCTTCTTGTATGAAGTGACTTTCTCACCTTTCGGACAAGAAAGCCAGAGATTGATATTTGATAGTCACAGGCCAATCAGAACCTCATCGACAGTGTAGTGAATATGCAGAGAATTGACTTGTGTAGATTAAAGGAGAGGAAGTTCATTGGCAGATCTGAGCCTTTTTTTGATTCAATGTTTGCTTTCAAAGTGGACTAAAATGTATATGTACAGTATAGAATAACTCAAGAAAGGCTATGCAGCCTTGTGTCCACTGTAAAAAAAAAACCCCAGCTTGGCACAGAGTTTGATTCGTGAACCTGCAAAACCTCTCTGCTCACACAGGGGCACTAAGTTTATTAGTGCCTGCAAAGAGTTGAGTATTGAACACAGTGATGTTACACTGAACAGCTATCTTCAGGAAAGAGCCTGCACATGGCAATTTAACCCTCCATATTCTCCACACATGGGTGGGTCATGGGAAAGACTTATTAGGGTTGCAAGGCGGATCCTGGATGCAATGCTCATTCAGTCTGCACATGCTCAACCTACACATGAAGTACTGAGTACCTTGATGGCTGAAGTCATGGCGATAATTAATACTAATAAGAATGCTAGTGTGGTTGCCTACAGACCCAGACATGCCAGCTGTCCTCAAACCAGTGATGGTTTTGACTCAAGATAGGTGCTCTATCAGCACCTTCTGGTAACTTTGACCCAGCAGAGCTAGACACTTTTTCACAAGAGATGGAGGAGAGAATACCTCGCTACTCTTCAGAATCGAAGAAAATGGACAGAAGACAAACTTTGCCTTTGAGGAGCTAGCTGGCCTGCTTGCCATGTGGTGATGCATTTTCTTTGATTTGTGCCTTTCTTTGCTCCAAAATCTTGAGCTGTCTTAGTATGTTCTAATCTGTGTTTTTATTTTATGCTTTGTTTCAGTTTCAGTTTTTTAGTTTCAGGGGGGCGGCAGTAGCTCAGTCCATAGGGACTTGGCTTGGGAACCAGTTCAAGTCCCACATGGACCAAAAATATGGAAGGTGGACTGGTAGCTGGAGAGGTGCCAGTTCATCTCCTGGGCACTGCCGAGGTGCCCTTGAGCAAGGCACCAACCCCCCCCCCCAACTGCTTGCGCTGGTCTGGCTGGCTGCCCATCACTTCACCATCTCTCTCCACATTTGTTCCACATGTCTATGCCGTTGTACTTGCATGTGTGTGTGTCCAGGTCAAAATGCATGTAAAAAATTAAATAAAATAGAGTAAAAAAAAGAATTTCCCCATTGAGGGATTCATGAAGTATATCTTCTTCTTCTTCTACAAAATAAAGCTTTTGAAGGACATCAAGTGTAAAAAAAGTGTCACACATTGCGGGACAGTATACTCTCTTTACTAACTATACTTGCGTGTTCCTCTTTGTTTTCTGTCACTATGTGTTTTATGTATTTCTCAGTTTGTGTGCTTCTACAGCATCTGTGACTCACAGACAAACACAGCAGCAGGTGGTGTGTGATGTCATATGGGGAACATATAAGTGTGCTGTCTGTCTGTCTGCTGGATATCTACCTGAGGAGGAAGCCAGACCGGGGAGCAGGAAACAAACCAATGGAACACGGGACTCTGCACTGGTTCAGTTTTTATTCTTTTTGAGATGTTTAAATATGCATACTGAAACTTTTCTCTGGGTTTTAAAAAGTGAGGCATTTTCTTCAAAGTGTTTCTCTGTGAGAATGAGGCTGCAAAGATTTCATACTAACTAACATTTGAGTGGCCTATAAATACACAATAGTTGTGTACTTCTGTGATTCCTGGAATTGGCAAGAAGAGGATGTCATCATTGAAGTCCAAGCTCCCTCTGTTCCTGTATGGGATCCTCCTGTGCAGCTCCTTCGGTCCTCTCCCAGTCATTAGCAGTAAGAGACAAAACATACAGAACACCGGCTCATTGGTTTGGGCCAGCGGCAACTCCTGGGACAAGAGGGAGCTGATGCCTAGAGATGGAGAGTACCTGCTGGGGATAAAGAGACTGAGAAGGCTTTACTGTAATGTTGGCATCGGCTTCCACATTCAGGTCTTACCAAACGGGAAGATCACAGGCGTGCATAATGAAAACAGATACAGTAAGTATTTGATCATTCCCTGTTGAAGTCCATGCAAATCAGGCAAATGACTGTGGGACTGGTCATAAGCAATGTGTTTAGGTGGCCTGAGAGCTTTCTCTTCTTACAACCTTAAAATCCTTCAATCTCAGCCTGCAGTTTTAAGGGCTCAGTGGTAGAATGAAACTGAACACGTTCACACTGTGTGTGTGTGTGTAAGGTGTGAGTGGACGAGCGAGAGAGAGTGGATGGAGGAGCTTCAGGTTAGTGGCAGGAGTTAGATTAGGTTATTAAAGTTAGTTTTCTTTTCCTTTTCAAGCTTTATTCTGACAGAAACAGCTGAAGAGTGACAGGAATGTGGAAAGAGAGAGACGGGGAATGACATGTGTGAAAGAGCCACAGGTCGGATTGGAACCCTGGGCTTCCGCAGCAAGGACTGAGCCTTCGTATGTGGGACGGCTGCTCTAATTAAAGTTATTTTTCTCAGAATGATAAAATACAACATCCCCCATCACACAGTGGTTTGTTCCATTAGGCTACAGCAGTCAAACACACACCTGACATCAGCCCTAAAGCAATGAAAACATGGCATCAAAAAGACATCAGGAGTCTGGTGCTGAGAAAGAAAGAAGAAAAAAAAAGGGATGTGGGGAAATGTTATTATTTAATAACCTAAAAATATTGTTTTTCAGTTGGAATATTATTGAAGCAGATTGCACTTTTACTGTTATTTATATTATTGTTATTGTAATTCTGTGTTATTTAAAAATGAATAACATATCTCTGGTTCAAAGAGGAAACCCTGAGTCATTTTTATGTATTAATTAATTTTTATGGTGGGAACCTCAAAGCAATTATGCTTAGGGAACCAAACAGGACGCAGCCCTGAAGTAGACTGTGAAAATGTCATGGTGTGAACTCCCTAAATCATCAGGGAAGAGTGCAATGTTTAGACTTTACTCTGTATGTATGTAATAACTCTATTAAAACCAAGGACAGTTTAAATAATAAATAAATAAATATGTTTTAAGGAGTAAAAAGAAGAAGAACATATCCATCCACCCTGTGCCATCTGAGAAACTAAACACACTGTGATCATTCAGTCGTTTTTTTGGGGACAGCACTTAAAGTGATGATGTACTCTATATGCTGCTGATGATTGTCATGCTTCTTTGCAGGTCTTCTAGAAATTTCCCCAGTGGAGAGAGGAGTGGTAACTCTGTTTGGGGTGAGGAGTGGTCTCTTCGTCGCCATGAACAACAAAGGGAAACTCTATGGTTCGGTAAGAAGTGAACAGGGCTTTCTAATGTCTTGACAAGATGTATTGTAGAAATATTATTTTATGAGGCTAGCACTACACTTATATATATCTGATGGTGCCACAGGACAACGACAGTGCTCAAACACTAATTCATGAAGCTCTGGCTCCCAATCTACTTTTAGAGACTATATGAACCCAGCGTCCTGAGAGCGCAGTGTTCTAGAGGGGTAGTAAGGTATTATGAGCTCTTTTAGATACGATGGTGCCTGACCATGAAGAGATTTATAAGTAAGGAGAAGAATTTTAAATTCTATTCTAGATTTAATAGGTAGCCAATGCAAGGAAGCCAACATGGGAGAGATGTGACACACTGTGTCTGCGAGTGACTGCAGAGAGACAGAGAAAACCTTGAAATGACACCTTCAAACTAGTAGCCACCAATTCCAAACTGTATGTTATATCAAACTACCAAAATGCCCATCAGCATCCTCATCTTTCTGAGCATGTCCATACAGAATTTTAAGGACTAAATTAAAAACATGTGACCTGAGGAGATTGGAAAAGAACAGGTCTGCTGTGCTCCTTTAGGAAATTTCTCCTCTCAATTTAGATGGGAGTCAAAACTGTCAAGTGTGACAGCTTCAGCAGGTTTATATGAGTGAGATGACAAATTGTCCGACTAACTTTAATATTATTTCTGTGGAGTGGAATTTATGGGAGCAGTTTACAAATGTATTTTTCAACAGATTTTTCACTAGTATTGATATCATTCATTCTGACCTCTCCTCTCCATAAGACAACATTATGGGAAATTTTCGGCAATTTTTGCTGATTAACTCGAAAACCATGTGGCGAAATGCTTAGAAAAGTCAGAGTACACTTCTGTTGGCCGAGCCGCACATTTCAATACCTTTTGAATGTATGTGCCACCAGAGCTGCGGGAGGAGTAGCATGCTGAAAAATTACCCTGAAAAAATATATGAATTATAAGCATGGGGAATTTCTCAGGCATACTTAACTACAATACTGTATATGCTCCATGAAATACAATTCCACACAATAACAACAAAATTACATTTGTGAATGAAACCTAAAAATATGTCAGCTTCATATAACAAGAACACTTCTGTTTTTTAGATTTTGGAATCATTTCAATTCTCATCATTATGACTAATAAATGAAACATGTAGTTTAGTTTGAACTAAAGCAAATTGAGGAATAAAAAGCTGGATCATAACGAGAGACCCAGCATCACAGTACATCATATGCACACAGATGGCACAGAGACAGTACAATACCTGATCTTCACCATGAGGGAATGAGGCTGGAAAACAACATCAAGCCTGCTGTGAGAAACGTTATGCAGTGCAGCAGTCCAGCAGAGAGCAGAGCAGGAGAGAAAACAGCTCTCCATGCAGCCAGAGGCATGAGGGTACACTCAGCACACAGTGAGTCATAGAACAAACATACAAACACAGAAATACACGAGAGAGCAGAGTTCAAATAGTTATAATCACAATTCTTTCAAATCAAATATGTAAGATAGTATAACCATCAGAGGTGTCAAGTAACGAAGTACAAATACAAATACAGAGGTGTCAAAGTATTCTTATTCATTACTAAGTAGAAGTATAGATACTAGGGTTTAAAAAGACTTCTGTAGAAGTTGAAGTATCAACTCAAGCTTTAGTAGAAGTAGAAGTGTGAAAGTACTGGCTTCAAAACTACTTAAAGTATAAAAGTAAAAGTAAGGTAAAGGAAAAAAAAGCCATCAAACGCCACAGGGGCCTGTAGTTCTCTACACGACCTCCCCCAAAAACACAACATCAACAAGGCCATGATGTTCTATTAAAATGTTAATGTTGAAAAACACATTAACATGTGTTTCATGGAGCGGAAGATATGATGACTAGTTATATGCCTATAAGTATTGTAATGGTATACATGCTATGCTATGTATAACAGCTCTATACAGTATAGTGCTGTCAAAATGAATAATTAATCCAAGTGATTCATCAAAAAATAATAATTCTGACTAAAAAACAACAACTCAGATTTCTCTCGAGTCTCTGCCACGGACACTTTCGCACTAGGCTACATAAAGTCAGTGACAGTCAGCAGGGCCGGTCTTAGCTATGGGCAATGTGGGCGGCCGCCCAGGGCGCATTCTCCGTGGGGGGCGCACGAGCGCCCGAATGTTCGCCCGGGGCGCAAATGTGGCCAGGACCGGCGCTGACAGTCAGTCAGCTCCTTGCTTGGTATATGGTATATGTTTATACTTCTCATCCAATCACAATCAAATTCACTCTATCATGGATTAAAGAAAAAAAAATCTTTTGACTGAAAGTTTTTCAAGCTGCAGCCAAGTCATATTCCACATTTGCAATTAGTGAAAGATGTTACAGGTAACGTAAAAAATAAGATAAGTGCTCTGATAACCATGTTCTGTAATGCAGACATCAAGTTTAAATATTTGACCTGACAGTTAAAGAGCTGTTCTCTAATCATGCCAAGCTTGTCTCAGGTTTTAAATAATCAAGCATCTACAGAACTTCAGTACGTTCTTTTTCTACTTCATCATTATCATTATTTATTATTATTATTATTTAATATTGTTTCCAGTGAGCCTCTTGTCATTTAAGAGGAAGCTTCAGTGTGATGGTGAGCTCTCAGCTTTCTGCATCACTACATACTGTTAATAACAAAGAAGCTCTGAGGCTTTACATTTGTTCTATATGTTAGAACATAAGATTTCAGCACTGAGGTGCAATCAGGCTACATTCATGATTTTGTAACCTAAAAACCTCTTATTGATTATTATTAGAAAGTTCAGGGCGTTCCTGTAACCATGGTAACTCAGTGCCAGAGGACCACGCTGAATGAAGGCGTTCACACAGATACACTGCAGACAAAGTCCAGACACACAACAGGAGACTCTGTGTCAGACGAGTTCTCACACGTGGACTAAACTTTACTAACTGAGTCTCATAATGACGTCACAGCTCTGTGACGCAGTCACGACGAGTCCATGCTGGCTGAGCAGCTAAACTTTAGTGCTGATGCTCAAGGTGTTTGGATCGCGCCCTGTTGAGGTTTTTGGGGGGAGGACGTGTAGAGAACTACAGGCCCCTGTGGTGCGGGGCCTATAACATTTGATGGCTTTTTTTTCTTTACATTACTTTTACTTTTATACTTTAAGTAGTTTTGAAGCCAGTACTTTTACACTTCTACTTGAGTAAAAAGCTTGAGTTGATACTTCTACTTAGTAATGAATGAGAATACACATCCTGTCCATACACAGCCTAATCATACAAGGATTTGAGTTGACTTCTCACTATCGATACACACATGAGTGTGAAATAAACAGTATCTGACATTTCTTCACAAGCCTTAAAGAATCCATGTTTACATCCAACTGATCTCTAGGGTCTGAATTATGACTCTGTCATGAGCAAAGATGGAAGAGGTGAGACACGTCCTACAAAAATCCAAATAGAGGAAAACAGGAAATTGTCCCACTGGAGAAAGTAAAAGGATGATTATTGATGACTTGTGTTGTCTGTCTTTATCCCCCTTCCTCTCCTCAGGGTCATTACAATGATGAATCCAAGTTCAAGGAGAATCTCCTGGCCAACAACTACTAATGCGTATGAATCAGCTGCCTACCCTGGCATGTACATTGGCCTCAGCAAGACTGGTAAAACCAAGAGAGGCAACCGGGTCACACCCACCATGACCATGACACACTTTCTTCCCAGGATATGAAGTTTGAGATCCAAACTCTCAACAGAACCAGACGAAGTCACAGCACCTGTTCACTCAGATTATACTGTGCGTCTCCTCCTCCTGCTCCCTTATGCTCTTATTATGCACTAAAGAACAATATACATCATAATACATCAACACTTAATGAACAAACTTGCAAAGTAAGAAGCAGTATTAACATCGCTGGGCTCTTCATTCAGGGGCTGCTCCAGGAAAATACAACAACAGCAAATGTGTGTCTTCTGTCTTCCTCTTCAACTCATTTTTTCTTTGGTTATGAAGTCTGGGACAGTCCCAGAGAACATGGATCGAGCACAGGTACAAGTGACCTCAATGCAATACCAAGACTGAATACGTCCAGTGTAGACACTGATGGAGAGCTAAAGTTTATCTGTATGTGCTAAAAAAAGCAGTGATGTAATGACAGACTATTCACATGGCTTGCTGGGGACTTGGATGACTAGCTGGGAACAGGATCATTCTTGAACACAAGTCAAAAACAGGACAGGGGAATCAGTGTGCAGTATTACTGACATGACACTGACATGGCAGTCCACCATGTATTTAGCTCAGAAGATCATAGCAGACCCAGTGCACCCTCTATGGTCTGAACATGCACTTTAACCTTCACCTCACACCCTTTGTCCCACACAGCATCTTGCTGCTTAGTTAGCTCTGATCACATGGTCTGTACTTGATATCTTTCATTTTCCCCAAATGATGCTTTCATGTCGTCGTTATGCTTCTGTTGGTTGTCATATTATCATGTTTGTGTTTTTTTGTCAAAGCTAATTTCCTTCTAAATAAAGGTTTTTTATTTCATCCCATTCAAGAATCTTCTTTGCATGGGCTCCTGTCTCACAGCTGTCTGCACACATGCTGTGCCTTTACGATCTATGATGCAACATGTAAACACAAGTGCATGCAGAAGAAACACATTATTTGGATTGTAGTGGTATGAGGCACCACTGCCACACTGAACATGAACCTGCTGCATCACGCCCTCTCTGGCTTATCAGCCAATCGTTGCTTGACATATAGCATAGACATATATACATAGACATATATACATAGAGATATACACACAGACATATATACACAGACATATATACATAGACGGCGCATTGAGCACTGAATCATACGTGGACGTCGCCGCCATATTGGATGTGGCAGATCTGCCCGTAAACTAATAACAGGAAATGGACTGAACTTCATAAAGCGCCTTTCTACAAAGTTCTTTAAGTTAATGTGTCTTATACACCCATTCACACACACACACTAATATATCTGGGAAACAAACAGGCACCAAAAACAATGTATGTTACTTTTAAAGTGATGATTATAAATGTTTACTCCTTATGTAAGCACCAAACCAACGTATGTATTTTTCTAATGCTGAGTGTTTACAGCTACTAATGTGTGTAACACTGTTACTGTGATGATAAATATTGAAATATATATATTTAACATTTAATCTGTGTCTATAATAACCAGATCCTGAAATGTAGATGTGACATGAGGGTTTTCTGAATAAAGAGCACTAACGTTTACATTACACGTGAACATATATACATACATATAGTACACACACACACACACACACACACATACACACACACATACATACATACATACATACATTGATTGAGTTAATACCTCTGGCCAGAGACCCTTTGGTTTATTATTTTTGTTTATTTGGTTTAGGTTAATATTAATTTACTCAATACTTTTGTTCCCTAATTACTCATCAGTTTGTTTACTTTGTCTGCTTTTCTTTACCTGGAGTCCTCTCAATTTTGTTTGTCCTCTTCCCCCTAGAGCTGACCGTGGTGGTGGTGGTGATCCCCTTGTGTGTGTGTGTGATCCCCATTGAAGATTTTCTTTGTGTGCGCATCACGTTTTGCTGTGTGAGTGGGGTGTTCTCCTTTTCTTTTGGACTTCACCTTCTCCTCCTTTTGACACCTCCTCCAATCAGTAAGCCTCAGCCTGTACTCCACCTTTTCGTTTGTCGGGCCTCCTCCTCCTTTTTAGTATCATGCTGAACACTTGTCAGTTTTAAACAATAAACTTTTGTATGTGATCATTGAACTCCGTCTCCTGCCTTCCCTGAGTTAACGAACCTGAGTGTCTTTTAATAGGTGATAGTTTAATCCTAGTACAGGTCCTTGGGCCCTAACCCAAGGTGGCGTTGTCGGTAATAAATATATAACAAAGTAATCACCCCTGTGTCGCCACAAACCATTATTCGTTATGTATCTTATTAGCTGTCATTTCGTCACACATCCAGTATCCAGTGAAACCTGAGAACCACCTGCTCATCCACCACACAAAAGGACGACTGAGGCGGGCTTCCTCTTTAAGAACCAGCTCAAGATGGCCGACTCTGACAGGTTTTGGTTTCATTACATCATGTCATGTTTTTAAATCTCAAATTGAGTTGCTTCAATTCAAAAGTGACCAGACATGCAGCCCTGTGGACCCCAGCACTGCACTGCAGATAACCACATGGACTTCAAGAGACTAGAAGATTGAGCAGAGTGAGCAAAAAGACACTCTTTATTAATATGTGTATTAGGCTTCAGATGTAGGGTTAATAATATTCTAAATTAAACAGGAGACATGATTTGGATTGAGTAAACTATTCACCCTTACAGGTTTTTGTGCAGGTACATGGTTATTTACTGACCCTGTTCAGCCTCTGGAAATAAGCTTTGTCCCCGTTCACATATACAGACTGATACCACTTGCCATGTTCCATAACTGCTTATTCTTATCAGGGTCACGGGGGTCTGGACACTGAGTGAGAGATCCTGGGCAGGTCATCACTGGGCTGTCACAGAGACAACCATACAGCATTTTAAAGTCACCTGTTAACCTGTATGTCTTTGGACTGTGGGAGGAAGACAGAACAGACACAGAACATGTGGACTCACACAGGCTGGTTGTGAGGCTACAGTAAGCAGTATACTAGTCTTTACTCAAAGACTGAATAATTCCTGTTTCCTCTCTTGTCCTACTGTTACAATGGAGCCGAGCATAAACATACTCATGTATGCCTGAGAGAAGAAGGCTACTCATATTGTTGTCTGAGAGTTGAAGAAAGACAAGACTTTTAACAGTGTGATGCAGTGAGTGAAATGTGACAGTGATCATGGCTGTAATGTGATGGAACTCACACTGTGTCCATTGTAGGGGTGAAGGATTAAGACTTCTGAAAAATGACTTTTCTTGTTCATGATTTATTGTAACATGCAGCATGACAAATGATTCAATCAATGGTAGGATTCATTTTCATTTAGGAAAAAAAGGAAATTAGCCAGAAATAAATACGTGAACCAAAAGTGTGGCCCTGAACTGACACGTCTAGACTGAGAGGGTGCATCAACCATGTTTCTTTACAAATAATGGTCACAGTGACTTAGTGCTTTAACACAAAAACTTATGCTGCATTTTAACATCCATCACTAGGTTAACTTCAGTCAACTTGAATGAGTACTACACTGAGAGGTGGGGATCTGAGTATACACTCCCTGCTGTAAAACCAAGCTACCTTCCACAAACATGTCAGCTACAACACATACCGAGCTGCCATTCAAGCCTGCAGGTGGTGACTACGTGATACTCTAAAGATTTTCCTTTAAGGATGACCAGGTTAAATGAAAGTGGGAGTCTATGGAGCCTGGGTGGTTCCTAACCCCACAGCATTTGCATAAGCTGACAGCAAACCCACTACCTGCCTGGTTTCCAGTGTAAGTCTGGCTTCAGTCAGCCAGTCCTCCACCACTCTCCTGGCCTCTCCTCTCAACTGGTTCACCAGTTTAGCTGCTAACTCCAGATCCCCATGCTCTAAGCAGTAGCTTGCATATGACAGAAGCTTGAAAGGGTCTAAATCCTCACTGGACAGCTTGGCAGGTGGGGCTTCCTGTTTAGCCTCAAACAGCAGTGCAGCTTGAATGTAGGACAAGAAATATTGGTACAAAGAGTTGTGAGATTCATCGATCAGGGCGACCCGGCGTGCCAGCGATCGCAGGGAATTGAACCTAGCACGGAGAGAGGCCTCGCTGTACACGCCACGCTGCAGGGATTCTTCAGGGAGAGCCGATGACAGAGCCAAGGCAAAGTCATTGTCATGGCAGCTGTCTCTCACAGCCTGAGCAGCGCTCTCCAGAGGCATGGTGGGACGGTCAGCGTCAGCAGTCTTTAAAGTGTAGTTGAGGGCCTCCACAGAGAGCCAGAGCTGGTGAGCTTTACGGGCCTCCTCCTCTGCTACCACATGGCCTGCATTCAAAAGAGAGAACAGGGTTTGCATGACGGGATGAAACAGAGCAGGAGATTTGAGAACATGTGGAACATCAACACATTCTTTTTCAGATGTTAGTTTCACTACTGTGCTTTCTTTCTGAAAAGTAGATCCAGAGCTTTTAGCTATCAAGCTAGTTCGGGCTGGCTCAGGTGAGTCTGAACCATTCCTTAGTTCTGCTGCTATACTTCCCATGAAGCACTGAGCTCTTCTCTTCTTCTTTACTGCATGTTACTAACTAAACTTCTTCCCCTGAGTTTTTCTGCTTTCTCGTCTCGCAGGCTCTCATGGATCTGCACCTAGATCAGTGATCGGTTGAGCCTGCTGATGTGGTCCTGATGGACTGACAGAGACCTACATACAGAGAAGTTAGTGTTGAATTTACACGTTGTGCACTGTGTGTGTAAAAGTCAAACGAGGATGTACTGATATTTCTACATTTATGTAACAGCTCCAGTTATTGATGATGTATGATGACTTTGTAAATATGACACATTGGACAGAACATGACTGGCTGGCTCATGTTAAACTTGAACATCTCTCTCTCTATCTCTAAGTCACCGTCACTAAGTGCTTGCTCATGGTGGAACTGTTGGTCTTTGTAAATAATATTATAAAGAGTATGGTCTAGACCTGCTCTGCATGAAAAAAAAATCATATATCTCTTACTGTCTATGGCTTCCTCCATCCCCTTCAGTCTTGCGTAGGCAGAGTTCATATCCAGAGTGAAGTTATCCAGCTGTTCCTGGCTCAGCTGGCGGTATCGGGTCTCCTGTTCCAGCATCTTACTGCTCAGAACCTGAACACAGCCCACAATAGAGCTTTGAGGAATGTTTACTTCTCAGGCTGTCAGACACACGCACCACGACAAGTGACTAGACTGGATATATAAGACATGACCAAGCATTTCCTCTTAGCTTCCAGTATACAATCAATCAGTAGCCATTCACATGATTCACTTGTCTGTGTGTTATGATGTTTGATTGGATGGATGTGTGATCACCTGCTCAGCATCAGCTCTCAGCTCCTGCTCTTGGACTTTGAGGACATCTTGGACATGGTCCGTGTGAGCAGCTGCCTGACGCCGAAGCTGAGTCCTCATCTCTGCCTCCATCACCTCCCTTAACTCAGACAGCTACACACACACACACACACACACACACACACACACAGGTTCCAGCCATAGCCATCTCATGGTGTCAGCAGCCTATATAATACATTCCATACAGTAGCACTTGTTAAATCTTGGTGGCTTTAAATGAAGATGAAGGTCAGCAACACTGCACCAGCTTCCATCTCCTTTATACCTTCCTCTCCTGCTCCAGTCGGGCCTCCTCCTTGATGTGCTGCAGTGCGGTGATAACAGCTTTCTCCTGGGCTCTCTGGTCCTCCAGCTTCTGCTGCTCCAGTGCTGTATCAATGTGGATCTGCTCTCTGACTCTCTGCTCAGCTAGCTCTCGATTCAGCTGGTCAATGCGACGGTGCGCATGGGCGATCAGGGCGTTCAGGTCATCAGCTGACAGTTTACCAGCTCACACACAAAGACACAAAATTATTTTGAAAATATGTCGCTTTATCTGAAGAACTTAACATATGTCCAACACACATACTCTACGTACTAACAGTATGGAGGATACACAATGTACTCATACTGAGCTTCAGGTGTCACTATCAAATGTGCATGGAAACACTTAGCCGTGATGAGATTTGATTCTGGATGGCCTTACTGAGTCCCTTCCAGTTGGCCTGGATCTCTGGAGTAAGGCTGCTTACTTCCCTCTGGAACTGTTGTTTGGCTTCATTAACCAGTTCACTGTACTGGGAGACAATCTTTGCTTCTGACTCTGCAGATTGCACCTAAACAAACACACACACACACAAACACATTTTATGTACTGTAAGAGTAGATCTTTATTGTGACGCTCACCTGGTCCTGAGCTCTGCGTAGTGACTGAATACAGTTTCCATGAACTTCAACATCAACCATGTCTTAAACACACATGTTGATGTTTTGGTTCGGATGCTGAAACTTGCCTGGTCCCATTTCCCCCATCTATTCTAGCTATCCTTTTTCACACTTCCACCAATATTGTCACATGACATTTTCTAGACTTTCTTTCAGAATTGGAGAATCTGACAGTTGCTCACATTTGACTTCCAGCATTCTGTCATTTAACCGTGTCCATGGCTGCAGTTTGCACATCCTTAACTTTAAATCTGCACACCTTCATAAATAGATGTGTCAGTATCTACAGAGAATGATAGTGTAGTAGACAGGTTAGTGTAGTATCCAGATTTCTTCAGTTCCTCCCACTCATTTCCAAAAATCCTTATTGGCTTGCTTTAAAATAATCAGGTGTACAGTTCATCTTGTTGCTAGAAAATTAAATTTGTGATTTTTCAACTGTCAAAATGTTTTTTTCAGGAGACCATGTGGAATGACTGATATCTGATAAATCATCCACCGTTCTTCATCTGTTTGTCAATAACCTTTAAAAAGTCCAATCTTTGTCAGACAATAGCTGATGGATCCTGGGAGAGCATGTTTTCAATTCAGTCAGTCAGTCAGTCAGTCAGTCAGTCAGTCAGTCAGTGAGTGAGAGAGTGAGAGAGAGACGGCCTCGATAAAGCTGTTATTAATCAGAGACATAAAAAGTTATTTCCTGATTGTTTGACAGTGGTTACATTCAGCAGGCATAGACAGCTCCAATGTCTGGTTGTTCTTTACCTTAGTGACAACTTTGTCCAAGTCCACCACCATGTTATGGAGATTCTCTTCTGCTGCTAAAACCAGCGGGCGGACAGAGGAGACCTTTGAGCTTTTTGAGTCGTCGATCACAGACCTGAGACTGTCCAAGGCTTCACTGCAGGCACAAAGAGACAAAGAGTCGTCACCTCTCAGTGATCATAAATTCTAAACTGAGCGCACTGGTCTGAAACATTACTATCACAGTTTCATAAACATATGATGTATTGGCAGACACATCCATCCATCCATCCATATGTGTATGTGTGTGTGTGTGTGTGTGTGTGTGTGTGTGTGTGTGAGAGAGAGAGAGAGGATCTGCTTGATTCAGACTGTGTGTGTGTTTAAACATATCTTTTACTCACGTGGCTTTCAACAGAGCTGCTTCAGCATCGTTCACAGCACAAGTTCTATCAGCAATAGCAGCTTCCAGATCCTTCCACTGGGCTGACTTCTCTGAGCTGGAACCTGGATTTAGAAGAACTGGAATCACTGTACTTGAAAACAAAGACTCTGATTGGTCCAAACCACTGTGCTGGTAGCTTCCACCTTCTTTATTAACACCTCAGATGTGCTGGTGGGTGAGATGCATTCTACGACTGAACATTGGTCTGTGGAACAATGAGCCGTTTGTACAAAAACACACTTGTTTACAGAAATAGAATTGGACTTTTCATGTGTACCAGCACTACGGCCATCATACCACATCTTTGTGGTCAGTACCTCTGCTTCCATAGCCTCCTTCAGTTTGAGTGTGTGCTGTGTGATGGCCTGCAGGGCTGCCTCCTGAGCTCCAATGGCCTGAAGTGTAGCTTTAGCCGAGCTGGCCAGTGAGTCTTCAAGACTGGCTGATACAGCTGCAAGACACGCACACACAGAGACAAACAGAGGGTGCAGAGTAGGAAGGAGAGAAGAAAAGGAGGTCAAGGAGAATTTAAACATCACAATCTGAATGCTAAATGCTAGCTAGACAACGCTACTATGGACTTCAGGGTGTTTGTTTCCAACAGTCCACGGCAGTTTGTCATGAAGTGATGAGGAAAAGCTCATCTGTCTGCACACAGAAATGTTTCACATGCTCACGTATTCAGGTGGTTGATCATTTTTATATAGGTGTGTGTGTGTGTGTGTGTGTGCTGTTGCCACCCTACTTGTCAGGATCTCCTGTTCCTTCTGTTCTTGTTGAGCCAGTCGAGCTGACACTTCTTCAACTGGACGTTCTTTTAGTGGTTCTGTTGCTGCAGGTGACTCTGTGTCAGGGGGAACTTCTGAGCTCACTGAGGTGTCCTTATGACAGTCTTTGCACTCCTCTGGGGAAAACAATTATAAAAATTACTGTCACTAAACACTAGCCAAAAATCTTGAACACAGATACACTAGGGTTGTCAAAAGTATCAATACTTTTCTAAGCATTTAAAACAATATCATCTGTTGATTGTATCTAAAGTACCAAAATGATTTAGACACACACATTAAACACATCTCCTCCTCACACAGAGAGTTATCTGGTGTTATGTTGAAGATGCAGACAGTGTTTATTTGGATAAAAATGGACCATAACAGCAAACATGACCACTCATGTGGTCAGACCTGATGTCATTCTATGCTATTGTAGTCTGGATAGACTACGTCACTAGATCCACTGATTTACATGTCCAAACACAGTGTACAGTGGTAGCACTGGTGCAGCTTGACAATGTTACCTTTTACTGCTGCTGCCTCTGTGTCACATGGAGCAGGGACTGTTGGGACCTCACTGATGGCTGAGATGATGTGCGTGGCCTCTGCTGAAGCCTCTGGGTGGAACACACATACAGAAAGACACAGGCAGTCTGTGAGGGTGCATGTATGACAGACCTTGACCGCTGGATGCTCTGCACCACTGTGACAAGTGACAAGTGATGAGAATACTGTAAACACTGAGAGGACTGACCTGAAGGATCTAAAGTGATGAAGCAGATGCATTTTTAAGGCCAGCTTCTGGTAGATGAGCAGCACTTAATATATATGAGTTGTTATTAAAATGTGTGATCAGTTCCTCACAGTGCTGACATATAGAAACAAACAAGTATTCACTCTATCATTCACATCTATTGGAAATTAACCTGGAACCCTGATACTAAGTGTTTTATGAACATGTATCAAAGAGGGAGAACAAAAAGAAGAATGATAAATAATATATGTCTAGTGAAGATAAGACAGGAGCACAGAGGACGGCTTACCCTGACAGACTCTGTGGGGGCAAACAAACAACAGGAAAATAGAACTGAATAAATACTTCTCAGGAAGTCTGTGAAGGTTCTCAGTCATCCAGGTCATCTTTCTTCAAAAAGGTTCAGTCTGGAAGAACTAGACTGTTTGTAGATCTGTGAAGACGTTTCGCCTCTCATCCAAGAAGCTTCTTCAGTTCTGATTGACTGGTGGGGAGTCTGTATTTATCAGAAAGTTGCAGCTCATCCAATTTTTTTTACTATCTATGTATAAGTAGAGAAACCTTCACTCAGCCTATCCTACCTACAGTGCTGTCCTTCCATCCCTCCCCAGGAGACTGAACAGCACTTCACACTTGACCTCATGTGACTCTGACCATCAGCCACACCAGACCACAGTCATCACAAACACAATGAGCACTAACCGAACCAAGTGGTCTGATCTATGATCCTTCCTAGGTTAAATACCCAGACTCCACTAGCCAGTCAGAACTGAGGAAGCTTCCTGGGGCAACCGGACTCTTCAAACAGTCCAGTTGCCCCTGACTTAACCTTTTGAAAAAAAGTACTTCTCCAGCTCGTTTACATGAATAAACACATGGACATGAACTGTTCATTTTTATGTCTGTCAACTTAGATCAGACCTGTGAACTACGACTGTGCACTTTAGGCGTGCATGAAGATTTCAATACATTTGGCCTCCTGAGGCAAAATGTCCATATCATGATGTCATGGTGAGCTTTTATTTAAGGCCAAAGAGGATGGAGTGCAGCAGTGAATCATGCACACTGTGTTGATGAAGATCGTCTTGAATATATGGCACATCCAAAACATTTGAGCGACATCTAAATTGCAAACAGTAGAGTTGACATACTGCTGCCCTCTACTGTCCAAACAAGTGGCGGCATGCTGACTTCAGTGAGTGACTTCTGTAGAAGCTGTTGCCAACAGCTTCCAGTACATAATGCACCAGAGAGACCAGGCCAGATGAGAACTTACCCTCGATGCTCTGTGCATGCTGAGGGGGGACAGGACTGGTCTCGGCTGGACTCTCTGCTGCCTCCGTCACCTTTTTCTCTGACTTGGCTTTAGACCCCTTCACCTGTTTCCCCATCATGGAAGGAGGCTGCATCACCTCCACCTAATCAGGAGAAACAGTAGCCATATAAAGTGACTGACAGTCTTTACACACCACATATTACCATCAGCTGTTTTAGGCTTAGAACATAGAACAAACACAGACATTCAAACCTGCTGCTTTCAGTAAACATGACGACAGTTTATCATTTTAACTAGTCAAAGTAGCCTCAGCTGCTGGTTTTCTGAATGTTTTGTTAACGTTTCCATGATATTAACCAATGAGAAAAACTAAAAGGTCAGACCATGGTGAATCAGAATGGAGTCAATTACAGTCAAATACTTTTTACTCCAATATACAGTGAAAGTGATGCAGCAGTTCACCAGGCTGAGGTGTACGCTAAAGAAACAAAGGCTCAGGTCAGATCAGCTGCTTTGGATCTTAAATATGCCTGGATACTGTGACACTGGGCCACGGACAACTCTAAATCAAAATGAATGGATTTATTTCAGTTTTATTCATGAGGGGATTTTCATTTCTGTCTCAGCACACATGGAAACAGTCTGTGGATCTGTCCTGACCTGTTTCTTGACATCTTGGGGGGGTCCCAAAGCCAGACCTAACAGCCGGTCTGAGTACGGAACATTGTTCTCCACAGTTGCTCTGAACTTGTGGTCCCATTTGGCGTAGAGTATCGTACCTCCAATGCCTCCACCTACTGTCGCCAAGCCAGCAACTACCACTTTAGCAGCACCACTGTGATGGAGAAGGACAGCAGAAGGACAGACATGAGTTTAAAGTCAGTATGTTGTTATCATCAAGTGGGTTAAACGTAACTTGCGAGCTCTTCATGAGACTCACTTGCTCACTCATGTTGCACAATCATCTCTGTACAGTAAGAGTGCTCTGAATAATCACCCTCTGATTGTTATATTCTTCTAAATACTTTGATTAATGGTTTCCATAAACCAATCAGATGATACATTTATTTCATTCTGCAGAGGCTGTGTCACTGTTTCACACACACTCACGGATGCGTGGTATATTAACAGCATTTTGCAGGTAGAGAGATGATATCTGGTATTTACAGACAGCTGTTCGTTGATGAAATGTTGAAACTTAAAGCTGAATCACTGGAGATCCTTAAAAAAATGTTAAACTTATTTTAAATCTTGTTTTTAATCTATGCCACCAGAAATCCACTGCAGATCAGTGCAGTTACACATTTATTAACATTCATCCACAGAGCTGTGCTGACCACTACAGTATGATATGCTCTTTGCCTAAACATCCTGCAAATCAAATTATTATTGCTCATTAGTTTACAATAACTGCTTTGTCACTTCATTTCTGTGTAGTCAAATTTGCATAATTCTGACAATGGAAGAGCTGTGTGTGTGTGTGTGTGTGTACCTACACTGACAATAATACATGTATTGTAATGTAGTCCATGCTGAGCTGATGAGTCAGTGTGAAGTGACGTTACAGGTGAATGCTGTAACGTTTAATGAATGAAGACAGAAGTGTGTGTGTGTGTGTTACCTGCTTTGATCTCCTCCAGTGTAGTGCCGGCAGTGATGCACATTGGTCAGACGGGTTCTCCTGAAGTTCTTCTAGAGAGCGGCAGAGGACAGAGAGGGCTGACGGGTGACTTCTACAAGTCTGAACTGTAAATGGTGAATCTCAAACAGCAGCAGCTTGTAATCAGTGAGATGACGGGATGCAGGGTTCAGTTATGGACACTTTCCTGCAGGTCATGTGAGCAGACGCGTGTTGACACATTACATGCTTTGCTGCTGTTTGTGTTTCCACACACGTCAAGTACAACACAGTGTGTGAGGTTCTCACACAAAATCACAGGGCCCCGTCACGTGACAGGCATGACACCAGAATGTAAACAGTGCAGGTAAATGAAGCAGTGACAGGGACCTGTGTGTGTGTGTGCTGAAATGTGATCGTGGACCTGCAGACATGAAGCCCACATCTTCACGCACACTTGTGGCCTCAGCTCTGTCACGTCACTTGCTCATATGAAAACATTTCTGATGGTGCTAAGGTTAGCTTTAGTGTTTTTAACGTTAACTAGCTGTTAGCATGAGTTGTCCCTTCTCTTGGCCCGGGGATACCCGGACAGACAGGCGGACGGACAGGCGGACAGAAGCTTTCTGTGATGCCTCCAGGTGAGCTTTGACCTCCACACTCACCACACTGAGCGATAACGTTAGCTCGCATATGTTCCGTCTGTCACCTGGTGCTAACGAGGCAGCACTGACACATGCAGTGTTCTGTGTGGTGAACTTCAGACAGTCTGAACGTGTGGATTGTAAAATGTAACGTCATGTAGTCAGTGTTTCAGGCTGTAGTCAGTGTTTCAGGCTGTAGTCAGTGTTTCAGGCTGTCTGTCTGCGGGTCACTGAATGACGACATGCTAACATGCTAGCTGACCGCAGTGAGCAGAGGTTATCCGCGCAGGCGCGAGTCTTACCCCGGCGGTGGCGTTCGCTCCTCTCAGACAAGCTCTCAGCATGGTTCAGTGTGTCCTGTGAGCCGTGGCTGTATCTGTCTGTCAGTCTGTGTTTAACCTTTCCCTGCTCTAACTACCTGCTGTCTCCTCACTTTCCTTCACTGCCCCCTCCTCCCTCTTCTTCCTCGGCGTTATTCAGACAACATGACACGCCTATGTGCGAACATTGCCCCCTGCAGGCTAAAGCAGCAATGAACGCGGACTTCTGTCAAAGTCAATAAAAGATAAAGCAGGCCAGCAGACAAGCCTATGCCTGCTCAGGAAGGTGTCACGAGTCCATGACACCGCGTCGTGTCGTACATCAATGCATCACAGATATTGGCTTACTTCCTGTTTGGCGGCAAAACGGTTTGGAGTTCAGACATGAGCCATCAGCCAGGCGACCATATCCAAAAAGTTTTGTGTAAATCAGACAAAGTGTGTGTCCTCTGTAATCATCATAAGCGTGTTTGTGAATAAATTCAAATGGCTGCCAAATCTTCATGCATGTATTACACAGTCCTATAGCAAATGTACTGGAATGTCTGAGAGTATCAGTCAACACTGGAATTACAGTTAAAGTATAAAGCATTATGAAGATATGAGCAGAAATGCATTTTTGCTACTTATAGCGCCCCCCACAGGTCAAAGGTCACCAAAAAAAGTTTCAGGTCAAAGCATCAAACTGTTGCAGAGATATGGCCTCACTTCCCGTTTGGTGACGTTGCTGCTGAGTTTGATTGGCTGCTACGGGGAAAATCCACCTGATAACTTTGTGTGCGGCTTGGTCTGAAGATTCTATGTGTCAAGACTCGTGGAAATCAAACAATATGTGTGACCTGAAATGCTTTTTGAAAATGCACAAATTGACAATTTGACAAGGATTCTCATTTGTGAAATTTAGACCAACGGGTCCAAAGTTATGAAGCTGAATGCACTTCAAACTTTGACATGTTGGTGGCTCTAGAGAGTTCAATGTATGGCCATGACAATTCTTGAGGTTGACCATAGGACTGTCCTGAAGAGTGTGCCAAGTTTCGAAACTTTTTACCCTGGCATTCTAAGGACTGCTATAGACTTCAATTGCAGCAGAAACCAATCAATAATAAGAATAGCTACAAACAGAATGGGTGCTTCGCTGCTACACCCCCAATAATAGGAAAAGACATTCACTATTATTATTAAATATTATTTAACGATATGATTTGTACCTTTATTGTGAAGTGTTACTAAAGTGTTTATGCATCACTTCCTGCATTTAAAAAAAAGAGTGCAAAGATCAGACATTCAAGTTTTTTTTATTTGAAATTCTTCACTATGAAGGAAACAGCAATAAGAAACACAATTACATCATATTAAAAAACAGCCAATGTAAAAACAAATCACAGCCAACGAGGACTGAACTGATGCTCTTCAGCACTCTAAACTATACACACATGAAAAAAAAATCTTGTCATTATGAATGAATAAAAGTAAAGCCTTTGGTTTGCCCATCTCCTTTAAAGTACTTACAGACCCTCAGAGCTCAGTCACTGCATATTGTTGTTGCAAATATAAAACAGATGTGATCGCACGTGATTGGTGTCTGCATTAACAGGCCACAGATCAGTGCAACAAGTGTTTCTGTGAACTCCAAATCCTGTTTCAACTGACTGAGTCCTGACCCAACATACAGCTGGAAACCTTGCCATAAAAGAAGACTCCCTGAGTTATTAGTGCTTAGTAAGAATGAAGAAGCCCCGATAGAAAGACAAAGAACACCAAACATGTTACAGTGTTGAACTAAGCATAGTGTAGATTTGATCAGAGCGAGTAGCTGGTACCTGAAAAGAGTCATTCTGGGTATTCTAAAGGGCAGTGAGAAGTCGAGGTGTTGCAGAGGGAAGCGTTAAGATGTATGGGAACAGGTATTTTCTTGGAGAGGGCCAACGCTGCCGGCTATGCCATATCAGGCTCCACTGTGGTGTCTGTCTTCTGTACTTTAACTGGAGTACCCAAACACTCTTCACCCTGAGCAAGAGAGCACAAACAATCAACATTTTGTAGATATGTCCCAAGAGACTGAACATTGTATCTCTCCTCTTCCCCTTTCTAATGGTTTTAAACCTCAACACTATGTCTGTTTTGGTCTGAGCTTTAGATGTGCTACAATTCTACTGAACAATATAGAATATAATATGAATTGTCGGTCTGTAGATATGATAAGAGTACTCTGTGTGGAAAGTGTCATGAGATAACTTCGGTTAGAATCGGTTTCTATATAAAGAAAATGAAATAATCAAACTGACCTCCAGTGAAAGGCTACGTGTGGTGACAGAGGCTGGGGCATCCTGGGGGTCTGACAACGTTGGGAAGTCCAGCTCGATGTCCATTACATCATCAAGACCAAGCTCATCACTGGAGGAACAAGAGGACAAACACATGAACATGACAGTCAGCTGATCCAGACAGTACAGACTGTGTAGGACCAGTTCTTCACAGGCCTCGGGCCATTTGTGTCTTCATACATGTTATCGAGGACTTTGTCTGGGCTGCCCCCTGTTGGGGGGTCCCATGCGTGCAGTTTGACCTTCCAGAGTTTGATCTGCTGGTCCCAAGACCGTCGGCTGTACTTCCGGAACTTATTGGGAGTCTTTGGGTGAACCCCTGCCTGACGCATGTGCCTGGAAACAACAATGGGAAGAGAAAAAAGATAAAACAATGAAAACTAGTTAGTTTATTCTTCTACTTAGAAAACATGCATCTGTGTCAGAATATTTTAAGACTTTTGTGTGTGTGCCTACTTGGGGACTTCTTTGATGTATCGGTCGTAGGCCAGAGTGTTCTTTCCATAGTTTATCTGTTTCTGTCGCCGTAGCAACACAGACTCATCAGTCTCCATGTTCTCTCCCTCTTTGGAGTCACAGCTGTAGCAGACACACAGGCTTACTGTCTGTTCACACGTACACACTCATACAATAAGTAGAGCAACAGGCTGATCTATAGCATGTCAGCCTGCTATTAAAAGCCACACTTTAATATTCATAAGCAATATACCTCCCAGAAGAGCCAGAGGAGGTCTTTCTCTCTCTCTGGGTGACCTCGGCACCCAGTATCCTCCTCCTGTAACTGAACACACAAAACAGTGAAGATTGGCAAGTGCTTTGAATGAAACAGAGATAAAAAAAAACAATGAAACAGAAGCACCGTTGCGGTTACCGTTGCATGTCTCTGTGCACATCTCTCCTCATCTCATCATCCTCCACTTGGCTGCCCCAGTCAGCCCGTCTGGCACAGCGAGACACCGGACCTGCATTCTCAGGAGTGGTGAAACTGAGGATACAACACACACAGCATAAACACAGTGACTGCACCAGCAGATGGAGACACACATTTTCAACAGTGGTCACCAACTTATTAACCAAGAAGCTCACAATGTGGGAACGCTGCATACCAGCCAACGAGGCTGCACATGACTTCTCTGTTAAAGGAGCAGCGTGTCAGATTCATAACTCTGTTTTCATTTGTGTATAATGAGCTCAACATAAGGGTCACTATGCTCTGGGTACACTGGGGTCACAGTGTTGGACTGCCATGTTTCTACAGTAAACCAGCTCAGACAAAGTGTCACTGCAGTTTAAATGGGGAGTGGCAAGGCAAGCGCTATTCAACTGTTTGTACATAGATGTCACTAAATCCTACACACTGCTAATTTCAGTTTCCTTTCTTCTTCGATCAGATTACAAAGTGAAAGCTGCTCTGCCCTCAGTGTTCTCTGAAGTGTCCTGCAGCACTGGCCTCCTCTTACAGGTGTCTTTTAAACAGCTTCACACTGTGTTCACGTTGCACACAGTGTTTTTGTACTTGGGTCCAGTCTTAAGGGCTGCTATTAGACTTCATTTAAAAGACCTGCATGTGTGATCTGTAACTCAGTAACTATAGCTGAGATAAATGCAGTGAAATGAAACTCTGGTCACACTGTAAATACAAACTTAATGTGATGATGTACAAAACATTAAAACCTTGTGTCAAAATTGAAAATGTCACCACATATCAAATGCTGAAACTTTTTTGGAAAATGATATGGCCATTTTGAATTTAATGTCAGCAACATGTTTGAAAGAAAACTTGGACAGTGCCAACAAAAGACTGGAAAAGTTGTGAAATGCTGAAATCAAGCAGCTGCTGGAACATCTCACAGTGAAGGCAGCAGCTTAGTAACATCTGAAAAGAGGATCCAGAGAGGCAGAGTCTGTGTGAAGTGATGTTTCTAAACATAAAGCTGTGAACTAGAGATGGGCATGATTAACCGTTAATTGATCGTTAAGAACTGTGTCGATCACGTTATTATTTTTTTTATCAACGTTTTTTTTAATCGATCAAACGTTGGTACTAAATAAAGGTGCTGTATAGTGTGAGCCTTGAAGCAATGCAATGAGTTTCACTGTGTGGCAGCAATGAAACATTTTACCAACCAGGGGCGATATTTGACTTAGAAAACAGTATACTCAGCTACCTGCGAGTTTCCGTAGATTTCAAAATAAATCATGAAGAGGTCACGGCGAAGTGTGGCGTGGGACCATTTTGAATTAAAAAATAACAAAGTTCACTGCAAACACTGTGATGCCGTGTATAAGTACAACACGTCTACGACTCCAATGATGTACCACTTGAACAACGTGCCTCCAACCCTGGTTAACCTCAGTGCACCCCAGGCTGGTCAAGTTAGCGTGGAGGTACCTGTGCATCCCGTCAACGTCAGTCCCCTCAAAGCGGGTGTTTTCGGCTGCTGGACTGATGATCACCAGGCTGTACTCGCGTCTGACCCCAGAGCTTGTTAACATGCTTATCTTTCTTAACAAAAATCAGTAGGCTGGTGCTGAAGTTACTGTTAGGCGTCCATCACCAATGTAGCCTGTATGTGAGTTACTAGTTATTTTTTACGAGGCTTTGATAAGTAATTAATTGTTACGTAATCTCTCCCTTATTTTCCCCAGTCTTTCTCGACTCGGTTTTAAGTTAAGTACATTTTGACCAAAGTATTATGTTTTTTAATAAGTTATTGTTTAATATGATCGCTACACCGCATTTAACCATTGAACGTTGGGCTTAACTGCCATACAAGTTGGACTGTTCTTCTTGTAATAAAGATTTCATTGAGGAAAAGACATTGTATTTGTATTTTTATTGCACTTTATATATAAAAAATATAATGATTAACCGATAATTGATCGTTAATTTTCCAGATGATCGATCAAAGAAATGTATTCGAATGCCCATCCCTAATGCGAACATTTTAAAGCAACATTGAAAATGTCTGGCAACATATGAAATGTCAAATCTGGCATCAAGTGTTGAGCAGCTGAAATCCCACATCAAGCTGGAATATGAAAATATTCCACTTTCAAGATGACAGCAGAGTCACAGATCCTTACAGTGTTAAAAGAAGAGCTGATGCTCAAATTGATCCTGTCCAACGTATTCTCAAACGTCTTCAAATCTAATTTTTATTTCATATCTTCACATCACGATATACTACAATTCAGTTCACGTCCACATATAAGTAGAAATCTACATGTTCTTACCTGGCATGTCTGTTGTCAGTGTGACTACAGTTTGTCTTATGCTGACCATCAGCTTCTCTGTTGGCCCGCAGGCTTCCATCCACACCCCTCTTCCTGCAGTGCGACCACCGAGACGGGGCAGAGCTTCAACAAGAAACAAGAACAACTTGGATTTAAATACACATGGTTAGGATCAGCTATGGTCAGCTTCATTACAAGCATGTTGAGAGAGAGCGTTTCTACCCATGTGGAACAATAAATGGTAAATGGACTGGACTTATATCTCATCTAATATCTCCTTTCTATTCGTCTGACCACTCAAAGCACTTTACACTAATATCTCATTCACCCAGTCACACTTCATCACTGATGGCATTAGCTGCCATGCAAGGTGCCAGCTGCTCATCAGTTTGAGGAGATACCATTCATCCACATTTCTCTGGAGCCTCAGTACACTAAGACCTGCAGACCTAGAGGAGGACGTCCTTGTACCTCCTGAGCCACAGCCACACAAAATTAAACAACACACACTAATAAGCTGCTCGTGTTCATTAACTCCTGGCTCGCAGGTGCTTTGAAATGGAAAGGACTCCTGGCCTCAGCCACTTTGCAAATGGTGGAATCCACACAAAGATGGCAGCCCGTCACCTACATGTATGAGAAACTGGGTCACACCCGGGAAACGGGTTACTAACCTCTCCTGTCGTGTGGCAGGCGGAATATTATCCGTCCAGATAGTTCGACAGACACTGTGGGGGTTCTGAAAATATTGCTAATATAAGCTGCAGTCTTACTTGCAGACGCTGTCCTTTGTTTAAAGAGTTTAAACCTTTCTCCCGCCACAGACATTCTACTTCCGACTGCTCTGTCGTCTGCTGCGGTTCATCCATTCATAAACTACAAGAGCCAGTTTACAGCATGCTGCTCGAGGTAGTACTCTTTACAAATCCACACTTGTTGTATGGGCATCTACTTCATTCAGCACAGCGCCTGTCATTTCCCACTCCATCAGTCCTGTTAGCGCATTTAAAGAACCCCCGAGTTACTTAAACACTTATCACACAGTCTGTCCAACTCTGCTGTTCCTACTCGAGGCTGTGTTTCGCCGCCTTTCTCAGGTCAGTAAGGTTTGTGAAGCCATAACGTTACGGTGACCGGCAAGTCATAAAAACAGCCACACATTCGTCAGCAGTACAATTGTTTTGTAGTAAGCAAAAATATATTTGGAAACAACAATGGAAAGCCAACCTGCCTGCTCGTCAGAGGGATGCAGGCACAATGGAAGCTCGTAATAACTGTTGAAGCCGTTTTAAAGCGGCTCAAAGTGCAAACCTTTAAACCTTAAACTTCAAACCTTAAACTTTAAACTCACTCATTGTCGCGTTCGCTGCTGTGAGCGTCGCGCCGTCTGCTCCTGGTCCAGTCAGACATGTTCTTCAGGGTGAGCTGTGTAGTTCAGTTAGTGTGTCTCAGGCTCGAGCTCTACAGATACCCGCCAACACAGAAAGACGCGCGCGGCGCGACCCCAAACAATCCAACAAGTCACGTGGCCGGAAAGGGCGGCTGCTAGGTGTTAGCAGTGGCTTGAGTTTAGCTCCCTCCTCCGGAAACAGCATGGAGCAGTCAGTCAGACTGTTTCCTGCAGCCTTCACCGCGTCATACAAGAGCTGACCCGGGCCTAACCAGACCACAGACGGTGTTCCTCCGGCCAGGTCCAGATGTAGACTGACGTGAGCAGTCCAAAAAAAAAAAAGATTAAGCTTCCGGGTTATTTCTGAGACTGAACATGCGCAGTGCGCAGCAGCGTCAGTCCCATCATCCCCCTGGCCTAAGAGGGTGACAGCGAACCACACAACACACACCGTCTGTAACAGTCCCATGATCAAACCGGACAGACCTCTGACCCTCCTGCGGTGGACTCTGCTCAGTCTGCGTCAGCCGCTCAGCCGGCTCATCCCGGACCAGCCCGGACACTGTCTCTGTTTGCCATAACAACCGGGGACGCTCCCTCCTGATTGGCTGCCGTTACATCCTGTTTGTTCAGGCCTGGCTAACAGCTGCTATTTTAAAACCTTCCCTCGCGAGCACCGTCCATGTCAGAAAAGTCTGAGATGAACAAGAAGATGTTCGGCTGCCGGCGGCCGGTCCACTGAACCAGTGTGAGTTAGTTCTAGTAGAACTAGTTGTTGCTAACTGGGCTAGATGTGCTGCTACTGTCCACAATAGTTCAGTGGGATTATCAACACAGGCTTCTCATTAACACGAGACAGAGGTCAGAGGTCCAGACAGTTGGACAGGATAGCGCCTCATTCACAGTGTTGGTGAGGATAAGAACTTTGTCATCATGTAGGAACCAGTCAGCTGTCTTCACGCCGTGTAAGAAACAGACCTGCTGATGTTTGAATGACAGGTGACAGTGTGGACTGCAGACAGCTGGACAGCTGTGCTTTGACACTGTGTTGCAGCCTCTGAACAAGATGTTCACTTGGCAACATATACATGTATATATTGTTCAACATTAATGGTCTGTACACAATGTGCAGGTTACCCATCATGCATCATGCCATGTGCACTAATGCACCACCTTGCTTTTGAATGTGTGCTGATAACAAGTTGGATGGTCCCTCTCCTGTTAGCCTGGAGGATGCAGCATCCATGATTTCAAATGTGGAGACCAGCTGGACAGTTTTTCTCTCAGTCCATCCTAAATATGCTCAGGCCCACAGAAAGGAGCCTGTCAGGCACAAGGCAAGACTTTCTGTATCTGCTTCATAAATGGTTTCCTATTTGCATGGTCATGTTTTAGCTACCATTCTTGGATGTAGGGATAAAGTGTGTTTACAGACAATAGTTCTTGGAAGTGTTCCTCAGCCAGTAACGTGCAGTGGGTAGGTAGGATCAGCCAGAGCTAAAATCACATACAAAAAAATATATTATGTAGAACTCAATATTAAGACCACTGCAAAGTCAGTCAAAATGCTGCTGTCAAAAATGTATCTGATTACTGACATCAGCGGATTATAGCGCGCACACAGTTACTGCCAATTACTTTTCAGAGACATACATTCACCTGCATTTCTACAGGATTTATAGCTGAGCATAGGAGCACCCAAAGACAAGAGCACAACAAGAAATCACCTGTATCGCAACAACACAGGACTTACAGCTCCGGTGCACCTGTAAGACCAACATTATAAATACTGCTCGCTCTTGATCACATACCATTAAACCCCTACTGAAATAGAAGGAGAGAGGTAACAAAAGCTTTGGTGTTGGTGCATCATACAACACCATTAGCAAGCAAGTTCGGGGAATCCATCTTCTCTAGCCGAAATCACTGCACAGCACTGACAACAGCATCGCAAGACCTTGGGTCATATTATTCTTCACAGGCCTTCACTGAGTGGGGGACCCCTACTCATCTTGACAAAGACTCCGCCTCTCTGGATCCTCTTTTTAGAACCAGTCATGTTACTAACCTGTTGACAGTTGACCTCATTCACTGTGAGATGTTTCACCAGCTGTTTGCTTTCAGCATTTCACAACTTTTCTAGTCTGGCATTAAATTCCAAATGGGTATATCATTTTCCAAAACCATTATTATAGGACAGGATGTCCAGCGGTGGAATTTAGCTGAGTTAGAAATGAGACAATTTCAGGAACATGGAACAGTAAAAGTTAAATGTTGTGTCTTCACAGCTTTGCTGCATTGTGTGGGATGGATCCCAACAGCCCAGACATACTGAGAGATCCTGGAGGGCCTGGTCTGACAGCAGGTGATGCGTGCGTACACACACACACACACACACACACACACACACACACACACACACACAAACACACATACACGTACACACACATATGTATGTTTTCAAACTTTGATTTGCTCTTAAAGATGCATCTGCCAATCACATCTGTTTATTTAACACAGGGCGGGTTTATTATTACCATACAGTGATTGACAGAGGAGCTTCCCTGATCCAGATTTAAAAAGTCTCACATCACTTTTTGCTGCTCTGATAGCTTATTGTGTTCAATCACAAGCAGATTTCGTAAAATATACTTTTTATACAAATGAATGATGAATTATTATTTTATTTTCCAATTCTTGCTGTTTAGCTGTTTAGTCTTTACCTCACATGTGTGAATGAAATGATGCTTTAGTGCAGTCTTATGTCTGATGTCTGTCTGATGTCAGTCTGATGTTGGTGAGGTGCTGCAAAGAAGAGACACATTCTTTATCATTCAGGAGAGATGCACTGAGTCTCCATCCTTGAACAGGACTTTACTTGTTGCATTTCATTACCTTCATGATTCTTTAGGAGCCGTGGAAAATACCACAAGAGCCAGTCTCTGTCTTCTAAAAGCTTCCAGGCCCCTGTGCTGTGTTTAGCAGTGGAAACTGTCCATGAGTCAAGAACACACACACACACACACACACACACACACACACACACACACATACACTCTATCTCTTCAGAGAAAGAGAAATGCTGAAAAGTATTCAGCATGAATCCATCCAGTGGTGACAGTGTGATGTTGTCTGCTGACTGTGGCTTTGGTTTGTTTCTTCCAGACTGTGACAGCTCTGAATCGTTGATTCCAGAAAAGGAGCAGGTCAGTGTGTTTTCATATTGTATTCTTTATTACTGTTAACACATCATTGGTTGCCATGTTTACTAGATAATTGTAGTTATTGAAGAAGCTTAACGTTGCACTAATCATTTATTTGACACTATGTGTAAAGTAAAAGTGGTTGTTTGTATTAATCAAGCCTCAGTCTGCACCTCGGCTAAGCTTTTTAACGTTGTGCTGCTCTTTGTTGCACAGACCAGCAGCAAGCAGCTGGTTGAAGAGAGAAAGCTCTGATAAATCTGTACCAAACAGCACACACACTAAAACTGTGTTTCCACTGCATGGCACGGCACGGCTCAGCTCGCTTCTAATACCAGCTACTTTTGTCTACATACAAAAAGTAGCCGCTGAATAGGCAGGATTCTTAGCGTCGTCATCGTCATCATCAGCTGCACCATGCAGTGGAAACGTGGCTTAGTGAAGTTAGTTACTTAAAATACAGAATTATATAGAGGAAGAGGATTTATCTTGTGTCAGCTGTATATGAAAGGAAAGAAACATGTTGAAGAACTAAACTACTGGTCAATTATAGTTTTGTAAATGTTCCTGTTTGTCTTTCAGCTGAGGTGCAGGTCCTGCTCGGTGACAGAGGATCTGCCCACTGATGGTACTGTGTGTACATGTGACAGCAACAGATAGAGGACAGCACTGCAGCATGCAGCTTAAAGAACTTTCTCTTTAGGGCTGTGTCACCACCACATACACTTCATTACAATTACAACAGCGAGAAGCTTAAAAAGCTACGCTATTTATTATGCATATGCTTTATTATGTCACACTTCCTCTTTTTAAATGCTGATTTCTGCCCAATAAAAAGATTCTGTCCTCTCACGGTGCATCCTCTTTTAAATGAAGCTAAATATTGCTCATCATCTTCTTTTAGTCTTTTCAGCATGCTGAAAGTCTTTCACACCATGCTAATATTGAATGTGTGCCTTTCCAGGTCCCTCGTCACAGAGGTCCATCTCCCGTTCCTTGCAGCGAGCTGAAGTTTTACTAAGAAGCACCTTTAATCCCAGCCTGAAGTGGCTGTTCCATGGCCGCAGCGAAGATGAGGAAGAGGAGGAGCAAAACTTTGTAGTCGCTCACAACCTGGCATCTCGGTCCTCTGCTCGTCTCCTGCGTCTGCAACAAGCTCTCCTGACCGTGGCCCCACAGTGGCAGCTGGTCGGTGGGGCTCAGACTGGGATCTCCCCAGGTGAGCTGAGTTCAACAGGTGTAAAGAAGCAAGAGGAGAGAGGGAAACTGTTGAAAAGGAAGAACGGCATCAGCATAAGGAGGCACTGTGCTGCTGCTCTTGATGATTTAGCCTTTATCATTACTGCTCTTCACTTCCTTACTGTGACATGTATATTTAATGTATAAGCTAAACAGTGCAGTCATGTAATGCATATATACATCAGAAGTTTTATATCTATATGATCATTTCAGCATGTAGTGTGTGTATTTTTGTTTTTATTTGTGTAACATGACATAAAATGTGAACCAGGCAGAACATACAAAGACTATAGCAATTCTGGACTGTCAGCAGAACGAACTGTGTGAATGAAAAAAGGAGCAACACCTATAACAATGATATGAATGAATAAGTATGACTCTATATGTAGGTGTTTCAAAAAAGAACTCTTGATAAATGAAACACAGTCAGGGAGGACAAGCAGTGTCATAATGAGTCCAAAGCCTCTCTCCACTTTCTCCCCCTTCTTCAGGTCTGTGTTAAAGGCCTCCCAGCAGAGGGCGGTGTTCTCCTCCTGCCCTCCTTCTCCTCCCTGCAGAAGAACTACAGAGCTCTGTGGAGGCTTCTGGAGCAGCGATCCCTGCTGATCTTCATTCACGAGTACACCAGGAGGGCTCGCATAGCAGCAGCATACATATCCAGAGTTCGCCAGCCTGCTGGAGAAGTCACGCCTGACACTCAACCAGGTTAGGACAAACAGCTTCTGTAAGCAACCTCTGTTACAGCAACAAATCCTGACTTATTTATAATAGAGCAATGCTGTTTAAAAATGTCTATTTATTACAGTTACATTACACATTGCATAAATGTATGTTACACTCACTATGATCAGAATTAATTTCTGTAGTGATATCAAAAGTGATATTTCTTTAAAGATATTTTTTGGGCCTTTTTCAAGCTTTATTTGACAGAGACAGCTGAAGAGTGATAGGAATGTGGAGAGTGACAGGGGAATGACATGCAGCAAAGAGCCACGGGTTGGATTCAAACCCTGGGCCGCTGCTAGCAAGGACTGAGCCTTTGTACATGTGGCGGATGCTCTACCAACTGAGCTAAACAACACCCCAGAAACATAGATTTTTATTATATTATGCATGATTCTGAACATTTTGCTCTGAAGCTAGTTATTTTGTATCATCACGGACTAGGAATTGGTTATATGGGCTACTACAGAAATGATGCTTACATTTAGAAGTGGATGAGTGAGTGTTTGTCTACAGATTTCTGTCAGCAGTTCGAGGGAAATAACAGTTTGTCAGCAGGCTGATGGAGCTCAGTGATACAACATTTCTAGATAAACTGTGAGGAGGGGAGGTGACTGGTACAGGGACAGCCCATACAGTTCATTCTTTTTCATTTACCCTACCTTTACAGCTGCTTCATCCATACCATTGCTTGGTCTCTGCCAGCACATACCATCTTGAACTAGAGCTCAATGTACTGTATGTTTGGTATTCTAATCTTTTTGACTTTCATCTCTTTTGTCCTTTCCAGGCCCCGTCCAACTGGCTCTTCACTGAGGGTTGGCCTTGGCTCACTGAGCCAGGAGCTCCGGATCCATCTTAACCACTGGTCTTGCCTGTTCTCCAAAGTCCAGTCTGACCAGTATCTGAGGCCTGCTCTGGTCCGGCACACCAATCTGCTGGTGGAAATCAAACAGACTCTAGACTTACTTGGTCTGCAGGCGCTGGTTTTGATGGAAAGTTATGTGTATGTGGTCCTGTCTGCTGTAGCCCGGACTAAATTAGACTCTGTACCAAGAGAAGTCCTGGAGGATGTTTTAGCTGGAACAGACCTGTATAACCAGGCAGTGTGGGAAAGAGCACAGCATAGCTCCACCCAGCTGAGGACCACAGTGTTACAGCTGGCACATTATTCCACACTGGACTGTAGTCTGACAAACAGGAGAGGGCATCGCATTGCAGCCTTCTCAGTCAAAGAGCTGATGATGATCTTAGCTCTGCATCATGCAGACAGGGCAGCCAAACAGCTGCACTGCTGGGCCTCTGACCCCAGCTGTCACTGTCAGGTCCACAAAAACCACAAGGCGTTCACATGTTCTGATAGTTCTCAGGCTGGGACTGCTACTCTGAGACTGAGTGGACCTGGGATCAACTGCAGCATACCTACCTCATGTACTCTCCTCTGTTTTCTACTGATAATCTCCCCCCTTTGCAGTCATCTTCTGGAACAGAGAGTTCTAACCAAGACCAAAGCAGTCCGTGCCAAACGTGCATATCCCACACTGGTCTAGTCCAGAGCAGTGTGGAACCTTTGGTCTCGGTCCAACCAAATCTAGAAAGACAGACCAGTGTAGAAAACTGTAAACTGTTGCAGACTCTTTCCCCACCTTTGTCCACCTCTCAGCATCTCTCAGCCCAGCCTCTGTCAGGGGTTTGCCAACAGGCCTTCCTCAGTTCCTCAGTAGAACTTCTTTTTCAGCTGCTAGTTTCCTCTAGTGACCTGCTGGCTCCACATACACCTAAACCAGTGGCACCAACCGAACAACTGCTAACTGATGTGTTATCACCAAATGGAAAGAGTGACACAATGTACTTCACCTGTTACAATCATAAATACAGCTGGTTCAGTGGAATTGAATAGACTGAGTACAGAACAGAACAAAGAGCAACACGTGGAGGGAACTCAGCAGGAATGGAGAGAAGTGGAAGCCACCGCCAGGTACTGTCGACATCAACCAGCCGCCTTTGTTAGACATGCTTGTTGTTAGGCAAACTGCCTCAGACCGCCTTTGTGAAGACAGACAGCATGTTTGTAACGGATAATTACATCCACTTCATTTTTCATGTAAACGGAGTGCAACACTATTAATGTCTGATGTCCATCCACACACAGCCCATTATACACTGCTGTAGTATTAACACATCATCCCTGTTTGGATTCTACTCTATCTGCTCTTTCAGAGAATAGACAGAATAGATTTTGGCTGTTCTGGGCTTCTTAGTTGCAGATTATAACAAAGAGACCTGACGAGAGAAAACAAAAAAAGAGATTTGGTGCTGTGTTCCACACAAAGAACCAAAGGTCTTTCTTTTTAAGTTTTCTCTTGTTAGATCGTCTTCTTATCATATTGTTGTGTTTTGGCTTAACCAGCCACCAGCTGGGTCCAACCTCACAAGGTTCTAAATGTGTGGTGTGTCTTCGAGACTGTGAGGCAGAAGGTCTGAATCTATTCCTGTTTTCAAATGTTTTCTCTGACACAAACACGTGCTGGGTGATGAAACACTGAACCAAGCAGTTCAGGTTCACTGTATATGTTGGTAAATACTCAGTGATGTGGCCAAATATGTTCTATTACTGGTGAGTTCAGCTTGTTTTTGGTGATCACGCTCCCAGATATACAGTCCTTGTGTGATAACTGTACTACTTTTGTCCTTCAGCTCTGGCTGTCAGCGGGATGGAGACCCAGAGAGAGAGGAGACTGTGAGAGCAGAACAGACAGCAGTGCAGCCAGACTGTCATCATTGGCCTCACTCTGTGCAGTGGTTGGACCTTGGGCAGTCACTAGTGTATGCTGACCTGTTTGGACAGTACCGCACCCTGCTGTGGACTCTCTGCAGCAAGGCTCTGTGGCTGCAGCTGCATGTTCCACAGGCAGGAAACAGTGCAGGAAGCATCAACCTCCAAGACAGCCACACGAGGTTCCAGATCCTGCACAGGATCAGTCAAGCTTCAAACACAGGTAAGAAGATGATGTCTTTCATTCATTATTTGTTCAGGTGATTACTTTCTTTGCACCATGTACTTTCCTATGTTCTGAGATGTAGTTTTTTACTCAAAGATCTGAGTTCTTTGAATGCTTTTAAATCCATATTCACAGACTTAGAGACTGAATCATAGGAGAGTCGTTATTTTAACTGATGTTGTTGAATTCATGACTTGTACTGTATTTTTATTTTTTTTCTAGATTGCTATATGTAGTAATATTTTTGAATGGTTCTGTACAATAGACTGCATATTAACATCACATCTGATTCAAGTCTTCAGGCTTAACATGACTTGTTTCTCAGAGATGAGTGACTCATGACTCGCTGAAGTTTCTGACTGTTTGTTGCAGATCTGGTTCCAAAGGAGTCCAGGACCATGCTGGAGGACTTCAGTCTGTGTCTGTTCACCATTACAGCACATGCTCAGTGGGACCAAGGCTAGTACACACACACACACACACACACACAAACACACAAACACACACACACACACACACACGCACACGCACACACAAACGCACACACACACACACACAGAAAAAGAAATGGTCTCAGTGATTGATTGTGGCATTAGTTGGGCTGGCTTATAATTAATTATGATTAGATTAAATCACAAGCAGTAAACTGAAGATCATTTTCATGAAATAAACCTTTGATTATTGGTTTAAATAACCCCAATTCTAAAACAAGTTGAGATGCTTTGTAAACTCTAACTTCAGCCCAGAGGACATGACATACATGATTTCCAAAGAACAGTTTGAAATGTTGACTAATATCCTTTTATACAGTCATGTGGGTTTTTAATGCCGCGCTGCCTGAGATGTGTTGGTGCATCTTTAATGATATTCTGGATTGTAGATGTTGAAATCTATAAATTCAAACGTTGTTCTCAAGATGTTGACTATTTGCCTGCATAGTTTTTGTGGTAGTGGTGAACCTCGCCCCATTCATATCCAGTCATGACACATGACACACTTTCAGTTTTTTTTGGACCATGTTACAGCAAACAAAAACGATAAAGTTCACCAGTCTATACATTAAATATCTTGTTCAGAAATTAATTTAATAGAAGTGAAAATCAGCATTTCGATTTTATTTCTTTTCAACTATTTTGGAAATCAGGGCTGGAGATAAAAAAAAACTTTTTCAGTCTCTCTGTTGTATTATTTTGAAAAGCTGTCTCTCTCACACTGCATGTCTTACTTTCTTCCTGCCTGTCTTTCTTCAGTACTGTGCAGAAGCTTAGGTTCAGCTCTGAAAGATAAGTGTCTCACTGATATAAATCAACGCAGAGGTGTGATGACCAGAGGTGTGATGTCAGTGACCATGGAACACTTTGTCCTGCTGTCCTCTCTGTGCTGCCTTCACTCAGACAGCAGGGCCTCAGGTAAAAACACCAAGTTCCCTCCAGTCATTCAGTCCCATCAGCAGCACATCTCATGCATCCTATCAGTTTATTAAAGCCCTTAAGAAAAATTGGGATTTGTGATCAAAAAGTCACTGAGACAGCATCATCACCATTCAAGCTCCACTTCATGTGGTGTGAGAAGTCAGTGACCATGCACGAAGCTACTGCACTCATATATTCACACTGGAGCTGAACACAGGATCGTTTGTCTGTGGGAGCTGGATCTGGATTCACGACAGACACTCGAGAGTGGATTTAAATTGTGAAAATGAGGACAGGACTAGCTGACCCATAAATATTGATATATCTACTGAATGTAGTTCTGACTTTTGGAGCTCTGCCAAATGATCATAAACAGGAAGGGAATGTGTCCATAATCTGAACCCTGAATTCAGATGATTGATGTGATGATGATGATGTAGTAATGTTTTTCTCTCTCTCTCTCTCTCTCTCTCTCTCTCTCTCTCTCTCTCTCTCTCTCTCTCCTACCCTCTCAGGTTCTTGTAGCCCCTTCTCCTCCAGGCTTGCTCTGCAGAGAAACACTGTTAGCTTAGCATTAGCTACAGTACAGCTATCTGCCATGTGGGTCATGTCCAAGTCCCATGAGTTCCTCTCTTCTTGGAGCCTCCACAAGTTCCTGCTCATCACACAAGGAGACCTCAAAGTTGGTGACTCATCAAAACAACTTACATGAAAAATCACATCACTTTTATATGTTTTAGTCGATGGAGGTGAAAGTATTCGACTCCAGAAGAAGCCTGTTGATCTTGATCAGAGATAGATAGATGTGCAGTTTTCACACCACTCTGTCTGCAGGTGTCTGAGGCACATGCTGCTTTTTTCTTGGTGCAAACAGAGTTATTTATTAAATGAAATCTGAATGAATTACACAAAAGGAGGTGATGTACTATGAGGGAAACAAAGGGAGAACAACTGCTGTTCAAAAAAACAAATAAATCTAACAAAAAAGAGAAGTCTCTGAAAAGTGTATGCTAATCTTAAACGAGAAAGAAACACTAGTTAAACTATTTTCTAATAACAAATATTTCTAATAACAGAAACTAATAAGTGTGAGTGTGAATCAGTAACTTAAACTAAGCCCAGTCTCTATGTAGCAACAAAAACCTCAACCAACAGACAGTCAACATTCACAAGCTTATTTCAGATTCAAACGAGGTGAGCCCAGCACAATAACCACGAGCCACCTCCACTCAGGCAGTTCTGGTTTAAATAGTCCTCTTCAGATTGGGTCTCGTGAACTGGACGGTCGTTCCAGGTGATGCTGCAATCAGGGCCGGATTGAATATTTATTATTATTTATCTGAAGCATTATGAAATATAATGAATTCACCCTATTAACAATGAATGTGTGTATGAAAGCCTGATAGGTGTGATAGAGCTCTGTTGGTGTGTAAAAGATGTTCATCACAGTCAGCTCATTCACAGTGGTTTTGTCCATTAAAAGAAGCCAGCATCTGTCTGATGAAGTGTGTTTGTGATGTGTTCTTTCTCTGTCTCTGCAGGTACTGACAGAGTCATTAGAGGAGATGCTTCATCAGACAAAGTCACTGATGATGATTTCAGACAGTGACCATCATTCCACTCTTCATAACCACAACCAGGTTCTACTGAGACAGCAACTCAAATCACTTGAGGGCGCTGTATCCAAGCTGCAGGTGACCTTTGTGATTTTTTCTAAAACTCTACACAAAACATTAGAAAGCTCTCTTCATTTTCTTCTTGCACAGCAGTGGAAGGTGTGCTTAGTTTAGTTATGTAAGGATGGTGTCACAGTTTTTAGGATTATGTTTCCACACAGCTGATCAGAGTCACACATAATGGACTTGCTTCAAATGCAAAGCATCAAAGTCAACTGACAAACAGGGTTGTTGACGGGTTTCCAGTTCAATATAATTCGGTTTGGAAAGACTTCCTTTAGGAGGCAAAAACCTCGAACAGAACCTCGTGGTGGACGGATGGCCCTCCATGCTGTGTACTTAGATAATTCTCCTGGATCTGAAACCTCCATTTATAATTGCCAATGAAGCCTTCATCATCACTGACCAGGAAAGATGCTGATGATTCACACAGAACTAATATTATCACATAGGTCGTGTTTGGTAAAATGTTTTACTTTACAAATTATGGACCTGACATAACATCACAGATGACCACAGCAAATAATTACTAATAACTAGAGATCAACAGGTAATGCTAGTTCCATATGAAGAGGACTAAAGCAACCAGTAAAGGCACATCAATGTATAAATAGAAATCCCAATATTAAACAATAAAACAATCAATTCAGCTTATCATTCAGTGAACCAAGTAGTCTACAATGAGCTAGAAATCTGTAATACATTTATATGATCTGACACCAAGACTTTAGAATAGTGCATGAATGAAAACACTGAGATGTTTTCTCTTTCCTTCATCCTGACGGCATGATGGAAGATGATGTCATGTGTAGAGGCTTCTTAGACCAGTGTAGAAGGTCATTACATTACATTCATTAAACAGACAACTTCACTTCGGCCTCATGTCCTTGTATTTATGATTATATTTATTATATTTGTTGGTTCATAGACTTTTGACTGTCTAACTGTCTAGTTACACCTTCATCCTCCAAAAGGACTCCTTTCTCTGCTTTCACTTGTCTTGTATATAAATGACAGTCACGCCCGTTATAAAGTCGTGTATGTTCTCAGGTTTGCAGATGACTCTGTAATCATCTGTTTTTATGCAGTGATCAAAAATCAAGGAGGATTTGTCACTGAATGTATCAAAGATAAAACAAAAGTGTGCGGTGTGTGGGGTAATTTCAATGATCTCTTCCACTTAATATGTCATCATAAAGTCAGAAGCACACATGAATCTGTTGAAAAACCCGGCACTATGTAGTGACTTTCATTTTATTCTTAACAGATACAGAAGTCTTTTATCTCAGCAGCTGCTGGCTATAGAAACAGGATGTGATGTGTGTTTTTCAGCGAGACACTTATCTTTCAGTGATAATGACCTAATACCTGTCCACTTCTGTTTATTTGTGTATGTCTGTATGTATATATTCTATGGATTGTCTTTTTTTTAATTGTTGTATTGTATTTAAATGTTTGCAGTCAGGACTCTGCTCTGACCCTGATGCCTCTGCTCTGTCATTATCAATCAGACCTTCTCTGCTCTGATGCTAAAGACCTTCTCCAGTGACTGCAAGAGGATGTCAGGAGAGATCTTTGAACAGACCATGCCTTCTGGTGTACACTGGAGACCGAGCCTCAGGACAAGTACTGACTGTTTTTATTGGGCAGTCTATGACATGCACTCAGATCTGCTGTTCCCTTCCAAAGGATTAAACTTGTGACTACTGATAGGTCAAGTTGTAACTAAAGAATACAGAGATGCTGTCTTGATTGCTTTGGAACACCAGTGCAGGGTTAACCCATTCCTCATTTTAGACATTATCAGAAGAAATTGGCTATCAAGCCACTGGGGCCAGCCTTGGTAGTCTAGCCTAAGCAGATACGATTTAGATGTAAAGCTGGATCAGCTGCAGGGTAGGTCAGGGTTTGAGAACAGTGCAGCTTGCAACACAGGCCACCATGAATCTACTGTAGGGCATAATGATAGACTCACCCAACCCTGGGTACATTTCTCTGTGGATTAATAATGGTGTATTTATGTGTTGGTTCACAGGTTTTCCCACCAGTCCCAGTGAGTATGCATCTCTGGCAGCTCAGACTGTCATTGGTCAGGTTTTAGAGGGTGTGGCACCACTGTCTGATGATGCCCGTGTCCAAGCACTAAGTATAACGATGACAGCTTTCATGGAGGCATGGATGGAACACATCCTGAAACATAAGATTAAATTCAGGTATGTATTGGTCATACATCATACATTGATGTCTACTACAATGTTATCCACCCCAAACTGATGACACCGCTCCCCATGAAACAGGAAGCAGAGTTCTGTTGTATTAAATCTGATCCAGTTTCACCAAATGACTGAATAGAATTGTAAACTTGTACTTTTGTACAGTAATCAGTGAGTCCTGGACATAAATGACTGTAGCAACCTTCACAATCACTCATAGATCATATCAAACAGGAAGCACTCCACTTCAGCAGCAGCAGAACAGAGAAAGCGTTTCATTAGATGTAAAATTAGTACATGGCCCTGAGTGCAGGATGAGTCATCAACAACTTTTTATGATTTATCAGGAAATGACAAACTCTGAAATACCATGAAGAATACCTTGAAAATACTATTCATCAGTGTTGGTCCAGATAGTGGAGGATAGAGGACAGATGAAAAATACTTTAACATCCCGTCATAGGGATTTTAAAACAGATTAAGGATTCTCCAAAATCTGCAGCCCTGTGCGAATGGTTAGTGCGCATACCCCAAAAACACAACATCCAACATCCAGCATCAACATCCAACATCCAGCATCAACATCCAACATCAACATCCTTCATCAACATCCAACATCGAGCATCAACATCCAACATCAACATCCAACATCCAGTATCAACATCCAACATCAACATCGAGCATCAACATCCAGCATCAACATCCAACAGCAGCATCAACATCCAACATCCAGCATCAACATCCAACATCAGCATCCAACATCCAACATTCACATCCAGCATCAACATCTAACATCAACATCCAGCATCAACATCCAACATCAACATCCAACATCCAGCATTAACATCCAACATCAGCATCAACATCCAACATCAACATCCAGCATCGACATCCAACATCAAAATCCAACATCCAACATCAACATCCAACATAAGCATCAACATCCAGCATTAACATCCAACATCAAAATCCAACATCAACATCCAACATAAGCATCAACATCCAGCATTAACATCCAACATCAGCATCAACATCCAACATCCAGCATCAACATCCAACATCAGCATCCAACATCCAGTATCAACATCCAACATCAACATCCAACATCAACATCCAGCATCAACATCCTTCATCAACATCCAACATCCAGCATCAACATCCAACATCAGCATCAACATCCAACATCAGCATCAACATCCAACATCCAGCATCAACATCCAACATCCAACATCAACATCCAACATCCAACATTAACATCCAACATCCAGCATCAACATCCAGCATCAACATCCAGTATCAACATCCAGCATCAACATCCAACATCAACATCCAGCATCAACAATCCTGAAATACCATGAAGAATACCTTGAAAATACTATTCATCAGTGTTGGTCCAGATAGTGGAGGATAGAGGACAGATGAAAAATACTTTAACATCCCGTCATAGGGATTTTAAAACAGATTAAGGATTCTCCAAAATCTGCAGCCCTGTGCGAATGGTTAGTGCGCATACCCCAAAAGCACAACATCCAACATCCAGCATCAATATCCAGCATCAACATCCAGCATCAACATCCAGTATCAACATCCAACATCAACATCCAACATCAACATCCAACATCCAACATCGAGCATCAACATCCAACATCAACATCCAACATTCAGCATCAACATCCAACATCAGCATCCAACATCCAACATCCAGCATCAACATCCAACATCCAACATTAACATCCAACATCCAGTATCAACATCAACATCCAACATCAACATCCAGCATCAACATCCTTCATCAACATCCAACATCCAGCATCAACATCCAGCATCAACATCCAACATCAGCATCAACATCCAACATCAGCATCAACATCCAACATCCAGCATCAACATCCAACATTAACATCCAACATCCAGCATCAACATCCAGTATCAACATCCAACATCAACATCCAGCATCAACATCCAACATCAGCATCTACATCCAGCATTAACATCCAGCATCAACATCCAACATCAGCATCAACACCCAACATCCAGCACCGACATCCCACATCAAAATCCAACATCCAGCATTGTGTGTGTGTGTGTGTGTGTGTGTGTTAAATTGGGCACATACTGCTGATATATTCTTGACTCAGATCTCTGAGCAGTGTTGTGTTGTTCCTCCTCAGTGTGCAGGGAGCTCTCCAGCTGAAACAGGACTTTGATTCTATCAAAGAGTTGATCCAGTCAGACAAATACGCTCTGTCAGCTGAACTCCACCAACGACTGCTCAGCCTCCGGTACCACAGTCTGTTACATCCTACCTTTGAACTACTCATAGCAAACTTCACATCAATATTCATCATAATGAATTGGGTGTCTGTGTTATTGGCAATTGAGTTATAAGAAAATTACATTATTATAATAATAGGATGAAATGGAAATAACTAACCTAGCGATAACCAACATGCAATGCAAAGTGCATTCTAGAAATAACCACATTGCATTGTGGCTGTTATGACTAAACAATGATTATTCCAAGAGACTTTTTGAGACTTGTGAAGATCTCTGGCCCACACACACTAAACAATATTAAAAGACAGAGTAACTGAGTACTTTGAGTAGTTTATTGACTAAATGCTTTTACACATTTCTTTTTGTAGGTTTGTCAAATGGTAATTTCTGCTTTTACATAAGCAGTTTATTATCGGAGTAATTGTACTGTTATTTGAGTAAAGATTGAGTATGGAGCTCTGCTCTCCTGCTACAGACACACTGTTTTGTTACTGTTTGTTACTTCCACCCCTGTTAATACGTAAAAGCCAAGGTAAGGTCCTATACCTGTGGTGATCCTTTTCCAAACCACCTTTGGTAATCCTTCTCTCCGTCTGCAGGGTTTTTCAGCAAGTGGACTCAGCAGTGGTGTGTCTGCTCCAGCAGCCACAAGCCAAACCATACCTACATTCCAGAAGGTGGGAGTCTTTCACACATTGCTGTGAGTATCACACCAGTCAGTGAAAAAAAACATAATTCAATTCAGTTTTATTTATATAGCACCAAACCATAACAGGTTATCTCACGGCACTTTCCATACAGAGCAGGTCTAGACCGTGCTCCTTATAATATTATTTACAGAGACCAACAATTCCACCATGAGCAAGCAGTAAAAACTTCCTTTATGAGGCAGAAACTCCGGAGATTATGTTAGTAACAGAAGAAGAGAAGAGCTCAGTGCATAATTTGAAGTCCCCCGGCAGTCTAATCCTATGGCAGCATAACTAAGGGATGACCTGAGCCAGCCCTAACTATAAGCTCTATCAAAAAGGAAAGTCTAAAGTCTATTCTTAAAGGTGTTGACCGTTTCTGCCTCCCGAACCCAGAATGGTAGTTTGTTCCACAAAATCTACTTTTGGAGACTATAGGAACCACAAGGAACCCAGCATCCTGAGAGCGCAGTGTTCTAGAGGGGTAGTAAGGTACTGTGAGTTCAGTGTATGAATGTGTGTGTCAATGGGTGGGACAAGTAAAGAGCTTTGAGAGGTCAGTAGACCAGAAAGGTACTTCATAAGTACCTGTCCATTTACTATCTGACATCCAATGAAATCACATAATTTCTCTTCATACTGCTCATTGTCATTATTTTGTTTTTGTCCTGTGAAAGCCAGTGATAGTGTTCTGTGGATTGGAACTGGAAAGACTCATAGATGATGTGAATGATCAGATGTGATTTTCATGGCCAGGACTTGCTGAAGCAATGATATGACCATGAATAAACTGCACTTTCCAAGTTTGGACACATTCTGGACTCTGTGATCTATGTGTGTGACTCTTCAGGTCCAGCCAACAGAAGCAGAGATAGCATTGATGCTGTGGTGGGGAACAGTATAACCAACCTGAGGTGTATGGAAGGTGAGGACTTGACTCAGTCTCATCCCTCAGTTATGACCACTGACCTCTCTCCTGTGGACCAATCCAACCCTGGAGAGCCTTACCTCGCTCCAAGGTACATTATTACACAGTGATGGTTTGGATTAGATAATGGGCCTTAAAGGACATCATATGGCTCTGTTATTAGTGTGTTTTGTGGGACAAAAGTTGGGAAAACGCTGTTGTGATGTCTTTGTTTTGTTGTCCCAGTCTAGCTCTGGGTTCTGCTCAGCAGGACTGGTTGGACCTGAGGATCCACAGCAGCACTCGTCGTTGGAGGCTGCCAGGACTGCAGTGTCTCTCCAAGTCTGAACCCTGAACACACAGACCCGAGACCCAGAGAACTAACACACTCGTGAATCACACCAACTCACACTCTTTGTGTCAATAACATTCAGTGAAAACCATAAAAATCTAGTTTCGACTTTAAATGTGTGATATCTGTTACTTTGAAAGATGTCAAACTTATTTATTAATTTATTTTATATTTTTAATAATTAACAAAAACATTTTTTGTAACTCAGTGAGCATATTTTAATATTTGTGAATAAAATGTATTTTTTATTCATGTATTTCGTCATCATGGGTTCATGTTTGAATGGGGGGGGGCAACACAGATGCAAAGCAGTAGAAACATAATAACCAACTACAACCTTTGTTGGAGATATGGTAGCAGTAATGATAACAATAATAATAATAATAATAATAATGATATAAGAAGTGAACGTCGTGCAGCAGCCACAATCCATGAGATTGTGGTTATTTTTAGAATGCAAGATTTTTGTCAGATATGGCTTGTATACCAGACAAAGAGTCCACATTAATCCAATGTCAAATCCACCTGGCCTCTCAGATCCTCTGACCTGAGCCTATTGATTGTTCCTGACTTCAGAGGTAAAAGGCAGCACTGAATGTCTTAAGGACTCTGAATCTGTTGACACTTTCAAATGAAACTGTAAAGGACCAATGTGTTGGACTGAAAAAAAGAAGAAATCAAATGACAACAGCAAAACTGCACGCATGCAGTGATTGTCACTTCTCTCATTATGTATTACAACCAGGTCTCAGACGACAGAAGCAATACAATAAAGGTCCAGTGTGTCAGATTTAAGGGGCTATATTTACCAAATCTAAATATATGTTTTTGTTCCCTTAGAATGAGCCACTAAATCCTACAGACTGGACCTTTTAATACAACCTCTGTCTAGGTCTGCAGAAGATCAAAAGGTGAATGTGAGTGTTATCAGTGTTCAGTTCAGTACTTGAGTTGATCCTGAGATGTGAGGTGATCTGTTGTGTTGAGCTGCATGGCAGGAAAGAACTGTAATCTAAATCTAAAAAGCTCCTCCATTGCAGCGCAATGAAATCTGATGGTTTACCTACAGGGGGCAGTAAAGCTCTATGGAACAAGGCCACATGTTCATTGGCGTTGAACACATAGACATATACATAGACATAAATACATAGACATATATACATAGACATATATACATAGACGCCGCATTGAGCGCTGAATCATACGTCGACGTTGACGCCATATTGGATGTGGCAGATCTGCCCGTAAACTAATAACAGAAAATGGACTGAACTTCATAAAGCGCCTTTCTACAAAGTTCTTTAAGTTAATGTCTCTTATACACCCATTCACACACACACTAATATATCTGGGAAACAAACAGGCACCAAAAACAACGTGTGTCACTTTTAAAGTGATGATTATAAATGTTTACTCCTTATGTAAGCACCAAACCAACGTATGTATTTTTCTAATGCTGAGTGTTTACAGCTACTAATGTGTGTAACACTGTTACTGTGATGATACATATTGAAATATTTAATTTAACATTTAATCTGTGTCCGCGCCGTGTGTGTGTGTTGTGTGTGTGTGTGGTGGACATGTCTGCAGAGGATTACCAGGGAAGGGACAGGCATGCAAGAAGATCATTTTTCAGATTTTTTTTAAGATTATTTTTTTGGCCTTTTAAAGCTTTATTTCTGATAGAGACAACTGAAGAGTGACAGGAATGCGGAGAAAGAGAGAGATGGGGGATGACACTGTGGGAAAGAGCCACATGTCAGATTTGAATCCTGGGCTTCCACAGCAAGGACTGAGCCTTTGCACATGGGGCGGCTGCTCTACCAACTGAACTAAACACCGGCCCGCACTGTTCCATGCTTAACATCTGTAGCTAGTAATGTATGCATAGAGAATATGTATAGCTTATGTGTTGCACCAGTGGAACATTTGTAGTACACAACAGTAAACTTTTTGTTTCATCTCTGCAAAAAAAAAAAAAAAAGACTCAGCAGGCTGAAGAATAGACTGAAGTCACTGTAAGAGAACAATCCATGCAGGACATGTTGTCATAGTGTACAGAGTTTGACATTTTATTCTTCAGCAGAAACAGCACCTCTTAGTACGACTCTTTATAGCACTGAAGCACTCCCGAAGTCACCCGGCTCAGACACCGAAGAAGTCTACCTTCTGCTTTCTGCCAGAAACACATTCACAGATAAGAGACCACTGTTTGTCCTGCATGGAACCAAAAGTCAAGTTAAACATAATTTGAACACAAGCCATGATTCTTCCTAAACCTAACCAGGCCGTGTGTGAAAACTAAAATCAATAATAATGTTTATATAATAAAGCTATGGGACAATAACTCAGTATCTTGTGTTTGACACATTCATCCACAACAACCTCCTCTCTACATGGACTTGTTTCATACTCGAAAACTCTGAAGGCAAGAACCCTAATTACAGTGTCTAAAATACATATCTGTTGTTGTCGAGGTTCTCCAGTCAGGCACACCATGAATGAACAACATGAAAGAAGTAGAAATCTTGATTTCAAAAGCCAATTGAAAGAATGCAGACATGCTGATGACGAGCAGCTGGAGGAGGTGAAGCAGTGACAGAGCGGTGTGTCAGAGGCAGATGGTTGATATGTGGACAAATAGATGGACTCAGTGTGCATGCTTCATTGGCTCCCAGTCTGTCTTCCTTCAGCTGAGTTGTTAACCTCTCTGCTCCAGTGCTGAAACAGCCAAAGAGCCACTGTGTGTGTACACACAGAGCCAAAATGCTAATAATCCAGTTTCATGCTTGACAGTCTCAGAGAGTCCAGACTTAGCATGCTTCAGCACTCCGATCAGCGGCTCTGTGAGGCAGGCTCAGACAAGCGATGCCCTGATCCAGGGGAAGGAAGCTCAGAGTGCTGATCTTTGCTTTCTGTCCTGCTCAAGTGAACTGGTTGTCTGAAGCATGTCCTGAGCCTTCTTTTGGTTCTTTGAAGGCCTGATATGAACAGGATTAAAGAGCCAAAGAAAATCCTCCCACATGGCCACATGTAGGAGGAAGACTGGGTCAGCATCAGCTCATATGGACATTTCATTCTCACTCTGAAACTGTAAGTAAAGATATCATTTAGAACTTCTTTTTTACACGCCACCCTCTGTCACAGTATTCATTCACTGCCACTGAATGTTATCAATGAATGAAACTCATCATTACATTTAAAACAATGTGTTTTGTAAATGGTAAATGACAGTCCTCCATAGGTTTGATTTTTTCATGGTTCAGTATTGCCATGGCTCTCAGTTGTCTTGTAAAGCTGGGAAGAATCCTATACTCCTAGTCCTGCAAATGCTTTTGGGGTTTTACAGTAAAGAGAAAAATATTTTTCAAAATGTCTTCATTGAAAGCTTCAAACCAAAACCGCTTCCTACACACAACTTTTTACAAGCTTGTTACACCACTATGCTTCTCCTTCCACTAGTTAGCTTTAGAAAACACAGCAAGAGAGGTGACACACTCACCTTCTTTCGCTACCTCAAAAAACAAAAAGAACTCTACAAATGGGTTTTCATATTGTTCTTCCTTTTCCTCCATGCTCCCACTGTTTACAGCACACAACTCTCTTCTGAATGGGGGCAGCAGGGAAACAGAGCAGGTGACATTGGATGCACTAGTTGTAGCTGATAGTGGGGAGAAACATTTTACAGCTCCTTTCTTTGCTGTCTGCTGGAGAGAAAGGCCTTAAAAACACAACAACAGTAAAAGAGGATAACACACAAAGAGCTCAGGAACATTTGTAAACTACAAGCTGGTACTGTCAAACAGCTTTGCTCTCTATTTATTTCACTATGTGTGGAAATCTGTTGTCAGACTTGATGCACTGTTTATTGCAATATTACAGTGACTTGTTTAGAGTGTAGTGCTGAGACTGGTGTGTTTTTGATATCAGAGACTGCTTAATGTTACTGCTCTGACTGCAAACATAATGACCAAAAAACACAAAGAATGGACATTAGACCATCTGGATTTTGGTCTAATGGGTCAAATATGAAATGGTATCTGCATGTGTGGTTCCCACCGAGAAGCGTGGAGGAGGAGGTGTGATATTTTATTTAACACAACCAGATTAGGGACCCACGAATGTCACTAAGAGATAGTTAATAATATATTAACAATGACAATAATATATAACCACAACATTGTAGTATCTTAGCTTGCCTTTCGCTAAATGCCACAAGGTCCTGCAATCTTGCTTGTGTGTTTTGCTGTTCCAAAATGCCTCAAGCTGCAGTTCTCTACCTCTCCCTCAGTTTATAAGGAAGTTTTGACACAATGAGCTTTAAGTTGGACGGTAGGTCAAGCTCCTCCGTGTCCTGCAAACCTCTCATGGCAGTACAACAGCCTCTTAAGAAAAGTGCATAACTTTGCAGTGCTTTCCCATCCTCTGGCTTTATATTGTTCCAGTTCAGAGCTTTAGCCATATGCATTTGCAATCTTTATTTAATTTCCAAAATGAACCTTTAATAGTTTCTTGGCCTCTGCAAAGCCTGCAACAGCATCCATATGAAGACAGCTATGGACCAACTCCTGGCAGGGTCCTGATGCATACTGCTCCAGGTAATATAACATGTCTGGGCAGTTATTTGTTTCTCAGTGTTACGCTGAAATGCCCTAAAAGATTTGATAAATGTTCATAAAAAAATGGAATTTCATGTGCAGGAAGTGATACTTGTTTATGCTGTAAAACCAATAAATCAGCAGTATCATTTGGTCTCTGCAAGACAAGCAGTCAAGAAATTGTCGTTGTTGTTTGTTATGTTAATCCCAGCACCTGTTGCTGTTTGTGGAGAACTATGAGCAGTGGGACCATGCTGTGGTAGAGAAATGTGTGTTATTCTGTTTTCATTTTGTGGTGGAGAGCTTATTATTGGTTTGGATTATTGGTTTAAGTATCTTTGAAGTGGCGTTTTGGGAATTGCTCCAAGCTTAACAAATTCAACTGGAGATGTTTCTGAATTTGCTGTTGCATCTGTGTTTTCATGGGAAGTTTCCAAATATCCATTCATGCCATCCCCATGTTGTGCTTGTGGTGCATGTGTTGGTAGCTGTTGTTCATTTTGAGATTCAAAGTTGTCCAGCCCTTTTAATTTTGCCTCAGATTCAGCCAGATTCATTTCCAACTCCATTTGTTCCATTTTGGTTTTTAATTGAGCCTTCTCCATGTCCAGGGCATGCTTCCTTTCCAGAGCTGCTGCCCGGGCCAGCAGAGAAGCTCTTTCTGTGGCAACTTTAAGAAGGGCTGAGGCAACAGAAGAACTGAGGATCTGTTTGAGAAGTTTTCCACTTTTTCACATCCTTAAGGAAATCCGCAAATGTAGACATTTTTGGTTCATACCAATCAATTCTCTCATTTTCCTTTTCTTCCTCAGACAAAAACGCTTGGACTGATTCATGAATCTCATTGAAATCTTCAAGTTATCTCTGAAACAAGGCAACAGACTCATTCACCTTTTCAACATTCCCCTCGGTTTCCATCAAGGCTTTTATTTCATTAATTTTGCGCATGCACGCTCTAAGTTTCCCTTTGCAGGCGCACTAAGCGATTTAAGTCTCTCCTCTGGGCCAGCATCAGCTGGAATTTCATCAGCATTCATTTTCCTTCCATCTTAATTTACACATTTAGTTCAACTTGTTTATAAAGTTTAGCCCGTGTTTGTAGAATTAATTTATATACATTTTCATTTCATCACTTCACAAGCATCTGATCCCCAAAGAATGATAAACTTTTCCACAAAACATTTCCAGCTTCCATATTTTCTATTCCAAACTTTAAGACTCAAGATATCACTGGATTTCGTTTTGTTTGTCAGATGAAGCTGATAAACCCTCTCCATTGATGTAACAATGTATCATTCTTTCATCATTTCCAGCACAACATTAACTCATAATCCTCTAAGGCCGAAGTCTGTGTCTAGGTCCATAAAAGTCCAGCACTTTTGAATCATCCACATATCCACAGATTGAGATTGTTTTTTGACAATTGTGACGGCAACCGGCTTCTAGACACCGTCCTTTGTCCGTCGCTGTGGTCGTGACTTGCTCCAAATAAAACATTCACTGCCTCTCTTGAGTTACAGTGTTTTATTTGTGTCTGGTTTTCAGTGTCCACAACTTAAGTCACCATTATCAATAGGAAAAAAACAAAAAGAAGAGTTGTTAAAAAAACATTATGGCTCTCCCCTGTCTGATCTGAGACACCTGTGCCACTCTCCCCTTTTGTGTCCGAACTTCCTGGGAGGCGGCATCACAACTATGTCAGTCAATAAACAGTCAAATGAAATTGTAAACTTCATCTAAACAGTTATGCTCCAGTTGCAAAAATGTCTCTAATACTCTGTTAAATAACAGATTCTAAAGCTATTTGTATTGTTCAGACTAGAGGGGAGACATGGGGATTTCCTCAGTCAAATCATTATCTGTCTCTACTTTCTTCAATATTCTAACTCTGCTCCACCCTCCTTTTTTGGGACTAGAAATTGTCGTCTTATTATGTGCTGCCTAATGTTGCAGGTAATTAGGTCTGTCTCTAGCTGGAAAGTAAAGGGATGCAGAGCCAGGTGAAGCACAGAGAGAGGCACACTGACACCGTCTTTGACACTTTATTATATGCTAATAGAAAAGACATTTATTTGCATAGTTTTACATAAGAAAGGGGCCATCTGTCTAGGGTTTTTAATAATTTTCTCTAAAAAATGTCAGAGAAAGTCATAATTAGCTGTTCCACAGAATAACATTTGCACTCTTATCTTCAGTGGCCACGATCTATTTAAAAAAAAAAGATTAATTAAATAGTAAGAAAAAGAGAGGCATGGAGATGGGCGAGTACAGAGCAATGGTGTGGAGGGAAATAGATGAGCTCTTTCAGAATAATTCTATACTGCCAGTGAAGAGTTGGAAGGTTATTCATTATAGGTGGTGCATACATCAATAAATCATTGTCAGATTAACTGTAGTATCTTTGGTGTAATAACTGTATACAAATATGTAATATACTATCTTATATACATAGATTGTGGACATGTTTGGTAGCCTCATTAACACACCAACACTCTTTTTTCCAATTTCAGATCAAATGCTTCCTTTACACAAAACCACATTTTTATCATGTCACTGCATCAGTCCACTGATGTGCCTTTCCACTGCTCTGCTCAAGACTACTTTAAGTTTTGATGTCTCACAGAAAGTGCTGTAAATGTAAAGCCTCAGAGCTTCTTTGTTATTAACAGTATGGTAGTGATGGCAGAAAGGTGAGAGCTCACCATCACACTGAAACCGTCACAAGGCTGCAAAAGCTGCTCTGATTGTTATTTAATCCTGGTGCTGTTTGTTTGATGTATTTGTCTCTTAAATGATAAGAGGCTCACTGGAAACAATATTAATAATAATGATAATGATGAAGTAGAAAAAGAACGTACTGAAGTTCTGTAGATGCTTGGTTATTTAAATCCTGAGACAAGCTTGGCATGATTAGAGAACAGCTCTTTAACTGTCGGTCAAATATTTAAACTTGATGTCTGCATTACAGAACATGGTTATCAGAGCACTTATCTTATTTTTTACGTTACCTGTAACATCTTTCACTAATTGCAAATGTGGAATATGACTTGGCTGCAGCTTGAAAAACTTTCAGTCAAAAGATTTGTTTTTCTTTAATCCATGATAGAGTGAATTTGATTGTGATTGGATGAGAAGTATAAACATATACCATTCCGACACACTATTGGTTTGTACATGATGCATCGCCCTGCACATTACAAATCATGTCACATGCAAGCAAGGAGCTGACTGACTGTCACTGACTTTATGTAGCCTAGTGCGAAAGTGTCCGTGGCAGAGACTCGAGAGAAATCTGAGTTGTTGTTTTTTAGTCAGAATTATTATTTTTTTGATGAATCACTTGGATTAATTATTCATTTTGACAGCACTATACTGTATAGAGCTGTTATACATAGCATAGCATGTATACCATTACAATACTTATAGGCATATAACTAGTCATCATATCTTCTGCTCCATGAAACACATGTTAATGTGTTTTTCAACATTAACATTTTAATAGAACATCATGGCCTTTAGAAAAGTGTTTTTGGGGGAGGTCGTGTAGAGAACTACAGGCCCCTGTGGCGTTGGATGGCTTTTTTTTCTTTACATTACTTTTACTTTTATACTTTAAGTAGTTTTGAAGCCAGTACTTTTACACTTCTACTTGAGTAAAAAGCTTGAGTTGATACTTCAACTTCTACAGAAGTCTTTTTAAACCCTAGAATCTATACTTCTACTTAGTAATGAATGAGAATACTACACCTCTGGTGCTGACCTGCATCAGAGTTGCACCAGCTTTATGGAGCATCCGTGGCTTTGTGGGCAGTCATTTTAATGATTCATGGTTCTTTTGTTTGAGCAGTTGAGCAGCACTATTTGGGATGGGTCACTGTCTATGATGCAGAAGATCCTGTTTTACTGCAGTGTGTAATAGAGGGCTTTCCATCTGTCAATCCTAAACTGTTTCTCTCGCTGTTTTATGAAACAATTTCAAAGACCACTGCTCATTTATACTGATGATGCCAACAGCCTAAATTCACTGTAGTGTGTTGATGCTTCTCCAGTTTAGAGAAGTACTAGACCAGTAATGTATTCTTCCAGAAGCCGTTAAATGCTAAAGGTGCTTCTACTGTGACACACACTCACAGACTAACGGATTCAACACAAATTCATTTTCAACGTCACTGGATGATCATATTAAGAATATCAGGTGTTTTGTTAATGTTGCACTTCGTCTGTTTTACAGCTTTTGGGGAGGAATGGAATAAAATTTATAAAGGTAAATGATAGAAGAATTGATAGATTTATTGTTAACTGGGGCTGACTACAAGTTTAAATATATATTTAAAAAAAAACCTAGTGTAACACACCCACATCTCTCAACCAAACTGCTAGGGGTCAGGTTGCATTGTGGGTAGTGTAGGACAGCCCAGAGAAAAATATAACTTCATTACCAAGGTCAGGATTTAAATAAAAAGGAATATTAGATACCTGTCACAAAAGTGAAACAGTGTTTGTCACATAGAGCATCGTTGCTCACCTTCATTTTTCAGTCAATTAACCAGTTTTGGCAAAATAATTAAAATGCTTTAAGCGATTACATGATGATCTGCAGGGATGTTGGAAGTCTGTCACAGTTGAGGGAGAAGTTTAATCCATGACAACTATATTAGCAATATTCATGTTTTCTGTATTAATGTGAATGAGCAGCATATCATACATCTAGTTAATAACAACATTTTACAAGAGGAGCCTTGTGGAGTTATGCATGAAAAGAGAAAATCGTCACAAACACATCAAATCACACATCAGATCAAACACTCAATTTGCCTAATCACAGCAATCTTAAGGTGACTTAAACCACACAATAAAGCACACATGCAAAAATGGCTGCACTACTACTACTCAGCCTTGAAAATGGCAGAAAACTACAAATAATAGAAAAATGGCCTTTTCAAGTGAAAAATTTAGAACAAACTTAAATCAAAAAAGTCTGGGAAAAACAGTGGTTGACTTCTTAAAGTATCTTTGTTGGAAACTGAAACAGAAACACATTAATATACCAAAGACACTTTACAATAAACATTTGTAAACCAAATATGCAATGTCAAAGTAAATGATGTACCTTTCTAAACTGGAACATAATCCCTTCTCCCAGTTGGGCATGCAGGTGACTGGAGTTTACATTCAGAGATAATCATGTTCATTTTGTTTTTGAGGGAATAAAATCTTAAACATTTTGAAATATCTCAGCACTGCTTGAGCATAGCTTTTTCTTGGTTCAAGTCTTTAAACAATCATTCAATCAATCAGTCCCTCACCCACATGGAATATCTACAAACTATTTATACAACAAATAAAGAGCTAAATAATTATTTCATAGTTCTCTAGTTTCTTCTAGTAATATTAAAATCATGCTTTCAAACATTTAAAAATGGAGCCTACCAAATCAACTCCAAACAAGGCCTTGGCTCAGCTGCGGTCCCAGGTGTGTCAGTGCAGAAAGAAAGGCCCAGGTGCCTGCTCTTAGGGCTAGACTTCCTGTTACCCTCCCTTCCACATCTGCACACTTTTCTAACATTCCTATTTGATATTATTAATCTGTGTTGGTTGGCTGATGTTTCATTTTAGAATGGAATGGCCTTCTGTGTGTGTGTGTTGTTGTAAGATCATGTAAATAGTGGTCAACAGCCCGTATGAGAATGAGTTATCTATTTATTCCTGTGAAATGCACAAGCCCCTAATTCGCACATCGGACCACGTGACCTCACGCTGTCAGAGCTCATTCCCATCACTGGGCCGTGCACTTTTCACCAACACTCTGATCTGAAAGCATCTGATGGGTGTACTCAGCCATTTGTCTTTTGATTCTGAAGCCCTGAGAAAAGGGTAGAGGAAGTGAACACAGCTTGGACCCAGCCTGAGCACAGAAGCACATGCAAAGCAGTGACTCTGATTGGTTCTGGTCAAGCATGCAGAGGACACTTAACCAGATTTAACGCTGGAGAAAATGCAAATGGTCAATTTTCAACATATTGCTACCATTCATGTGTTGAAGTGACAGAGCAGACACATTGTGACAGTGTGTGCCTAATTAGATCACTAATATATCTTCAGGGCAGAATCAGGTTTTCATCTACTGTTTGGACATGCACACACACACACACACACACACACACACACACACACACACACACACACACACACACACACACACACGAAAGAACTGACAGGGAAGTAATGCAGAAGAAGAAGGCAGTGTGTTCATGTTATCCTGTAAACTCTCCACTCACTGATTATTCATGTTGTGGGTCAGTTTGAACTGTTTCAGTAGTTGAGGTGGACATGAACATATTTAACCTGTTTTATATCGTCATATTTAATGAATGACTGTCAGAATGATGGACTTGGTAAGGGTCACAGATGAAGCATTTACAGCCTCATTTCAAAGTGAGAAAATGTTCCTACAGTGACATTCTTACCTAATAAATCCAAATGTTCTCTTTTCTGTCACTAGTAGCATCCCCTAATACAGTGTAATTGGAGGGTGTAGAGAACTCTCACCTTCTTGTCTAGAGGTAAGGAACCTTTGGAGGAACAGTGTTACTCCACCACAGCCACCAGGGTTTAAATGACTAAACCCTCAAACCACCAGTTTAATAATGCAGCATATCCAGAATGATTTGAACTTGCACATTTTATCATCTGTTAGGATGAGATAAGATAAGATGTCTATATAACCTTAAATGTACACGGTAAAGGGTAATTTAGTAATTTATTAATGCTACACTAAGTCATGTTGGTGTTGAAGAGTCTGACAGCTGTAGGAATGAAGGACCTGTTGTAGTGCTCCTTCTTACATGGTGAGAGTAGCAGTCTGTTGTTGAAGAAGCTGTTTAAGGCCTTTAAGACTTTGTTGTCTTTTGCCATGAATATCTGCTGTAATAAAGCTGTGGTTAAAGGTACAATATGTAGGATGCAGAATATCTAGTGGTGAAAAATGGACACTGCTGCTCAACTCAAATTCAAAACACTAGAGAGCGATCTCCTAATCAAGCTACAGGTGGCGATGATGCCGGTGATTTGCCACAGATGTGGGGGAAGATCCTCAAACATATGAACGATAGGTTTGATAAACTGGAGATGACCCTGCATACAGTACAAAGCTCCCAAAAAGAACTGATTGACAAAGTTGAGACTATTAAAGAGCAGGTACTGGAACAGGAAAGCCGTATCAGCAGTCTGGAAAAGTCACTTGTCGGCCTGAAGGATGAAAATAGCGTACTAAAGCCGAAAGTAGATGACCTAGAGGGCCACTCTTGTCGCCATCAAAATTATCGGCATACCTGAGCGAGAGGAAGGTGGAAATCCAACTGAATTCATCGAGTCTCTGATACCGAAACTTCTGGGAAAAGACAACTTTCAATCTAAAGTGATCATCAACCGGGCAAATCAGATCCTGACTACCTCCGGAGGTAGCCAAGCCTTCATAGCACTTCTACAGGGAAAAGGAGCTGATACAGCGTCTTTGGAGGGTGCGAGAGATGGAGTATAAAGGAAACAAAGTGCTTATTTTCCCAGACTTTACACCAGATGTTATGCAACAAAGACGAGGGTTTAGTGAGGTGCTGAACGGCTGCGGGAGCTGAAGGTGGAACATAGTCTCCTCTTTCCAGCGAACCTCCGCCTTAGACATGAAGGCCACTCCAAGGTTTTTACTACACTGGGTGAGGTCATGTCATTTCTAAACACTGACTTAAATAATATACACTTTTTTTTACAGGTCAAAGGACTAAATTTGATGTTATTTGCTTACAATTAGCCATGACTGGCAGCAGAGTTGAGCTACCCTTATGTAGCTTTATCCAGCTAGCTATTTTCTTTTCTTTTCTTTTTTCTCTGCACCTCGTAGGGAGTAGTCATCTTACCTGCGTTTAGCGGTTCCAGCTGTAGAGGGACACTCGTGCTTTGCGGGGAAGCACTGTGCGGGCGGGGAATATGTTCAAGGGTTTACTTAAATGTCTTGTTTCTTACTCTTACGTGTGGTGTTCATGTATTATTTAAGTTTTTTGTGTTTTTTTGGGAGCGCTGCTTATTGTTTTTTCCTTTATTGATTATGTCACTGCCTAACAACACTGCACATAGCAGCATCAATAATAATCTAACGTTAGTCTCATGGAATGTAAAGGGGCTTGGTCATGTCATTAAAAGGGGTAGTGTGTTTTCATCTAAAGTGAAATCGGACATCATTTTTCTTCAGTGGTGTGAACGATCAGTGTAGACTGAGAGCAAACTGGAATTCTCAAGTTTTTCAAGAAACTTTTAACCGTAAAGCCTGGGGTGTTGCTATTCTATTCCGTAAAAATGTCCCATTTCGCTTTGACTCTATGTTGGAAGAATATTTAATGGTTTCAGGTCACATAAATTCTTTAGCAATAACAATGCTCAATATTTATGCTCCAAATATTGACAGTCCTGATTTCTTTTGCAAGGTCTTTGATACGTTCCCACTTCTAGCCCCAATGTTATTATTGCAGGTGGTTTTACTTGCTATTTGGATCCAATTCTAGACAGACTCTCAACAAAACCAGCTGTGTCCATAGCTTCAGTACAAACTCTGAATGATTTAATTTAGACAAGGAATATGATGGATGTCCGGCAACTGCAGCATCCCACTGACAGGGATTTTTCTTTTTACTGTCATATTCATAAATCATACACTAGGATTGGACTACTTCTTGATTTCTTCTGAATTACTATCTAGGATTACATAATGTTATCATAATATTGTGATTTCTGATAATAGTCCAGTATCACTTCAATTTAAGGACATTTGAACCAAACAAAAGTACAGCTAGCGCTTCAATCCTCTGCTCCTTAATGATCAATCCTTTATTAAATATATAAATGCACTGTCTAGATGAATTTAAACATCAATGATAATGGGGAAGTCTCTGATTTCACTCTATGGGAGGCCCTTAAGGCTGTGATGAGAGGCTACATCATATGAAGCATCTAAAAAAAGAACTTAATAACCATCTTATGGAAACTGATGAAATGCTTTCAGCACTTGAAGAATCATATAGATCCTCCTTCTCACAGTCTGACTATTATAAGATCTCAAAATTAAAATATGAATATAATAGTATTCTGAGCAAACGTGTGAACAGGCTATTACTAAAGCTTAAACAGAAACATTTAGAACTGGGCAATAAACTTTTTAGCAAATCAGCTTAGAGGTGAGCAAGTTAATCGGGCCATCCATGCGATCAAATCAAAATCTGGTGTTTTTTTGTTTTGTTTGTCTTTTGTTTTGTGGTGTGAGACAGGGCGACCCCCTATCTACCTTACTGTTCAATATTGCTCTAGAACAGGCTTCTCCAACCTGTTTTCCTCCGAGAGCTACTTCTACAAAATAAAAATGGCCGAAAGCTACTCATGTTTTGTAACATTTATTCTCATCCCTCATTTTGAACAAACAAACTCAATAAGCTTTCTTTTTCTGAACATTTACAACATGTTACTGTCTACATCTCACATTCTGTATTAAAACATCACAAAATTGACATGCACAAAGACATTTAAAAATGAAATGTTATTATGGATCACTTACAATTTCTACAAACCAAGAATCACAAACTTTACCCAACACAACATTTTAAATCATCAATATATCACTGTATTCTAAATGGCGAAATTCACATAAAGAACACACTGTGTGTTTTGGTGTTTTGCTAAGCGTTGTAGTTGATGTATTAAGTCTTGAAATTGAATGTGTCTTTCGTTTGTTGTTTATTTGATTTTGTTTGTTGTTTGTTTGTTGTTTGTTGTTTGTTTTCCTTGCTGTTTGGAGTTTAGTCATTTTGTCTGTTATAGTACGTTGTTTATAGTACCAGGAGCAAAACTGAAAAACAAACAAACAAACAAAAAATCATCATTTTGAAACTGATGGCAGCAACACATCTCAAAAAAGTTGGGACAGGAGCAACAAAAGGCTGGAAAACTATACGGCACAAATCAAAAACAACTGGAGGAGCATTTGACAGTCAATTAGATTAATTAGCAACAGGTCAGTAACATGACTGGGTATTAAAGGCACATTTCAGAGAGACAGAGCCTCTCAGATGTAAAGATGGGCAGAGGTTCACCAATCTGCAACAAACTACATCTAAAAATGGTGTAACAATGTAAAATTGCAAAGACTTTGAAGATCCCAGCATCTGCAGTGTAAAATATCATCAAACATTCACAAAATCAGGAGGAGTCTCTGTGTGCAAAGGACAAAACTGGATGCTCATGATCTTCAGGGCCTCAGGTGGCACTGCATTAAAACAGGCATGATTCTCGACTGGAAATCACTGCACGGGCTCAGGAACACTTCCAGAAATCACTTTCTTTGAACACAGTTCATTGTGCAATCCACAAATGCAAGTTAAAGCTGTATCATGCAAAGAAGAAGTCATATGTGAACATGATCCAGAAATGCCTTCATCTTCTCTGGGCTAAAGCTCATTTAAAGTGGTCTGAGGAAAAATGGAAAACTGTTCTGAGGTCAGATCAATGAAAAATTAAAATAATTTTTGTAAACCATGGGTGCTGTGTCCTGCGCACTAAAGAGGACAACAGAATGACTAGAGGTCATCTAATGGCACATGACCAGAAGATGTCACTGTTTTCTGTGAAGTTGCATTTGAGTCTAAATGTGAGATCCAGCTAGAAGAAAACAGGTGGATGAAAATGTTTTCATGCATTTCTTATGTCTGTTCTCAGGAGCAATCTCCACTCTTAAATAATGTACAGAACCCAGACCTGTGTGGAAGTAGTGAAACTTAAAGGTAAAGGTACATTATTACTGATTTACAAATATGCTGCACCTGATGCATATGCTACACAGGATTTGATTCTCCTTCGAAGGCTTCAACCGGCGGGTATAACAGGGGCTGCCCTTAATTGGTTTGCATCCTACTTGTAAGACTTATTTTTTTTGTGTGTATTTCTTATCTCTGTTGTGCTGATGACTACCAAATCATCCATCCATCCATTATCTATAACCGCTTAGTCAATCCTGGCTGACTTTAGATGAAAGGTGAGGTACACCCTGGATAAGTTGCCAGCTCATCACAAGCATGACCAAATCAAATCAAGCCAATCAAACTGCCTCAGTAAATTCTCTCTGCAAGACTGCCTAACAGTTATTAAGTTAGTGTATTTACATTTAGTCATTTAGCTGACACTTTTATCCAAAGCAACGTACAGGGAGCAATTTGGGGTTCAGTATTTTGCCCAAGGACACTTCGACATGCAGACTGGAGAAGCCGGGGATCAAACCTCAAAACAACATGAACTTTTGTGGTGCAATCCTTTTTTTTTCTCCAACTACGAAGAAGTTTTTTTCTGTCTTAACTACTGTAATGCTGCTTCAAGAAGTGTCTGCTAAACTTTTAACTAACACATGTTGCAGGTCACACATTACACCAGTATGGCCTAATCTACATTAATTACCACTTGAATGTAGAACTGATATTACATTTCTTTTAATCACCTATAAAGCTCTACACAGTGTGGCTACACTTTATATTACAGAATTATACGTCCTCTGACCTCAGGGAGGTCTTTGGTGACTAAAATGCTACTGAAAAAAAGGTGATTCTGCCTTTTCAGTTGTGGCTTCCTACTCTTTTAGTACCTATTCTGGGAGGATGCAATGGGCTTCCCTATCAACATCTGCCCCAGCATGCTGAAATGCTGCATCTCATACTCCCTTATTGCCCCATTTCCCTCTCTGCTTACGTCTCATCCACTGCATGGCTCCCTCTTTGAAAACTTGGTTGCCCATGTCCTCTCAAGCTTCAGATTTGCCTCTCTTTCTGGACCTCCTACAGTCTTTAGGAAGGAATAAAGAATGAATCAGTATTATGAAAATCTAGATATCTGTTGGGGGAAACAAACTAGTGGGGTGTTTTGGTGAGGCCTATAATGTCCATGACGTTTCAGATTTTCATGAAATTAAAAGATTAATCTTCCTTAAGATGACACTTTCTGGGGGTGTACATGGTTCTGGAAAGAGACTATTACTCTAAGTCTTGCTCTATTTAAGCATACAGTAGATATAGTCTTATTTGACAGTTTATTGTAAAATATGGCTGCTGTTTGAGGTAAGGTTAGGGCGATGGGTTAGTTAGGATGTTCTATATTCACAGAAATACAGGAATTGCTATTAATAGAAATACAAATCTGAATATCTGAACTGTACTCTTTTTAAATAGTTTCATTTTTGAATAAACATGTGGTCTCTTTCTTAATTGAGAAAAAACACTATTAATTTGTTGCCCATTAATTTATTATGGGCAACAGGTCCATCAATACCATCAATACCAACACCTACTATGTATTGTATTTCAACTAATTTGCAAATCTATGAATTTGCAAAGAATTTGCAAAAAAAAAAAAATCTCAGATTTTTGTGAAATTCAATAGATAGATAGATCTATTGAATTTCACAAAAATCTGAGATTTTTTTTTCTTTTACTTAATATTCTGCAAAATCCACACAGACATTGTAGTACACCATTAAATGTTTCTGTCCAGTCTTTCTCTTTGCACTGCAGTACAATGTACTGTATGGCCCTATTTCCCCCTGACAGCAGCAGCTATACTCCGTCTAGTGGCAGGAGGGCCCAACAACTCTTATCTGTATATACAGTACAATAGTCTTTAATTTCGGTTGTAGTCCTCTTCATCATCAACATCAAACAGATGTTATTTTGTATGGAAAGTTGCAAAAAAAAAAAAGAAAAAAAGAAAAGAAAAGATGTGAACATTAACACATGATTGAAAAATGAAAATGATTACAACAGTGTTCTCCCCTGTCATCCAACACAGTAAAGACATGAATTTTTTAATAATTGAACTTTTCTTCTTTTTGTGTCATAACAAAACAGAGAGTAGAGCAAGGTTAAGCACAGTCAAGCTTTTATAATAATGGTAAAGAATGTAAAACTTGGTAAAGCAAGGTAAAGCATGGTGCAGCTTTGATAAGTATGGTAAAGTATGGTAAAACATGATAAAACCCCACGCGCCCAACGTACCTCAGCATGACCATACAGGAGATGGCAGTGATGGTTCTGGCCCAAATACTGAGGAGATCACAGCAATAAACTGTGACTAGGCCAGCGCCGGTCCTGGCCACATTTGCGCCCTGGGCGAACCCCCCCCCGAGGCGAACATTTTCTCGTGCGCCCTCGCGGCCGCCGGTGCGCCCCTGGATGCGCCGTGCGTCTGTCCGCCACCCCCGTCTGCCTTGTCAACACCCCACACCCGGGGCGCCCGCGACGCTAACTTAATGAGCGGTATCGAAAATTCGCGAGGTTTTTTTCTTTTTCGGGCGCTCGTGCGCCCCCCACGGAGAATGCGCCCTGGGCGGTCGCCCACATTGCCCATAGCTAGGACCGGCCCTGGACTAGGCAGTGATGAACAGACAGCAGTTGGAAATGCTCCATGCCCAGATGAAGAGACAAAGGGGAAACGTCAGGCATCAGAGAGCCGGCCAGTGCTGTCTACCTGTCCCACACCAGCATCCCAGAGGACAGCGCAGGTTCTGGCCACATTTGCACCCTGGGTGAACCCCCCCGCTCGTGCACCCTCACGTAGATTGCCGCCTAGGATCAGTCCCTCCGCCTTGCCAACCAAGTGATTCCACCCTCACTTGGGCCCCTCACGGAGACTGCGCCCTGGGCGGTCGCCCACATTGTCCATAGCTAAAACCGGCCCTGCCGGAGGAAGCTCACACCCTCACTCATTACCCCGCTCTAACCTTTCCTATGCTTTCTTTTTACCCCAGGTTCCAGCTACAGGTGCTGCTCTTGACTTCACAGGGGGTCTCTCCATGTCAGGGAAGGAGTGTTGGAGGTGCGGGCAGCTGGACACTTTCTCAATCTTCAGGGTTACAACTCCAATAAACAGAACCCAGTAGTTATTAATCAATATGGTAATTGTAATACTGTAAAATAAAAAGGAAGCTGAATGTCTCTTTTATCATTAGAAAACAACTCAAGCAGTAAATCAAGTAACATAAAGCAAGTAACATTGTTAGTATGAAAATACTAACAATGTTACTTGCTTTATAATATTTTAACTATTCACAGTCTTTTGATTTGTCGAAATCAAATCTCAGTAATGAGATGCTGAGGTTGTCTCCTGTGTGTTCTCACTGAGTATTGTGGCTGAACAGGAGCATCAAAGTTGATGATGTTTTCCTCATGATGACGATTTCCTGGTGGATCTGGATAATGATTATTGTGGGTGTCCAGAGGTGACAGATCCAGATCATCTTCATCAGACGCCTTGGAATCAGGTCCAACTGAAACTGAAGATGGGAGCAGTTTGAAATGTGAGGATTCTCTGGTTACCTCATGTTCAGAGCAAGATGCTGTCACCATTGATCCTTTTATCAAATCAAATCAAATCAAATCAATTTTATTTGTATAGCCCAAAGTCACAAAACACATTTGCCTCAGAGGGCTTCACAATCTGTACAGGGAGTGACACCCTCTGTCCTTAGACCCTCGGTTCGAGTGAGGAAAAACTTGTCCACAAAAACCCTTTTAACAGGGAAAAAATGTGGAAGAAACCTCAGGAAGAGCCACAGAGGAGGGATCCCTCTCCCAGGACGGACAGGCGTGCAATGAATGTCACGTGTACAGGACAATTCAACACAAACAAATTGTACAATGACTGATAAAATGACAATGAATTACAATGAATGATAAAAATGATTACAGTAACAGATATGGTAGTAATAATATATGTAGTGGGCGTCGTGCAGGACCACAGCAGCAGCCACGATCCACGAGAACCTGCTTGACGACAGAGCACAGAAACTCCGGGGAAGTTTGGTTAGTAGCATGCATTAATGAGACATGTCCACAGATGGAGAGAGATAGAGAGAGAGAGAGAGAGAGAGAGAGAGAGAGAGAGAGAGAGAGAGAGGGGGAGGGATAGAGAGAGAGAGTGATAGAGAGAGAGAGTGATAGAGAGAGAGAGAGAGTGAGTGAGAGTGAGAGTGAGAGAGAGAGTGAGAGTGAGAGTGTCAGAGAGAGGGTTTCCAGTAAGGGAGATGTGACTGCATCTTCAAGCAATACCGTGCCTGGCTAGGCATAACCCTGGGGGGAGGGGGAGTCCCCCGGCAGTCTAATCCTATGGCAGCATAACTAAGGGATGACCTGAGCCAGCCCTAACTATAGGCTTTATCAAAAGGAAAGTCTTAAGTCTACTCTTAAAAGTGTTGACCGTGTCTGCCTCCCGAACCCAGAAAGGTAGTTTGTTCCACAGAAGAGGAGCCTGATAGCTGAAAGCTCTGGCTCCCAATCTACTTTTGGAAACTATAGGAACCACAAGGAACCCAGCATCCTGAGAGCGCAGTGTTCTAGAGGGGTAGTAAGGTATTATGAGCTCTTTTAGATACGATGGTGCCTGACCATGAAGAGCTTTGTAAGTAAGGAGAATAATTTTAAATTCTATTCTAGATTTAATAGGCAGCCAATGCAAGGAAGCCAAAATGGGAGAGATGTGATCTCTGATCTTGGTTCCTGTCAGAACACGTGCAGCAGCATTCTGAATTAACTGTAAAGTCCTAAGAGACTTATTAGAGCAGCCTGATAACAAAGAGTTACAATAGTCCAGCCTTGAAGTAACAAATGCGTGGACTAATTTTTCTGCATCCGCCTGAGAGACAATGCGTCTGATTTTAGCTATGTTACGTAAGTGGAAGAATGCAGTCCTCGAAATTTGTTTTATGTGGACGTTAAAGGACAAATCCTGATCAAAAACAACTCCAAGATTCTTTACAGTGGAGCTGGAGGCCAGGGTGATCCCATCTAAAGTAACTAAGTCTCTAGAAAGAGAGTTTCTGAGGTGTTTGGGTCCAATTACAAGAACTTCAGTTTTGTCTGAATTTAACATCAAGAAATTGTAGGTCATCCAACTTTTTATATCCTTAAGGCATGCTTGGAGTTTAGTTAACTGATTGGATGCATCAGGCTTGATCGATAAATATAATTGGGTGTCGTCAGCATAACAATGAAAATTGATTGAGTGATTCCTAATAATGTTCCCTAAAGGAAGCATATATAAACTAAATAGAAGTGGTCCAAGTACAGAACCTTGTGGGACTCCATGACAAACTTTGGTCTGCATGGACGATTCATCATTGACGTGAACAAACTGAGATCGATCTAAAAAATACGACTTAAACCAGCTTAGGGCAGTTCCTTTGATGCCAATTTGATGTTCCAGTCTCTGTAAAAGAATTTGATGGTCAATGGTGTCAAATGCAGCACTAAGATCTAACAGGACAAGTACAGAGATGAGTCCTTTGTCTGATGCCATTAGGAGGTCATTTGTAACTTTGACTAATGCGGTCTCTGTGCTATGATGCAACTATATCCTCACAATGGTGTAGAGCTTGGCCTTATAGGGAGCCATGAGCTTGCCTTTGATAAGCTGGCCGAAAAGCACAATGTCTCCTGGTTTGAGGATGGAAGGTCGTGCTCTATGATGGTGGTCAGCATTCTGTTTCATACACTGGTTGGAATGCTGATCCGTGTCACAGAGTCTGGTGTCTGATGTGGGATGTTGAGTCATAGAGTAAGTGGGGAGAGTGGTGTGGAGTTTTCGTCCAAAAAGTAACTTGGCTGGAGTCTGTTGATTGGTTCCGTGAGGAGTTGCTCTTTAATTTTGAAGGAAACTGTAGAGATTCTGCTCTCTTGGCCAATATGGCGTTAGTTTTCAGTGTTTAAAACCAAGGTAGAGCCTGAAGTCTTTGAAGGCCTGGCCATTGAATGGTGGTCCATTGTCTGTTTTCACAACATGCAGTATCCCAAATGATGAAAAGATCTTGTCTAGTGTGGGAATCACTGTAGTGGCTGATGTGGACTTGACTATCTCCACTTCTGGATAGCTGGAATACTCATCAACAACCACAAATAAGTAATCACCTGATTTTCCCACTGACCCTTAAGAAGTTCAGACATCTTTTCTCGCCGTGGTTGCTGCTTGACATAGAATGCAGTGTTGTATCATGTTATTCACCATGTCATCTATGCCTGGAAACCATACCTTTTCCCTCAGGAGCTGTTTGGTTTTGACAATGCCCATATGACCAATGTGGGCTAGGTTGATGGCTTTATGGTGGACAGAGGTAGGTAGCACAAGTCTTGTCCCTCTAAGAATGATGTTCTGATCAGCATTGACTGTCAGTTCATTTTGCAGTTGGTAATGTGCTTTCAGTGTTGGATAGTCAACATCGTCTGTGTGCATGTTGCCAGTGTCCTGCACATAGACACTGTATCACTTTTCACAGTGCTGAGTCTTTCTTTGTCTCTGTTTGGACTTCTTCTAGTGTCATTGCCTTTGGAACTCCATTGTCACCGATAAAGTTCACATATTTGTCAACCATGCGTGAGGATCTGTGTGGCGTATTTTCTTCTTGTGTTTTGCGATACACTATAATGTAATCGCTCATGTTTCATTGACATTGGGAATGCCCTGGAGCACTTGTCGGATAACATTTTGGAACACTGAGTCTGGTATATCTCCAGAGGCCAGTGTGTGTCACGAAAGTGGTGATGTACCTTGAATCTAGGAGTAGCTCCAGCTGATGGTATCCAGCGTTTAAATCCAGCTTGGAGAACACCACAGCTTCATTCAGTCATGGATGAGGTCATCAATTGTTGGTGTGATATGACGTTCTCGCTGGATCGCTGTGTTTGGCAGGCGCATATCCACACATATGCAAGCTCTTTCAGGATTCTTGGGTTTTGGAGTGACAACTATTGGAGATATCCATGGTGTTGTGCCACTGACTCGCATAATAATGCATTTTTTTGTAGTTCATATAGTTCTCTTGTGTTCTCTAGTTCTTATAGTTCTCTCTCCTGTGCGGCTGTACTACAGGTTGCACTGAGTCATCAATGTGTAGCTTCACCTTAAAATCTTTAAGCTTTCCTATGCCTTGAAAAAGATCTTGGTATTTATGAATGGGTTGGCTTGGGTTTGATGGACCAACTTCAGTCGACATAGAGTTCACAATTTGCAGTAGTCCTAGTTCTGTTGCTGTAGTGAAAACAAAGTTAGATAAGATGGAGAGCCTAGGGGTTATTAGTCGAGTGGAACAGCCCATGGATTGGTGCTGCGGCATGGTCATAGCCCCAAAGAAGGACAAGGACGAGGTCCAAATATGTGTGGACATGACACCCCACAGTGTGCAGAAAAAAATGTATTCTTCCCTCAGTTGACCAGACTCTTGGCATGCTTACTGATGGGCAGTTTTTTAAAAACCAGATTAGATGCCAGTGGGCAACTGTCGCCTCGGCCTCTGTTAATGACAGACAGTGACCTGGCAAAGTACATCCCCAAAGCTAGAGATAGAGTCTCCACTGTGGCCTTCTGAAGACAAGGAACACTGTCACAAAAATCACCATCCAGGAAAGAATCCATACTCTCAAGGCTACGACAAAGACTGTCTGGAGCTCAGGGGATGCCTCCAAAAAAGAGATCATCTAAGTGGGCAGAAAATACAAATGCCAAACGGAAAGTGAGACAAATTGAGGCTGGCTGGATGGATTTTGATGAGGAGAAGGAGAGGTACAAACAGGTGAAGTCTATGGTGGAGGCACAAGGCATCTCTCTATTGACAAAGATGAAACAGTGGCAAATATCAAACTTATGGCTGAAAATCTTTTTTTCCCCAAAGGCCTTTCAAAAAAAAAAAAAGTCTTTCACACTATTCAACTCATATGGAGAGCTCACTGATACATGTTGATGTGTCCAATACAGTAGACGAGTTGTATAAACAAAGCAAGGTCAAAATTCTGAGACTTTATCTTTGCACCAAAAAGAAAATAGGACAGCAGTCCTCAGGAGTGGAGGGTGATCATGCAATAAGCCAGCCCTCAGTGGTAGATCTCACTAACAATGAACAGAATCAGGCCGGTGAGGATCTGTTGGTGGAAAACAGAAATTCAGAATCACCAAACCACTGCGGAATTAATGATGGAGTTTCCAGAATTGGATATTTGGAACTGAATGACACATTACCTTGGGATGGGCTGCTAACTGTGGGTGAAAGCGAAGATTTTGATGTAGTTTTTATTATAAGTGGGGATGACAGGCTGGATGTAAGTGTGGATAAACCAAACCTTGAAACACTCTTTCTAGAAAAAGAGGATGATGCACCTCATCAAACAGTGGATCCGTCACCGGTGCTTGCAGGGGAGGCCAATCTTCGAGACCAAGTACTTCCTGAACCACAATCTTGACCTGTAACACTGATTGTAAGAAGAGGCCACTGTCTCACTGACTTGATCAGTGCCTTCAAGGACCCAAACATTATTGCATCTGAGGTCAACATAAAAATGCGTTTACCAAATGGAGAGCTTGAACAGGGGGGAGGAAGTGGTGTTTTGCAAGACTACTACTACAGAATTTTGGATGGATTTCTATGACAGCTGCACACTGGGAGTTGAAGTGAAAGTCCCCTTCATCAGGCATGACTATGGCTCGACAACCAGTAGTTTCAAGGATTCCTTTTTGCTGTACGTATCACAAGAAGAAACATCTGTCCTCCTGAAGGCTTTGAGGGACTTTAATCCAGTGGACACAGATGAATTGCTGGATTTACTTGATGCACATGAATAAAAGCAAGTCCCTACCAAGGACACACTGCTCCCTGTTTTGGCACAGATTGGACACAAAGTAATCGTTCAGGCCCCAATGTTTGTAATTATGTGCTGGCAATTAAGTGCATGTTGTGGGTTCTGCAGCTGGTTTACTACCACCAGAAAGACTGCATAATTTCATTGCACAAAAAAACAAAAAACACCTGCAAAACCAGTGAAGGATCTTCTAAACTTTCCAACATCTGACTACCGCACCATTTATACCATCATCTCTAAATCACAGACCCAACACCCCAGTGCCCTCATCATCATGTCGGTAGACTTTAACCACATCACCTTGGAGTCCTGCTGACTTTCAAACAATACATGAGCTGTCCTACCAGAGAGGAGAGGACCCTTGACCTGTTATATGCTAACATTAAGGATGCATACATCTCCTCTTCTCTCCCCCCTCGGGGCAGCTCTGATCATAACCTGGTTCACCTCAAACCCTGCTATGTGCCTCTGGTGAAGAGGAAGCCTACGACCACAAGGACTGTGAGGAGGTGGTTGGAGGAGGCTTATGAGGCACTGCAGTGCTGCTGTACTGTGAGTACTGTGTCAAGTCTTCAGCCTGAGCATTCACCTCCAGAGGGTCCCAGTGTTGTGGAAGACGTCCTGCCTCATGCCTGTGCCAAAGACACCGCGTTCCAGCAGCCCTCAGGACTACAGACCACCTTGACGTCCCACATAATAAAGAACCTAGAGAGGCTCATCCTGGAGCAGCTAAAACCTATGGTCAGGCCCTTCAATGATCCACTACAGTTTGCCTACCAGCCCCGACTGGGAGTTGAGGATGGCATCATCTACCTGCTGAACAGAGTCTACACTCATCTGGACAACCCGGCGAGCACTGTGATAATCATGTTCTTTGACTTCTCCAGTGCTTTTAACACCATCCGTCCGACTCTACTGGGTGAGTCCATCCAGGGGGTCCCTGTGGATACTGTAGAGGAGTATAAGTACCTGGGGGTGTACTTGAATAAAAAATTGGACTGGACTAGAAACACTGAGGCTGCCTACAAAAAGGGCCAAAGCCGACTTTTTTCCTAAGGAGGTCCTTTAACATCGGCCGGACAATGCTGAGGATGTTTTACGAGTCTGTTGTGGCCAGTGCGATCTTCTTCGATGTCACATGCGGGGGCAGTGGGCTGACGATTGACACCAACAGACTAAACAAACTGATCAGGAGAGCTGGTGATGTTGTGGGGGAGGAGCTGTGGCAGAGAGGAGGATGCTGTCCAAGCTTCATTCCATGTTGGACAATGTTTCACACCCTCTCTACAACACACTGGCTCTACAGAGGAGCTCCTTCAGCAGAAGACTCCTCTCTCTTAAATGCACCACAGAGCGACACAGGAAATCATTCCTGCCTGCGGTCATTAAACTCTATAATGCCTCACTCAGCTGACAAATACACGGACAATTTTTTTTTGCACTATTTAATGTTAATTTGTTCTTGTATATATCTCTTTTCTGATGATATCATTGCCTGTCTGTGTGGTTGCTGTCCAGGGTGCTATTGTCCTTGTTAGAGATGGATATATTTTTTGTGTTACCATTTAGGTGATGCCAATAAGAGATCAGTTTATTGTTGTTTGAACTTTGTTATGAACAATTTTTGAAGCCTTTACAGTGTGACAAGTTTAATATTATTTGAAGGATAATACCTCTAGCCCAAAAAGATTCATTTTGTCTAACTCGTACAACTATTTGAGTCAAACATTTCTTATTTATCAATACTTAATGATGAGTTAATTTACTGACAGATTGCTTAAACTGAGTCTTAAAAAGAGTATGTTATACAGTCTGATTATTTTGGTTTAGACAAAAACACAAGATAACCACACAAACATGAAAAGTAATATGTACTTTATGCTGTAAAAACATGTACTAAAGTACAAAATGTACTACAAGATTTGTATGCTTGTGTCTATTTAAATAGCCTCAAATAATTGTGGACGGACTGTGTCCCTTAGATGAAAATACAAATCAAGTGCCTGGGACATGGTAGATGGGAACTCCAAGCTTGATTCCTCAATTATTATTGTGCACAAATCAAACACGTCCACATCACATGGGACTGAACTGACAAATGTGCGGCTATCTTTACATGTGGTCAAATCTTCCGTCAGGAAACAAGACAGTCTTCTGCACCCCAAAGGTGAGGGGCCATGTACATGACATCAGGTATCCCACTGGGCACGTTAGTGTTCTTGGAGGACCTTATACAGTGAGCATTCCAAACACCCCGGATGTCTTTTAATACCTCCTGTTGAAGAAACAAGACCGATTATGTCACAGCTGACATAGAGTGAATTTTTAAAACAGTGATTAGGGCCTATAATAAGTGAAATATAGTCCTCTTCATTCTCTGCCTTTCCAGTGGGTAAGAAAAACAAAAGTTTGTGTTAAGCAAATAAAAGTAGCCTAAATTACATTGTGATGTGTCTAATTTCCACAACAGTCTAAAGCAGGGGTCATCAACTACATTTGTCCAAGGGCCAGAATTTATTTGTCAGGGCCAGATGCTCTCGTAAAATTAAATTAATATTGTATCCTAAGTAATATATTATTTCATATATCAATTTTCCATTGAAATGTGTTATTTTTTAGCCTTTGTCAGTGTTAACAGACTTGTATTACTTGTACAGTAGCAAGCCAATAGGGGGCGAAAACGACATTTTCATGTGCACGTTATACCTATTTCGTGGCCACAATTTAATTAATTTTTTGACCATGTCAAAGGGGTGTCACTCCCTGTACAGATTGTAAAGCCTAAATGTATTTTGTGACTTTGGGCTATACAAAAAAAGTTTCATTTCATTTCATTTCATTTGAAAGCTGGGAGAAAGGTCAGAATCTAAATAAACATGTAGTTCAGTATGTCATGAATCAGAAAGGCACTATAAAAGTACAGTCCATTTACCAATTATAAAGGGAGAATTTGCTATGGGCCCAGGAACGCTAACAGCATCTGTACAATAGTGTATTTTTCAGTGGATCTGAATAGTGGATTAATTTTCACCATGAGGTTAAGTGCTTGTAATACTCCCATCTTCCAGCTCTGAATTGCTCAAGTGGCAAGGACCCTCACAGGACCAGTGGGTAACACTATTTAACCATAACTACTTGCAGATTCTCCATAATCAAAGAAAAAAACACAAATCTCCACTCCATACGATTTGTACCATTTGTTACACTTCTTCGGTTGTTTGGGGCCACAGCCACCTTTCAAAAGACCAATCAGCTCTATCAGTAAACCCTTGAAATTAACAGACAAGTGTGGGAAAACATAATGGGCAGAGCTTTTCTTTGCACAGTTGACCCTCCTCAAATGTGTGTACTTCACTGGAACTGTGTGTCGATCTAAATAAGTATGTATATAGGGATCTAGGCACCAATTTGTGTAGTTCATCTGTTGTTACAGATATCAAATCAAAACAAAACTTTCAGAAAGTCTGTCTGTGCACTGAGAGCTTCAAGTTACACCTAAACACATGGAACTGCATACACAAATACACATCTCATAGAGAGAAGCACACACACACATACACACACACACACACACACACACACACACACACACACACACACACACACACACACACACACACACACACACACACACACACACACACAGACATACACAAAGAATGCAACCCATGGTGCATTATTTCTATTCATTTCTTCTTTACCCTGTTTGTTTTCTGTTGATATAAAATTCCATTAGCAGCAGAGGTGTCTCCACTCTCTCTCCCTGTTTTGTCTTCTGTCTATACTTTTGTTTTTCTCTCTTTCCTTCTTCTGATGTGACTGGCAGACTTTAGAACATAATTAGAACTGGAGACCTTCATTGGTTGAAAAAAAACTTCTTTCTCACTTGCCAAGCCTCGGCAGCTCAAATCAAGTTTTTATTGCAAAGCAAGTGTGTGTGTGTGTGCGTGTGTTTGTGTATGAATCCCACCACTTAAAAAAAATTGTTTGCTCTTCTGTGTTCCAAAATGTGACACTGCAGTGCGGGGTTCTGGAGCTGGGGTTAGGCTGCTGGTAGCTGTTGTATTTTCTAGCCTTAGCTGAGATTTGGGTATCCTCTTGGGCTGTGGACAGTCAACTGTAGTCCTGGCAGTAGATGTGCAAGGATTACTCTGGGCCTGTAGAACAACCAACATCATGATGGTGAGGTGCCCCCGACTCCTCTCAGTGGGCAGAGTGACTGAGTTATTGTTAGCAGAGCTAACGAAGGACTGCATAATCAAGACCACAGCAGCACAGCTTTTCCTAAATATATACATATTATGCTTATGGGGAAAATGGTTTTAAACCACATTATTTCGAGGTCAAACTGAAAGTCTTGATACATATTAAATGTCCCTAATACTCTAGCGTATGGCCAAACAATCACCATGTCCTTGTTTTCTTAAAGGGGCTTTATGAGTTGGAATGACTGACACCTTCCTCCTAATGAATCACACATCATTAATCTAAGACCCCCAGAGTCCAGAGGCTCTGACAGGAGAGGGGGCACAGTGGCTACTCTTCATTCATGCCATATGTTGTCATCAGTTTACACTTTATTATGCTCAAGATATGACATTATTCCAGATGACATAGATTGAATTAGCATCCAGTGATAATGCAATGCAAATACAAATCAGCTGTTTGCTGAGAAAAGTAAATTGACAAAACTATGTAATGTTGTTGTGTGATGTGGAATTATGAATTTGTGTTCTCCATGACATCTGCTCATCTTTTCTGACCAATTTCTCATTAGTTTTGCATTTGGCTAGAGTCAGTATCACTACGGGTTGCATGGTGCAGTACCTGGACCCTACAGAGGTTGCACAGATAGTCCAACTCCTCCAGGGTGGCACATCAATATGGGCCATTGTCAGAAGGTTTGCTGTGTCTCCCAGCACAATCTCAAGAGCATGGAAGAGATTCTAGGAGATGGTCAGTTAATCTAAGGAACCTGGTCAGGGCCGTAGAAGGTCCTTAACCCATCAGCAGGACCAGTATCTGCTCCTTTGTGCAAGGACGAACAGGATGAGCACTGCCAGAGCCCTACAAAAGACCTACAGGAGGCCACTGGTGTGAATGTCTCTGACCAAACAATAAGAAACAGACTTCATGAGGGTGGTCTGAGTGCCATACTGTACTGTACTGTACGTTCTGTACTGGACCCTGTGCTCACTGCCTGGCACCATGGAGCTCGACTGGCATTTACCACAGAACACCAGAATTGGCAGGTCTGCCACTGGCACCCTGTAATATCACAGATAACAACAGGTTTAACCTGAGCACATGTGATAGATGTGAACGGGTCTGGAGACGCCGTGGAGAATGTTATGCTGCCTGCAACATCATTCAGCATGACCGGTTTGGTGGTGGGTCAGTGATGGTCTGGGGAGGCATATCCTTGGAAGGACGCACAGACCTCTGCAGGTTTGACAATGGAACCCTGACTGCTATTAGGGATCTGAATGAAATCCTTAGACCCATTGTCAGACCCCATGCTGGTGCAGTGGGTCCTGGGTTCCTCCTGGTGCATGACAATGCCCAGCCTCATATGGCGAGAGTATGCAGGCAGTTCCTGGAGGATGAAGGAATTGATACCATTGACTCACCCCTATGCTCTACTTACCTAAATCCAATAGAACACCTCTTGGTCATTATGTTTTGGTCCATCCAATGTCGCCAGGTTGCACCTCAGACTGTCCAGGAGCTCAGTGATGCCCTGGTCCAGATCTGGGAGGAGTTCCCCCAGGACACCATCCGTCATCTCATTGGGAGCATGCCCTGACATTGTCAGGCAAGCATACATGCACGTGGAGGCCATACAAACTACTGAGTGCCATTATGAGTTTCTACAAAGTAATTTTGGCAAAATGGACTAGCCTGCCACATAATTTTTTCAGCTTAGATTTTGGGGATGTCTTTGAATTCAGTTAGAATTCAGATTTCAGTTTTCATTTCCATTAATGATGTGGCATCCTTTCGTTCTAACACATTACCCAGTCCATGTCAGGAAAGATATGTTCCTTTAATTTTTTTGAGCAGTGTATTTACCCTGTTTGTGTTTGTGAGGTCAGCTCTACCCTCACAGACTGTGGTCTTTCACTGGACAACTCCAACTGAAGAGGAACTCCTTGTTGACCTTGTGTACAAAATCATTTTGAATCAAGTCGATTTTTTTTCCTGAAGCATTCAACTGGACCAACTCGACTTGATGCAGTTTTTAAAGTCATATTATACCCCTTTTCCAAAAAAATATTGTTAGACCTAAACTAAGAAGACTTGACAAGATTAATTTAATTTAGACTTAAATTCCAATTTTTGTCTTTGTTTCTTTCTGTTCTGATTCTTCAACCATGTGTGTTTGCCCCCCTTTATGTTGACATTTGAGTTTCATATAAACCATTGCAAAGAAAAGTCCTAAGGCTGATTGCATTCTGACCGATACCTATGACAGCCTATACCTCTGTGGACATGTCTCATTAATGCATGTTACTAACCAAACTTCCCTGGAGTTTCTGTGCTCTGTCGTCCAGCAGGTTCTCATGGATCATGGCTGCTGCTGTGATCCTGCACGACGCCCACTACATATATTATTACTGTCATTATTACTACCATATCTGTTACTGTAATCATTTTTATCATTCATTGTCATTTCATCAGTCATTGTAATTGTACAATATGTTTGTGTTGATTTGTTCTGTACACGTGACATCCATTGCACGTCTGTCCGTCCTGGGAGAGGGATCCCTCCTCTGTGGCTCTTCCTGAGGTTTCTTCCACCTTTTTTCCCTGTTAAAGGTTTTTGTGGGCAAGTTTTTCCTCACTGGAACCGAGGGTCTAAGGACAGAGGGTGTCACTCCCTGTACAGATTGTAGAGCCCTCTGAGGCAAATGTACTTTGTGACTTTGGGCTATACAAATAGAATTGATTTGATTTGACTTTGATTTGACAGTAGCACATCTATCCTCCTGAACCGTTGTCCATAAAAGTGACGTAGCTAGTGACTCAAAATCTGAAAAGTGTGTTGTAAAGACAGCCACAAGAGACAGTGTGCAGCAGCTCATGCAAAATGGAGGCGGTTGTTGACTGGGGGGTTTGTATGCACCCTGAATTAAAAACTACACAGACCACACTACACACTACACTACAGACCAGAACATCCCCTTTGATGGCTTCCATACTCTCCAGGCCGACCGGGATTGTACCTGTCACATCACAACCAAAGAACAGCTCTGAAGCCCAGATGTTGACCTGTTGACCTGCTAGCCGTTGACTCCGTTCATACTATGTGCTGAGAGAGATCCCTAATGTCAGCATCATTGTCCTGTCCATCCCTCCCTCTGCAAACCAACATCTGCCTGCAGCACCATTGGACCTGTAAAATATATATATATATATATATATATATATATATATATATATATATATATATATATATATATATATATATATATATATATATATATATATATATTAGGGCTGTCAACTAATTAATCGCAAAATTTCTTAATCAATAAATTAAATGCATTTTTCTGAGACTGAAGCTTATAATGAATATTTATATATTTATTTTTGTTTGTTTGTATACTGGAGTATTGTAAGAAAAAATAATTTCCCCCTGGGATTATTAAAGTATTTCTGATGTCTGTCCGTCCTGGGAGAGGGATCCCTCCTCTGTGGCTCTTCCTGAGGTGTCTTCCACATTTTTTCCCTGTTAAAGGTTTTTTGTGGGCAAGTTTTTCCTCACGTTAAAAACAACCATTGGTTGTCATGTCAACCTGTGAACAACTGACCTCAAACTCCTCGGCAGGGCAACCTGATCCCTGAAGACTAACTTGTCCTTGTCCCTGAGGAAGCAGTTGGGTGTCCTCTGAATGATTTCATTATTTTGTTAGAGAATGTTAAAGACCACGGGGATGCTGCCACAAAGAACCTCTACAAGCTCAAAAGAGACCTTGAGTGTATTAATGTTTTTTGTAGGTTTTTTTTGTCATTTTGACCATGGTGGCAGCACAAATGTGGATGCGATTGCTACCATGGTGACTCCTCTGTGATGAGGTAGTTTGCTGATAGTTGGTTCCAATCCCTGGCATAAACCAGAGGTAGATTCATACAAAGGCAGCACAAACTGAGTTGTTTTGGTGGAAGTAGGGCACTAGACGTCTAATTATTGCAACGGCAACAATAATGCTTAAAAAATAAGTTAATTCAAAGCAGACACCAAGACACAAAGTGATAAACCTGCAGCCTCCAACTTGCTGTGGCAAGGCATGGTGCCATTTTAGACAACCGTCCACTGTATTCTGTGTCCTTGATGCCAATGACACCAGGCAGCCTCTGTCACCTCCTGGTTAATCCAAATATGGATCCACCTCTTTGTAGGAGGAGCTGAAGTGGGCTGAATGAAGCCTAGGTGCACAAACAGGTGGTTTACCTGTGATCAACAAGCAAATGGCCCCCACTACAACACAGAAGCTAAAACCAAGACGAAGCTAACATTACCTGCAAAGTCAAATATGTTGTGGCGTTAAATAGCTAATATTAGCTTGGTAATGAGGATGAACTAACTAGATAAAGTAGTAAATAGTGTAGAAAAAGTGAAGCTGAGCCATCACCACGAGGGCACTGTAAAACAAACTAATCCACATGAACATAGATCATGCCAAAAAAACAAAGACAAAAAACATCTCTCTGACCTGATCTCAGAGCCCATCAACTAAGATCTGAGAGTTATTGTCTTTATAGCATGTGGGCCAATGTCTCTGGGCTTCTGGTATAGCAAGCAGATATTAAGAAAATGGATAATGGATATCTTAAACGGATATTCCTGCAGATTATAGCAACGTAGAAGGAGAGACAGTTTTGTGCTAATCTCGCTGCATATAAATGCAGACAACTTTTTAAAAAAAAGATCATAAAAATATAAATCATCATCAGGTCAGACTTCAGGTTCAGAGAGTCCAGATGGGATCTCATCCTTGAGGACTATGGGAAAATCAGGTGGTGGAGTCTGGCCAATAGGACAGTTATGCAGCAGACCACCTTGCTGCAGTGGCATAACAAGAGGGTGAAGAGACAGGACAACACAGTAGTGATGCAGCACCTGGACTTGCCCACCTGTGACCTTGTTGGTGCTCCACAGGCACTCGGTGTCAGCCTCTCCTCCACCAGGATGTTAGGGGGGCTGAGGATGTTGAGGAAAAGCCAGCTGACATGCTGTCATCCAGTTCTGCTGAGTCCCCACCAGTTTTAACTTGTGTTTTATTTGCTTGCATGAAAAAGTGATGATGTCAGTCATTGTTATTAAAAGCTTTTCAATCGCATCAGTCTACACATGACACACATGTGCATAAACAAGAGTGAATACACAGGTTCATACATGAAAGGGTAATGTGTTTGCTGGTGTTGGAAGCAGGCCAGATTTGGACTCGCATGACATGAACTGATTTCTGGGAGAGTCAACAGTGTACAGTGTGTGTGGGGTTGATGTATGGCTTCTGTTTACTCCAACAGCTTTATTTGTGGATTGGAGGCAACTGGCTGGAAACCTCCAGTTAAACAGGCGCCACATGCTTTGGTCCATTATTACACAGATCCACTGTTTGTGGACTGTTGACAGTCTAACCTTTTTGTGTACACAAAACCATGTCCATGATAAATAAATGTAATCTTCACAGTCAGATTTGATAATAATGTCAACAGCGGCTTCTCATCACACCTTAAAGATTATCCCAGTGATTAGCATCAGAAATAACAAGATTTGGATAAAAGATGATTTCTTAATACCAGTTCAGGTAGAACCAATTACTCAGCCCACACAAATAACAAAGTCTCAGATTGCAGCCTGTGGGAGTCTGAGTATTGAAAACAGAATTCCAGTATTGGCTGTGCGAGCATGCGTGGCCCATTATAATGGAGCAGAAGTACACATGATGAAAATGAAATTCCCTGTGACAGACGGCAGCTGTGCTGGAATGCTGCTGTCCACTTGACCTCTGGCCTCTGTAAATATGACAGACAGGTTGTGTGAGTGAGGCAGCTGTTGAGATATTTTACCCTTGGTTGGATTCCAAAAACAGTCCAGCTCATGCCTGGTGTACAGGTGGACACAGAGACATTCTGTTTGTTTCTCTCCATCCCTCCCTGCCTGGCAGTGGTGGAAATAAAAACAATTCCCTTTGACGTCTCCCCAGCCTTTTGGGGGTGGGGGAGTCTCAGAGTTTCACCTCTGGAGTTGTGAAAGACACCGTTGCAGCTTGTGAAACCTCATTAAGATTCAGACAGATGGAATCTTACTTCTCTGCCTTGTTTTTTTCTCCTCACTTTGTCATTTATTTGTTTGTGCGAGGGTGCAGGGCACAAGGTGTTGGCTCAGGAACACAGGACAAAGGAAAGACCATATGCTTTTAGAAGAAATGCTCTAATGTCATTTCCATAGTTGCAAAGGTTATTCTAAAGTAACAGCTTATGGAGTCTTTTTAGTCTTTCACAGAAAGAGAGAAAGTCCATCATCCATTTGACTTTGTCTGTGGAGCTAAATTATTTGATTTGCTTTGATTTCACTGAATAACTCAACATCTTGTGAAGCCATTTCCTGTTTCTTCTCTGTGTTATTACAAACACTACTGCCCTGTAACAGTTGCCATTGTTCACCCTTCATTTGTTCAAGACTACACTTGCATTTGGAGGTCAAACTAACATTTGAATTTCAATTTTTGTGTAATAAATAAAAAAGAAAAAGAAAAAATTGAAATCTTTAACTAGACAGCAGAACCAAAGATGCAACACCTCAGTGCAACAAGGAGGACAAGGCCATCACTGAACAGGGCTTTAAATAACTGCTATGTGTTTGTATGCTTGGCAGGCTGACACCTCCTCCTGCAGTGCATAATGCCAGTATCTAGCATTGGAAGTCTACTCTCAAACTATTCTCAATTAATGATTTTACACCTCATTAACAAGTATTGAAGTAACTTCTATCTTAGATACTGTTCTCTTCACAAGACTTACAATCTAAAGAGGAAAAAAAATAATTGCAAAATTAAGACACTTTCCCTGTAACTGATTTCTTATTCAACATTTAAAAAAAGGATCCTTAAAATTTCCTTTAAATCAGACTGCTTTGATCTGGTATTCCCGGATAGACAGGATAACCAGTTAAAGGTTCTCTCTGTTGTGGCAGCAGTGATAGGCAACAGCATAAAAACTTTATCACATGTATATATGAACCTTACTGATCCACAATAAGCATCTTTGCAGGTTTCATGCAGGTTTCTGTATTATCTGTGATCCTTCAGTGAGGGGCACTCTTTCCAGTCACCCAGGAGTAGCATACACCCTGGCTCTGTTGCCTCAACACTTTTGTTGGGTATTCATGGATCAGGACAACAAATAGTTTGCACTGCCTACCAGATGTTCTCGTCTGTTGTGCATCATTCTTACATGTCCCTGCACTTTATCACTGATATTCCTGTTCTTCTTACTGTTCCTAAATGCTTCTCCAAGTCTGCACACTTAGTTCCTCCTTAGTTTCCTTCTGCCAAAGAGAACGCCCTTACTGTGCATTTGCCAATCATGTCTGATTAGGTATTTTTGGGGAATTTTGCTGCCACCTGGGAGTCATTCCATCACTCATTCCAACGATACAATGGACTCTGACATTTTCAGACATTTCAGACATTTGTTTTTTCTGAACACCACACATTATAATTAACTTTCAGAAAAAGGACGAGTATAATTATTGGTAATATCATTTATTTAACCAATTATTTCACAAAGATACACATGATGATCTCAATGAGATTGCGCTAGAAAAAAGGCAGTCCTTTGATCAGGATGACTGCAAGATTCTTTATGGTGGAGCTGGAGGCCAGAGTGATCCCATCTAAAGTAACTAAGTCTCTGGAAAGAGAGTTTCTGAGGTGTTTGTGTACAATTGCAAGGACTTCAGTTTTGTTTGAGTTTAACATCAGAAAGTTGCAAGTCATTCAACTTTCTATATCCTTAAGGCATGTTTGAAGGTTTGAAGTTTGAATTTAGCTACCTGATTGATTTCATCAGGCTTGATCGATAAATATAATTGGGTAAAATTGATTAGGAGTGATTCCTAATGTTCCCTAAAGAAAGCATGTATATGCTGATTAGAAGTGGTCCAAGCACAGAACCTTGTGGAACTCTGTGACTGGCTTAGATGTTCTCTGAAGTCTCTGTAAAAGAATTTGATGGTCAAACTAAGATCTAACAGGACAAGTACAGAGATGAGTCCAGTGTCTGATGCCATTAGGAGGTAATTTGTAACTTTCACTAGGGCGGTCTCTGTGCTATAATGCACTCTAAATCCTGACTGAAAATCCTCAAGTAAACTGTTATGGAGAAAGTTACAGAACTGCTTGGCTACAGCTTTCTCAAGTATCTTCTTTATCTCTAAAGAGAAGGTTAGATATCGGTATGTAATATACAAGTGTTTTTTCCTTGTTTCCCAAACTCTGGTTGAAGAATTCAAACAGACACCAAACATGGAAGACCATTATTTACCTTGGGAAGAGCTGTGCAGCAGAATCAGCATCAACTCGTAGTTCATCAATCCAATCTCTAGTACCACATGACCTAAGTATAAACCATCAATCACATGATAATTGGTGTTTGCTTTTTGATCTCAGAATAAAGTGTAAAAACTTTTCTCCGATACTTCTTTGTTTAAAAATGTGCATAAAAATAGGTGGATGTACTTAGATAGATATCTTATTGTCATCTTATGTATGATTGATATTTGGTTTGGCCTTGGCCAAATATCAGAATCAGAATCAGAAATAGTTTATAATCCCAGGGGGAAATTATTTTTTGTCATAATAATACTCCAGTATACAAACAAACAAAAACAACATATATAAACATGTAACCATCTATTAAGAACAAAAAAAAAAATATATATATATATAAACTATATATATGTGACACATCACAGCTATCTGTATGTTGCAGCTCCACACTACTGTTGCTTCTACAGACCATAGACGACGACCAGGTGGATTATGGGGTGTTTTATTACAGCTCTTTCCTGCAACACACCATACAGCACCACAGTGGTGAGGGAAAGCTCAATCATCACAGTCTCGGGATAATAGCACCACAGTGGAGTCCTCTTTTCTCTGTGCATCCTTTAATAGTAAAATAAAATACCGAAACCTGTTCACATAAAATAAAAATAAAAATTTCATCCTAGTATGATCGTATAGTGTATATTGTTATTCCATAAATCATAAATGAAAATCCCCACATAACCATTATGTGACATGGAATGTCTTTTAAGAACACATTCAACATTTACCTTGAGGTAAGTATAAAAATCACAAGTGGCTCATTAACATTAAATTCCGAGATAGATAACAAATGTGAGCCATTTATCTGAACAATGAAAAAGGCTGCTCACAGACATCATGAAAAGTTACATAAAAAGTGCACAACATATTACCTGCAACACAGCATACAGCAGCACAGTGGTGAGGGAAAGCTCAAGCATCTCAGTCTCAGGATAATAACACCTGACACAAGGGAAAATATTTAAGCTAGTTTCGCAACTTTAACAAGTCTCTAACATCATTTTACGGTCTAATAAGTCACAGTTATTGCTCAAAACTGTTAGCATAGGTCACAGTGAGTACTTGACACAGTAAAATATGGAGTATAAACATTAAAGGAAATAATTAATGATCCCGGACCATGCAATAGAACGTCTTACCACAGTGGAGTCCTCTTTTCTCTATGCAGTACCCACACCAACAACTGTGCCAGTAAAAGGCAGTGTTGCACCTTTTTCTGCCATAATTTAACAGGCATAGAACTACTCTGTTACATACACCCCCCTTAAATTATGCTGAATACGGGGAACATAGATCAAACCTCAAATCTAAAAAAATTTTTGTGGATATCGAGCAGTGACGTACGAAAAAGTAAATGTCAGAAATTCCTCCTTAAGAAGTGTCCTTACACACAGGGTGGTACCAAAACCTATACTTATCACAGACTAACAGAGATGCCATCTACATCTTATAAAACTGTACATTCCTTTGCTCTTTTATTTCAGAGAATCTTGTGAAAACTGAAGGGGCCTGTGTTGTTTGTTGATGTGTGTAAACTACCTCTTCTAACTCAATCTTATCTGGAATGAGGCTTAAGGCAACAGGTACATCAGTAGGCAAGTGTCCGGTGTCGTGCACTGAGACTGATGATGAGTTCGGATGTGCACAAGAGCTGTCGTCATGGTCAAAGTCGTCACAGTCCGGCAGCTTCTCCGACTGCCACCTGCCTCCATGGCAAGAACAAGTGACAGCGACGACACTCCCTTCCGAAACACTCTCACTCCCAGCCTCAGCTTGGACAGGTGACTGCATGAGCCAATTCATAGTACGAGATCGAGCATCCTCCTGATTATCCACAACAGAGCTCCGGCCACTTCCACATGGCACGGCTGACTGTGTCTCCCCACAGACTGCTTGGGAACCAGCTTGCTCAGGGTACGTCAGGAAGTCGACTGGAAGCAGCATGTTTCTGTGAACAACTTTCTCCTTTCCAGTAATATTATCTCGGATCCTGTACACGTTAACTCCAGCTCTCACAGACACCACATCGAAGGGAGTTGAATCCCACCGGTCAGCAACCTTTCTCTTTCTCACCTCGATTGGCCATCAGCACCCTGTCGCCTACAGTCAAAGGCAACCCTTTCACTTTGCGATTGTAGATTTTGGCATGTTGATCCTGCTCGCCATAGGCACGCTGCTGAGCAATCTGCTTAAGAGAGATCCTTCCTCAGGTGGTTCACAAACTCATGATGGCTGACAATGCTGTCATTCTCCAAGACATGATGGAACATGATGTCAATGGGCAAGCGTGGGATCCGCCCAAACATCAAGTAAAATGGTGCAAAGCCTGTGGTCTCGTGTACTGTGCAGTTACAGCAGAAGGTCAGCATCCGGGGGCATCTGCGGCCACTTAGACTTGTATTGTGGGGGGAGAGTCCTTATCATGCCACCAAGTTCTGTTGTTCTGTTGAACCTCTCTGTGATACCGTTGCCCATGGGGTGATATGGAGTTGTATGAAACTTGTGTGCACCTGCTATCTCAAGATCTTTGATGAGCCTACTTTCAAAGTTAGCTCCCCGGTCAGAGTGGATCCGTTTGGGGAAGCCATAAATGCAGAAGAATTTGTCCCATAAACAGCAGGCAACTTGCTTTGCAGATTGGTTCCTACAGGGAAAGGCGAGAGCCAGCGTTGAGAAATGGTCTGTAACAACAAGAACATCAGTGGTCTTCCTGCCGCTCGTCTCTGCTGTCCAAAAATCTATGCAAAGCAGCTCCATAGGAGCTGAGGTGCAAATGTTCTCAAGGGGAGCTCGGGCGTCTGGTTCCGATGTCTTCCTCAAAATGCATTTCTGACAGTGTTTCACATGTGCCATAACATCCCTTCCCATGCCTGCCCAGAAAAACCTCTCACTGGCCAGAGAGAGAGTCCTCGAACGGCCCTGGTGACCAGCTGCATCATGAACACCGTGCAGGACATGATGTTTCAGAGATTTGGGTACAACAAACTGTAGGATCTTCCTGTTGATGAGTCAGTCCCTCCTCATTCTGTAGAGAATCCCATTACGCACTTCATCCTTCAGTGCCATCAGGTAACTACAGTTAGGAAGGTCTCACGCCAGACAGCCAGGAGACACCACCAGTGCGATGAGCGTCCAACACGGCTAACACCTCCTCCGCACCAATAGCACCTCCAGACAGTGTACAGGTATCTTGTGCTGGAAAAGATCCACATCAGTGGAGTCATCAGCAGTCTGAATGGCCGGGCAGTCTTGCACTGGTTCAGGGGACGAAGCTTGCACTGTCCAGTGACAACTCCATGATCCCAACAAAGACAGATAGGGCTCCTTCACCAGACGATGGCTGACACTGGACTGGACGAAGGGTTCACGGCTCAGGGAATCAGGGCATCAGGGCGACAGTGTTTTTGGGCCCTGGGACATACTTCAGGTCAAAAGCTTCGCCACCCACCTGTTCACGCGCATCCAACCTGGGCTTCGTTAAGATGTACGTCAAAGGGTTGTTGTCTGACAGGAGCTTGAAAAGGGGCCTCGCCTTAGCGGAGCAATCTTCAATGAAATGCTGATAATACCACACCATCTACTCCATTACATTTAAACTATATATATATATATATATATATATATATATATATATATATATATATATATATATATATATATATATAGTATATATATATATATATATATATATATATATATATGTATATATATTAAAGGTATGTAAAAGATCAAAATTACAGTTAAATAGTGTGCAACAACTTCAAAAAGTGATTGATCATATTAGTGTCAGATTACAGAAGGGGGTGAAGATGAGGGTGTGTATGGTGCTGCAGGCAGATGTTGGTTTGCAGAGGGTGGGATGGACAGGACAATGATGCTGACATTAGGGATCTCTCTCAGCAGATAGCATAGACGGAGTCGACATCCGGGCTACAGAGCTGTTCTTTGGTTGTGATGTGTCAGGTACAATCCCGGTCGGCCCGGACAGTGTGAAGCCATCAACGGAGATGTTCTGGTCTGTAGTGTCCCAGTGCAGCCATGTCTCTGTGAAGCACTTCAGACTGCAATCCTCTGCGTGGCTCTGTGTTAGTGCCGTTAGCTCGTCCATTTGTTGCTAAGAGACCGCACATGTCCCATAACAACAGAGGGAGACATGGCCCAAATCCTCTCCTCTCTATAAGCCCATCCCGTCTTGACCCTCCTCTACATCCTCAGTGTGTTATCCCCTAGAGTTCAGCTGGTATATCGGCTGGTCTTGCTTCTATGGTGGCTGGCATTAGCGTGATCAGCTGTTCCACGGAGTAAACAAAGGCAGCGTGTCCAGGTGGAAGCGGCATTTAAAAACAACACCAAGAAAAAACACGAGAAAAAGCACAAAAACTCTCTAAAAACATCCTCATTAGAGAACTCCACAGAGTTACAAGCCAAAGAAAAAAGCCAAAAAGTAAAAAAAAAGTGACCTCACAGGCTGGAGGAGCGTAACAGGCAGTGTGCAGCTTTTGCGCATGTGCAAAAAAAAAAAAAAAATATATATATATAGATATCTGACAGTGTAGTCCCTCTTGATTCAATATACTGCTTTGACCTCTTCTATTAGGGGTGATTCAGTATGATACTCCATAGAGGTCCCCCTCAGCTTTTCCTTATTCCTTGCTCTTCTTGTTTTCTTGTCTCTTGTCATGTCTGTGTTGTCCACCGGCTGTGAAATAGGTGTAAACAAGAGTCGACTTGATCGCTCCGTCTGCTCTAAAGTTTGCTTAGACACTGACAGATCTGCTGCATCACAAATATCAACGAACATTAATAAAATATGTACAGAGCTAATACTGGCTGTTTCCTGTGGCCCATTTAGAAGAGCTGTGGTTTACTTTGTGTGCTGTTTCCAAAGCCTGCTGTATGAGGGAGGCAGAAAAGGAGAGCTCAGGCAGCCATGTGTCAGCTTTCTGCAGATCACGCAGCCCCTCACCACTGTCAGGGTTTGTGAGTGTTTACATGCCACTATAGACACTTACAGACTTCATCTCATAGAGGTCTTCTTAGGTTTAGTTGGGTTTGTGTGTAGAATTGTAAATTAACAATTGCTCATTACATCATTTTCATAGGGGTGGCCAGATGGGGCCACTTCAGTTCTTGGGGTGGAACACCGAAACTAAAAGCCATCATTTAAGTATTTTATTATACTGTTGTAGTATATAGGCTACTGGAAAAAAATGAGAAATACTTAATCCTTAAAAAGACACATACAGCTTAATTTAAATGTGTGCATTTATTGTAATTAAAACAATTGCAAGCAAGCAACAAGCAAGTACAGAAACAAGGAACAAGAATTTCCCACCAGGGATCATCAGTCTCTGATTCTGATGGCTATACAGCATGTTTCAGAACAGTTTTATTCGCCTGTTGCTGTTCCTTTTGGCAGACACAAAGTCATCAAGATTTATGGCCCTAGCCCTTCTTGTTTCTACACTTAGCACACCTAAATTACTTAAACGCTCATCAGTCATGGTACTTCTCATGGCAGTTTTGATTAACTTTAGCATAGAAAAACTGCGCTCACAGGATGCAGTGCTCACAGGTAATGCAAGTGCAATTTTGCACAGTTCAAACATCTGCTGGAAGACCTCCTTATATGGTTCCAGAAAGACAGTGAGTTATGTTAAATTCTTTGGTGTTTCCTGACCACTAGTTTGCTTCCTGTCAAGAATTCGCTTAAGCTGGGAGATCTCATATTGTAGATCCTCAGTGCTGCAGTTGTATTGTGAGGCAAATGGAAACACTACATCTTTCTCACAAAATGTGGAGCCGCAGGGATTCAAGGCCTGTATCCCATTCATTATGATACAAATCTTCTCTTCACCTCAGAGAAAGGCACATCAATAACTGGAATGAATGAACCTGTCCGAAATGACTCCTTCTCTGTGCTGACTTGTCTTTGGACTATTGGAGTGAACATGTAATGCCCTTCAAGCCTAGAGCTTGGTCTGATCTGACGGCCTGAAGGTGTAGCACTGATGTTGCATTGCTCAGTAAGAGTTAGAGTATTGTCCCAGATGTCATTAAAGAGAGAGCCTTCTCTGTAACTCTGCAATGTGTCAACAAGAGAGTCAACAAGTGTGACAGCTGTGACCAAATCGAGTTGTGGGGACTGTAAAATATATATATATCTGACAGATATTTGATCTCACCAAGAACACTGGTGAATGTTACAAGGAGGCTAACAAACTGGAGATCTATTTGGGCTAATAAACCTCTTGCCTCTATTGCTCTGTCGCCATTTTGCTCTTCTGATATTTCTTTTAGTAGACGGACGATGGCTGGCAGTCTGTCTCTCACTGTCTTGCAAGTATTATACCTACATGCCCACCGTGTCTCTATCAGCCTTTGTAACTCCCTCGGGGCCCCCTGAAACATCTCCCTCTGTCCCTCAAGCCATCTTTGGTGCACATATGACCCTGACTCAAAGACATACAGTTTTTGCAAAAGAGAAAAGAAGCAATTAGCTTCAGGGATGCATTTTACACTGTCAAATAATACAACATTTAAACAATGCGCATTGCAGTGCACATAAAAAGCTAATGGGGCCTCTGATTTAATACGTGCTTGCACACCTGTGTTCTTTCTGCTCATGACTGAGGCTCCGTCATATGCTTGCCCTACAAGGTTGTTTTTGTAGTCAAGACCATGCTTCTGCAAAATGTGTACTTTTTTCTGTGAAAGTGCTTCAGCATCCAGGCGCTGTCCTGCCTCAAAGGTGAGGAAGCTTTCACATATTGACCCATCGTAATAGTATCTAATTACAAAGGACATCTGTTCCTTCTTGCTTAGGTCTTTAGTCTTGTCAATGCTGAAAGCTTCACTTTGGGCAACTTCACTAGTTATTGAGGTGCGGACCATTTCAGCTAACAATCAATTACCTAATTTTGTGTATCATGCCCAAGGTACATTGCATTTCTTTGACTTGTCATTAGGGATGCACCGAAATGAAAATTTTCGGCCGAAACCGAATAAAAATTAAATGGTTGGCCGAATACCAATACCGAATATGAAAAGTGGTTGTTAAATTTTTCACTATTTTTTTTACTATTGCATAAATAGCCTAGAATAAATTTGTAGACATGTTTTTTCAAAGAAAGTAAATGTTTATTTAATATCCTTCAAATATTCCAGTAGAATTTCCAGTTAGTATAATTATTATTTCATTTATACTGTTAGAAAGCCCATGTTGTTTTAATCACTTTTAATTTGTTCTTGAAAGAAATACTATTTAGTTTTATTATATTTCCGGTGAATTACCATTTTTCCCACGTTCATGAACGCATCATAGTCGTTCCGACGGTCATTGAACGCACCTCGCATGTGTGAGATGCCGTAGTTTAGAGAGAAGTATATAGCTCCACTAAAGAGCAGTGATGGATTTCCTGCCTGTGTTCCTATATCCTGCATCGTGGGTTTATTGTGTGTGATTGAGAAAAGAATCAGCAACCCTGGCCAGATCTTTTGACCATGGGATTGTGTTTGGCTAGCAGTTCCATAATAGAGAGAAAATGTCCTTTATTCTCACCTTCTGATTCTTTATGTGCTCTCTGTGCAATGTTCTGCGTAGCTGTGAGGAGCAAGGTTTCTCCAACAATTTTTATGTACTCTCTATTTTCCTTCACTAATTTATTATATTGTGCATTTAAGGAGGCTGAGAGAGAGGATGTGCTTGTAGTGGACTTTTCATACCTTGCCCATGCTAACATAGCATTAGTATGTGCTTCAGATTTGGCATGGCCTAAAAGTCTCCCATCGTTGCCTTTTTCCAATTTTTGAACCCCTCTTCAGCTGTAAATACTAAATCACCTGAGGAGGGGAGACTGAAGTGCCGGCAGGCATAACAATAGGCAGAGTCTTTACTCTGAGAGTATTCCAGCCATTTATGGGTGTTGTACCAGTCCTTGGAGAAGCACCGTCTCCTGTCTCCTTGATTGGTTCTAGGGAAGATTTTTAGTTGTGGCTGCTTGGGCTGCTCTGCTCTTGACTGGGATATATCTATGATGAAACAAGTTATTCTGACATTAACTAATAATACATTACATTACATAATAATATCAGGCTCCTCTTCTGTGGAACAAACTACCATTCTGGGTTCAGGAGGCAGACACGGTCAACACCTTTAAGAATAGACTTAAGACTTTCCTTTTTGATAAAGCCTATAGTTAGGGCTGGCTCAGGTCATCCCTTAGTTATGCTGCCATAGGATTAGACTGCCGGGGGACTCCAACCCCCCCCCAGGGTTATGCCTAGCCAGGCACGGTATTGGTTGAAGATGCAGTCACATCTACCTTACCGAAAACCCTCTCTTTCACTTTCACTCTCTCCTTCTTTCTTTCTTTCTTTCTTTCTTTCTTTCTTTCTTTTCTATCTCTCTCTCTCTCTCTCTCTCTCTCTCTCCCTCTCTCTCCATCTCTCCATCTGTGGACATGTCTCATTAATGCATGTTACTAACCAAACTTCCCCGGAGTTTCTGTGCTCTGTCGTCCAGCAGGTTCTCGTGGATCGTGGCTGCTGCTGTGATCCTGCACGACGTCCACTATGCATATTATTACTGTCATTATTGCTACCATATCTGCTACTGTGGTCATTTTATCATTCATTGTAATTCATTGTCATTTTATCATTCATTGTGATTCATTGTCATTTTATCATTCATTGTAATTGTACAATATGTTTGTGTTGATTTGTCCTGTACACGTGACATCCATTGCACGTCTGTCCGTCCTGGGAGAGGGATCCCTCCTCTGTGGCTCTTCCTGAGGTTTCTTCCACCTTTTTTCCCTGTTAAAGGTTTTTTGTGGGCAAGTTTTTCCTCACTCGAAACCGAGGGTCTAAGGACAGAGGGTGTCACTCCCTGTACAGATTGTAAAGCCCTCAGAGGCTAAATGTACTTTGTGACTTTGGGCTATACAAATAAAATTAATTTGATTTGATTTAATAATAAATCTTAAAAAAATAAATTAGCCCCTCTCCATAGTAATTATCAATTATAGCTATAATAATAGCCTATATGTATTTCTATTCAGACTAATCAAACTTAACTACCAGTAAACATGAATCAAAAAGCTTTAAGTGATTATGTCATGATTTGTAATTTAATGCAAACACACTATAAACATACATTTCTCCAGATGATGTTACTATCTGGCCTAGCCATCAATTTCATTATTAGGGCCACACAGTCATAAATTCACCTGTTGGTCCAGGAACAGGTCGAACATCTGCTTTTGCAGCTTCCTGCCTCGCTAGGTGCTTCCTGTCTCTGGTCTGCTGCTTTCTGAGGCTCTTCCTCGTCACTGTGCTCTCTAGACTGATGCTGGCTGAGCCTGTGTAACCTCATGCTGCTCTGTCTGTTCCTCTCCTCTATCCTCCTCTTTCTCCTCCTCACTAAGCCTCTGCTGCTCTCTCTCTCCCACTGTGCTTACTTTCTTCCTAAAATAAGAAGAGCATTTCAGTGGACTTTCTCTTCATTGTCTGCAACTTGACATAACATATACAAGCAGCAGCTAACGTTAGCTACGCGCCACTGACATCATGAAAAAATGTACACCTGGATTCTTCTTCAAGAGCTTGAATATTTAGCATTTATTTTGTGGCTAGAATTTTGAACACCAATTAAATGGAAATGCTTGTATATAGTCTGTAGTTATGAAACCTGAAAGGGTTTGTCTCTGCCAACCAACAAGTATAGATATGAACACTTTAATAATAATACATTTATTTTATATAGTGCTTACCCAAAGGTACTTTACATGTATAAACAGGAGAAGAGTAAAAAACAAGTGCAGCAAAATAAACAAAACAAAAAGACATTTTGTTGGTCAATCAGCACTTTGTAGCACTCTGTTTGTATTAATAATAACAATAATAACTTTATTTATATAGCACCTTTTAAAAACAAAGTGCTTTGACAGACAGGACCAAACAAGATACTAAATAGCAGCAGAAGAACCAACAAAGCAGGACAAAATTTAAATATTAATTTAAAACACAATTTAAGAACATGGTAATCGCAAAAGACATTTAAAAAAAGGCAAAATAAAACAATTCAAAATTAAAGTAGAAAACAATGCATAAACATAAGAAAAAAACATAATGACAAATTAAATAAGCCAACAATAAACTATAGAATAATAAAAATAAATAGAAAACACACGTATGATGCATCTACATCCACATTTGAATGAAAAACAAACAAACAAACAAACAAAAAACGAATCAAAATTTATAAAAAGACGACATCACATGATTCGCAAGTCTGTGAGCCGTACGTTCTCAGGCAGGGCATTCCAAAGTCAAGTGGCCCTGATGGCAAACGCCCAATCACCTTTAGTTTTTAGCCTCTACTTTAGAACCTGAGGACCTAAGGCTGCGTGCTCGTTCATAAGGTGTCAACATGTCTGCTATGTAACGTGGAGCCAGTGAACATGGCCATGTCTGTAGATTAATAAAAGAATAACTGGACTTTTAGAGTTAATAAAAAAAGAAAGAAAACATAAATCTGAACAGAACAGGTAGAACAGTATGCAGACATGCCGGCACCCTCTTGGTTAGTTAGGGTTAGAGGTAAAACTTTGATGGAATGGTAATCTTCCTCTGAGGTAGTTATGAAATGCAGTGTGATATAAAATGTAATATATTTCATATTACAAGTTAGGTGCATTTGAAAGTAAGTTTCTATACAATATTACCTTCTATGTAGAGTAATAAGTTACTTATTACTTTTTTGTTACTTTCACCATGTTCATCACGTCAAACATCTTTTTTTTTGTATATTTTTTGGGGCTTTTTGTGTCTTTAATTGATAGGTCAGCTGAAGGACACACAGTAAAGGCCGTCCGATGCGGGATTCGAACCGGGCTAACTGCAGCGAGGACTGTAGCCTCTATACATGGGGCGCCTGCACAACCCACTACGCTACACTACCGACCACCCCGGGATCAAACATCTTCACCTCTGGTCTGGAGAAATCCAACTTTCATTGTTTAGATTTGCTCTCGCCGCCATCTTCCGCTTGTTTGCTAGCAAGCTAGCGTAAGGTTGCTGTGCACTCCCTCCAGGTGTTTCTTGAGGTTACTTGTATATGTTTAACTGCAGACACTTCCCTCGGCCTCCCACCAGCACATAAAGTGCACCTTACTGTGATGTTCTTATCCATTTCTGTGACAAATTCAAAAAAGTGTGAGTATAACCACTTAGAAAACATTGAATTATTAGTTGTTGTTGTTGCCATCTTGCCATCTCCAAACCGTCCTTTTCTTCTTCTGTTGATTTAAAACTGTCTTCTTCTCACTATATTATCAAAATATAGTTCGTAATATATTCCGGTTACTTTTGTACCGGAATATATTACACCCAACACTGATGAAATGTTACAATGATTAACTGCCTAGTAACAGCACTAAACATTGGGACATTAAGCAAATTAGAATTTTTAAAAAGTTTTAATAAAATCTTACTCCATTCCTTCTATTTTGCTGCTGCAGAAGTGTCTGATGTCATGTGTGGTCACTGCATTGTTAGAGTATTCATAATAATTACTTTTGTCTGGAATCATCACATATCAGCAGAAAAGAAGGTCTGTAAACTGTTGGTATGACTGGTGAGTACATGGGAATTTACAGGGGACACTCAGAAAGTCCTCATAATTGGACAATTCTGTGCATCATTAAAGGGCAAAGTTTAAAAGAAAAAAAATGAATGGCAGGAAAAACCTGGAACAAATGTGATGAGGATGTTAATTTCTACAGCTAGAGCTGAATCAGTAAGGGCTGCCTCAGGAGTCAAGGTCAGCACAAACCCTTTAATCAACAACTGCCACACCCACTCACACTCACTGGCAGTGAGAGAGAGAGAGAGAGAGAGAGAGAGAGAGAGAGAGAGAGAGAGAGAGAGAGAGAGATGTTATTAATTATGTGGTCAGGAGCACACACATATACCTGCTAGCTCTTCATAATATTGGAATAATGAATGAGGACACAGGTTTGATCCAAGAATATTATTAACTTCTTGATGATCATTCTCAGCCAAGCATATGCCACAGTGTGTGTGTGTGTGTGCATGTGTGTACCTTCAAATGTATATAGAACGGGTCTAACAGATGATAATGTTTATCAAAGTACATGAATAAGTAAACTCAAAATGTAGATTTACACTGCCCTCCATCAGAATCAGAATTTATCAGATTTATTACCAAATGAATCATTGCTGATTCAATGTTAGTCTGCTATCTGGGGATTGTTTTAATTAATGTTATTATAATGTTGCTTCAATGATAAAACAGTGTTTTATTTTAAGTTGAACTAGCATTGATTTTATGTTTGTCTTGATCTATTTGAAAATCAATGTTATATTTCAATGTTGATCAACGTTTAGTTGATGCATCAACATTGATTCAATGTTGGTCTGGGGATGGACTGCAGCCTGCTGCCAGAGGGGAGTGACTGAAAGAGTTTGTGTCCGGGTAGGGAGGGATCAGCCACAATCTTTCACAGAGTGGCGTGGCTGAATTCTTTCTAAAATACACAGCCATCTCCACTGTCTTTAGAGCACGTGTGTCAAACTCAAGGGCTGCGGGCCACATCTGGCCTGTGAATTAATTATCTTTGGCCCACATGATAAAATCTATTGACTATTAAAGCTGGCACACCGGTATATCGCACGCACCACCATAATACTACAAATCCCACAATGCACTGCCCGTGCGCCTGCATGCTTTCTCGTCCGTCATTAGTCCTTTGGTATTGCACACTACACAACTTTCAACTATCCCTCTCCCCCAAAAATGGCTAAACGAAAGGTGGAAAACAGGGGGTTTCAAGACAGGTGGGAGGCAGCGTATATCTATACACCTGAATGTGCTCAACCTGCAGCTTCAGGGTCGGGGCTGTGTCATCACTGACATGTATGCTACAGTGAGGGCTTTTAAAACCTGCACCTGTGGGAGACGCAGATGCTGCAAGGAAACTTGAGCCGTTTTCGGCACTGCCAAACAATGAAAGAGCAGGTCGCTGTCGCTGTTTTCCCAACTACACACTTTGCTGAAAAACTCGGCATACTTGGTATTGACTTCACACGGTGATTTGTCGATTTTAAAGCCCCCCCCAAAAAAGCAGGTTTGAACTGCTCAGTAATCCATTTGCAGCTGACATGGAAAGCGCACCATCAAACCTCCAAATGGAGCTGATTGTGCTCCAATGTAGTGACACACTGAAGGCAGAATATGAGTCTGTGGGCGCTGCAGAACTCCCAGGCTGCTCAAACGCTCTCTATGTTTGGCAGCACATACTTGTGTGAACTGTTCTCTTTGATGAAGATGAAAACAAAACTTCACAAACTCTTACTGACGAACACCTTCACTCAATCCTGAGGATTTCCTCAGCTCAGAGTCCTGACCCCAGACATTGATGAACTTGTATCCAAGATGAGACACCAAGCTTCTGGCTCAGACTAGTGAGCCATCACAGAGCAGCAAACTGTGCTTTGACGCATTTTCGGTTTTTATTGCAGTTTCATTTTTGCTTTTCATTTTTTTCTCTTGCTACTACAGGACATTTGATTTTTCTTTTAAGTAAATTATTTTTGGCTGTTTGCCTGTTTTCACTTGAAATCACTCGGGAAAAACTGCAGATAGAGCCATGAGAAATTAACAAAACTGATTTTATTGCTTTTATTTTTTTTTCATCTATTTTATAATTGATATTGTTTTATAGGCAGTAATCTATAGGTCTTGTTAGTTACAGGTTCAATATGTGCAATAAGGTCGTTTCAATAAAGTTTTCAATAAACGCTGAACCCATCTGGCCCTTGACTTGCAGCAATTTTTTAAATTTCGGCCCCTTGTGTATTTGAGTTTGACACCCCTGCTTTAGAGCATTGAGCTCCAAGTTGTTCTGTTTGCACCTGTCTGCTCAATCTCCAACTTGTAGTCAGACTTATCCCCTTCAGAGATGAGTCTAATGACGGTGGTGTTGTCTGTGAACTTCAGGTACTTGACGGACTGATGACTGGAGGAGTAGCTGCAGACAGGTGGAGTCAGGTGCACTTAGCTGGGGTAGTTTGTCCTGTAGCAAAGCTGGGATGATGGTGTTGAAGACGGAGCTGTCCACAAACAAGATGCTGACGTAGGTTCCTGGGGGGTCGAGGTGCTGGAGGATGTAGTGGAGGGCTACGTTGACTGCATTGACTACAGACTTGTTGCCTCTGCAGGCAAACTGAAGGGGTCCAGGAGGGGCTGGTGATGGCTTTGAGGTGTGACAGAACAAGGCCAGGGCCAGAGGTCAGGGCGACTGTCATTAAGTAGGTATAAGGTAGATTCTCTGATTACTTTCAAACGTACAACTACCTTTACATTGCAGGTCAAATACATAAAAATGAATCAAACAGCTGGTGTTCCACTTCCCTCATTAGCACTGGCAACTATCCATAATGTATATAAAAGTGTGGATATGATCAGACTAACCTAGGCTGGAATACCTAGAGGCCTAGCTATGTGCACTAACAGTCTCTCCATCTTGTCTCATTGTCAAAGATGACAGGAGCTCAGTCATGCTGAGACCAAACCTGAGATCGTGACCACAGTCAGAACCAGCTCTTACAGATTAAGAGTTGTTTTTATGGAAGGTTTTTTTTCCTTCCTTCATAGACATGAGATTGAAGAAACAGAACTGCCTCTGTCCGGTACACAACAGCAGTTTGCGCATTTTAGAGAATACTCTCAGGAAAAACCTCTGACAAAACGCAGCATATTTAGTTTGGCACAGTACTGACGTAGTGTCATACGTGTGTCTTTATTACAAAAGGTTTGAGTGTAGCTCAGCCAATCATAATCAAAGACCAAATTATCTAGAATTATGTAGAAAGTACTAGTCCAACAGCAAGAAGCAAAAAGCGAACCCCTGCTAACATACTGAGCTAACATCACATCACATAACATCACAATCAGGAAACTCTGTAAATCACAGAGAGTTCAGGCGGAGCAGCCGGAGGACATCACTTAGTAACTTTAGTGCCGTATAACGGTATACACTTCTCATGGATAGTGCAAGAACAGACATATGAATGCTGCTCATATAAATGTTGAATAATACAATATGCAGTGGAAGATGAACCAGACAGGGCTCTCTGTTTTAAACCAAGCCTTTCAAAGCTGTGACCTTCAGAGATCTATCAGCAGAAATCTGCTATGTTTATTCTTTATACATTCGTCACATTTTTCATCCTTTCTTCTTTGTCTCTCTAGAACCAGTCTGTACTCAACCCCCATCGACTCCCTACTGTCCTCACCCCTACAGCTGTCTGCTCCACCTGCACCAGCCTCCTATAAACTTTCCACCAATCAAACAGATACATTCAGGGTGTGCTGCTGACAGACACACTGGCAGCAGCATGACACATAGCCAGTGTGCACCTTTTAAGAGATGTGTCAAGGCGGTCGTCACTCTGTTTAATTATGATATTGATGGGTCCTGAATGGTATTGGTGTGTGTGTGTTTACATGTGAGTTTGATGTGCCATCACTGCTGAAGCCAAGCCTCATGACATGACTTTCACAGCAAACAACCTGACTGAATATGTGTTGATATTTCATTGCCTGTGCCAAAGATGCTGCATGACATCCATTACATATACTATTATTATTATCATTATCACTATTGCTACCATATCTCCATCTCCAAGTTTATAGTTACAGTTATTGTTCTGCTACTGCAGTGCATCTATGTCCCAAGCAAGCTACAGTTCAATGCATATGTTGAATTAAATGATAGGCGCATACAGTAGCTTTATTGTATAGGAGTAGGCAGTGTAATATCTATGGTACATTGACTTGCATTTATCCAACAACCAACACCATGCAAGGTGGTAGCTCATCAAGAGTGGTACAGTGCCTTTTAATCCAAAACTCACCCATACACACACACAGGGAGAACCCCTCCTCATCTTGACTTGACAAAGACTCCGACTCTCTGGTTCCTCTCTGGAACCAGTCATGTTACTAACCTGTTGCCAGTTGACAGATTTTTACTGTCAATGTTTTATTGATTACTTCCACTGATCGTTGCAACCCAAATACTGATATACTGAGCCCAAACACAGACCACTCATCTCCAACATGACATGCTCTGCTCATAGAAATGTTCCATCAATGCATAGATCAGTGTCTTACACAGATGAGTTTGATTTGAACGTTGATCACTTAATGCTTCTGTGCAGGTGAGTCACAGTGTTAAAGAATGACAATGTTGAATCCACCATGTGCAGATGTGCCTGACCTTACACTGATGACTGAGTGATCATAAAAGAGAGTTTGATAACAAACTCATATTTGATCTGGATTTCACTGTTTCTGAAGATGCAAACTTCTGCCAATGAAAGTGTTCTGATACAGCAGCAGTCAAATGTTTTTGCACAGCTTCTCCTTCAATGTTTTTTCTTCATTTTTAGTTTTATACGTTGTAAATGAACACTTAGGACATCAAAACACAGATGGAATTATGTGGTGAATAAATACATGTAAACAAAGCAGAATATGTTTATGTTTACATTCTTCAAAGTAGTCACCTTTGCACAGTCTTATTTTAATTCAATATTATTCTGTGCTGAATTTATGTTTATGCTGACTTTAGACCTTTTTTGAGTGCAAGATCAGAGTCAGAACTGTACTCTCTTTTAACAAAAATACTTTTCAGTGCAGTCTCTGAAGTGCTGTGTGCATGCAGAAACATCATGCTCAATGTTTCACTGCTCTAGGTTTCTCATTTGAAATATTTACATTGTAACTGAAATAGGACCCAGCTCTCTATCTGGTCCATTTCAGACATCTAATGGTTCACATTTTGCTGTTTAAATAACTCTTTGTTGCCCCAGTCTGCACTTTGGGAAGCCAACACAATACATTTCAACATCAGTATGTCTGACTGACTACACTTATGTTCCCTTTCATGAAATCAAGGTAAAACCCTGCTACAAAAACATTTTTACCGTGGTGATGTGCTCAGAATTCAGTGGTTATTTGCATTGACTTGCTTCCATCTGTTGAATGCTTTAAGATCAGTGAGAAAAAAAACCCTACCCTGAAGCTATGAGGAGGGAATCAGGGCATATCAGTTTCCAAACACATTCCAGCCTACTGTACAGCAGCCACATCAGCACACATTGTGTGTGTAAGCACAGAAGCTCAGCTTGCTTCATCAGGATTCAGGGAAGGCTTCAAGGAGGAATACATTATCAAACTGTGATAGACTCTAAACCCCCATTCATACATAATAAATTATTCAGAGCTCTGTAAACTAAACTCAAAGTCAATGATAAATGCAATCCAGTCACCATAGGCTCATCCACACTTCATTAGGCCAGCATGAGTGCAGTGGAGACTAAAATAACAACAGAGCCAGAGATGAGAGCTTTTAGGTTGGTGCTGTAAGCAGGGTGATGCGAACGAGGGATTGAGGTGTGGAGGTGGAGAGGGAAAGAGAAAAAGAGAGCAGAGGGCTGAAGGTAAGACAGACTTTTACCAATACCTCATAAGAATTCCAGTCATATGTGTGCATTTAAAAGCTGCTGTGAGGTGGCTTCTGGGGATTGAATGGGACTGCAGTGTGAGTGTTTGGGAAAGTCACTCCACAGGACACATTTACAACACAAAGTCAAATTAAACAGTTTCTTCTCGACTTTGGAACTTCAAGACCCAATGAATCTCATCACCTAAATATTAACTGCCTAGCTTGTTGTAAATGCAAAGAGTTGAAATTCATTCACAGCAGTCTGAACCCTCCAGACACAAAGAGAAGGTTCAAAAGATGAAGCAAGATGTCCTATTTACCTAACACACACACTGGACAGAGGAAGCAGCCATTCCTCCACAAAAAGTCAGAATTAAAAATCCTCATCAATCATCTGCTCACAAATTCACTGGCTTCTCCTCACATCAGCTTATGAATGACACCAGAAACACAGACTTGATTTCCCCCCAGTTCAGCCAAGCTTTTTGTAGGATGCCACATCTTAACATATTTGGCCCATCCATCTTGACCACAAACAGCCTCACTGTAGTGTCTTGCCGTTGGTACACAATGTTATGTTCTATAGCTCCAAGAAGTGGAACACACTGACCATGTTCTCAGTCTGACATTAGTCTCTTTAAGTGCAGGTGCTTCCCCTGAGGTATCACTGATGCTGAGGCGCCCGTGTCCACCTCCATCTCCAGCTCTTTTCCATTTATCTGCATTGTTGACTTGATGAGCTCAGCCCTTGGCTCGCTGAGCGCGATGAGGTTGAACATGGCTTGCCTGACTTCTCATTAAACACACGATGAATGGCACATGGCTGCATACTCCTGTTAGCTTGTTGGATGTCTTTAGTATTATTTGCTGCTTTTTCCATTGCCTGAACAATCTCTTGCACCTTCTTCAATGTGTGTGGCTTCTCCCAACAACTGGTGCTGCATGGCGTCATCACTGATGCCACAGACTAACCTGTCGCACAGCATGTCAATCAGGGCCATGAGTATGAAACTTGAATCATTGACGTCCACTACATATATTACTACTGTCATTATTGCTAACATATCTCCATTACAGTTTATAGTTAGTTAATGATTTGCTCAACCCCCCTGATGAAATGTATATCCAAGGAGCCGAGTGTCCCTTGCCTGGACGTGGGCCACCAGGGCCCTCCCCGGAGCCAGGCCTGGGGGTGGGGGTGTGCTGGGAACATCTGGCTGAATCTCCTGTCAGAAAGAGCTTCAACTCCCACCACCGTCCCGTGGGAGGCAGGGGACATTGAGTCCGAGTGGACCTTGTTCCGGTCCTCCATTTTCGAGGCGGCTGACCGGAGCTGTGGCCGTAAGGTGGTCGGTGCCTGTCGTGGCAGCAGCCCCCGAACCCGCTGGTGGACACTGGCGGTGAGGGATGCCATCAAGCTGAAGAAGGAGTCCTACAGAATCTTTTTGGCCTGTGGGACTCCTGAAGCAGCTGACGGGTATTGACGTGCTAATCGGAGTGCGGCCTCGGCGGTTGCAGTGGCAAAAACCCGGGACATTGGGGCAGTGCCTCTGGACTGGCAGACCGGGGTGGTGGTTCCCCTCTTCAAAAAGGGGGGACCGGAGGGTGTGCTCCAACTATAGGGGGATCACACTCCTCAGCCTCCCTCAGTCTTTTCGGGGGTCCTGGAGAGGAGGGTCCACAAGATTGTCGAACCTCGGATTCAGGAGAAGCAGTGTGGTTTTCATCCTGGTCGTGGAACTGTGGACCAGCTCTATACCCATAGCGCGGTCCTGGAGGGTGCATGGGAGTTTGCCCAACCAGTCTACATGTGCTTTGTGGACCTGGAGAAGGCGTTCTACTGTGTCCCTCGGGGAGTCCTGTGGGGGGTGCTCTGGGAGTATGGGGTTCTGGACCCATTAATACGGGCTATCCGGTCCCTGTACTCTCGGTGCCAGAGCTTGGTCCGCATTGCCGGCAGTAAGTCAGACCCGTTTCCCGTGGGAGTTGGACTCCGCCAGGGCTGCCCTTTGTCACCGGTTCTGTTCATAACCTTTATAAACAGAATTGCTAGGCGCAGCCAGGGCGTCGAGGGGCTGCGGTTCAGTGGCCTCAGGATTGGGTTGCTGCTTTTTGCGGACGATCTAGTCCTGTTGGCTTCATCGGAGTGTGACCTTCAGCTCTCTCTGGAGTGGTTTGCAGCCGAGTGCGAAGCAGCTGGGATGAGAATCAGCACCTCCAAATCCGAGGCTATGGTTCTCAGCCGGAAAAGGGTGGAGTGCAGCCTCCGGGTCGGGGATGAGATCCTGCCTCAAGTGGAGGAATTCAAGTATCTCGGGGTCTTGTTCACGAGTGAGGGAAGGATGGAACGCCTTGGGGTCCCCCTGGGAGAGCTGGATGAAGTGGCCGGGGAAAGGGAAGTCTGGGCTTCCCTGCTGAAGCTGCTGCCCCTGCGACCCGAATCTGGGCGAGACAGAACTTTAGCTTGTTGTTTGTTTTGAAGCGAGTTTCTATCGAAGCGGAGCTGTCTTCGCGGAGAAACACACGAACAGCCAATCAGCTAACAGACGGGCGGACCCAGCGTGCGGAAACAGCCTATCATATCCCTGGACGTCACCAGCAACAGGCAAACAGCCAATCATTCAGCAGCTGTGTAGTTCGGTTGTAGTTCCATGTTGGTTTGTTTACAAAGGAGTAGCATGCAGTGAGAAGCCGGGATGAGAGCAGAGGCGGCCGCTATGCAGCGGAGACTGGCACCGGTAGTTTAGTAATCCACGGTAGTACCGTCGTGTAAAATTTCTAGTATAGTAGCGACGGTTATGATTTGGCACCGCGGGGTACCGGGTATACCGTGGGTATCGTGCAACTCTAGATTTGATTTGATATGGCTCTGGGTGGTGGTCTTGCACCATCTTCACCAGCTCCTTAAATCCTATACCTCCTGGGATACACGGCATGGCCATGTTGTGTATCAGTTTATTAATCTTAGCCTTGCACAGACTGAGAAGGATGGAGTGTTTCTTGTCCTCTTCTGTAATGTCATTTGTGAGGAAAAAGTGCGTCTGTCCATTTCCACATATTTACTAAGTGAACCAGTGAACCAACAGTAGCAATGCTAAGACTATACAGAAATGTCTTCTTTGACCAAACTCAGTTTTCATCCTGGTTGCATGTGCTGTCAGCATAGAGATATAGAGAGAGGGGAGGGAGAGGGAGTCCCCCAGCAGTCTAATCCTATGGCAGCATAACTAAGGGATGACCTGAGCCAGCCCTAACTATAAGCTCTATCAAAAGGAAAGTCTTAAGTCTATTCTTAAAAGTGTTGACCGTGTCTGCCTCCTGAACCCAGAATGGTAGTTTGTTCCACAGAAGAGGAGCCTGATAGCTGAAAGCTCTGGCTCCCAATCTACTTTAGGAGACTATAGGAACCACAAGGAACCCAGCGTCCTGAGAGCGCAGTGTTCTAGAGGGGTAAGGTAAATATATATAAATTATGAATCACCTATCCAACAATTTTGACCTAAACAGTCATCATTTCTATGAAGTGTGATGTACAGTACCAGTACAGTACAATATCAAGGGACTTTTACCCTGTCTGTTGTCTTTACCAAATGTTCATACAGAACTTGGGAAGAGGACATTTGGATACTCTACTACTGGATGCACCCTCAGACTGGAATGTATTACAGAATATTATAGATATTATATAGATATAGATCTGATTTCTTTGAATGCTTTTACATCCATTCAGAAAGACAGAATCATGATGATGTTGATTTTGTGAATTTATAGCTTCTACTGAGATTTTATCATTTTTTAAATTATTATGTGTCGTAATACTATCTGTTTGTTTTGTATCTGTTTTAACTGACCTGTTCTTAGTCTGTGCTGATGCCTGCCTTGACCAGGAGTCCATTCAAAAAGAGTTTTTAATCTCAATGGGGTCTTTCCTGGTTAAATAAAGGTTAGATCAATAATTCTGACAAAGCATCTTATATTTTCTTTTTTGAATCTTACAGTTTTTTCTTATTCATTGTTTGACCTACCAAGAATAAATCATTAATAGGCAGCAAATGTATGCAATGTTAAAAGTTGAAATTTTTTAGAGATACTGTATCTAAATTGTTTCTTTTTAGGTCAAAATTGTGAGATAGATAATTCGAAGTGATACTTAGTCAAAGTGACTCAGTGACTAAATATTCCACCTCAAGCAGCTGTTTGAGCATGAAACCCCGCTTCTCTGGGGATATCCTTGACTGCACCAATCTGCAAAGTGATTTTTAGTTATGATTACACTCAGATTAGTCAGACATGGCGGAAGTATAAGTCTGTCCAAGGAGTTCCAGCATCAGCTCGGAAATAATGACAGCACTTGACTTGAGTTGCTGCATAAATCAGTGAAAGAGATTGAGCAAATGACAGAACAAATCTGCCAAGACACAGGCTGCACAAGGAGAGGTTTAAAGGGTTTGTTGGCATGGTACCAGACTCCCTCTGTGTATAAGAGGACATATCAGAATGCATGGAGTTACTGACAATGTAATTACTGCTGGGAAATGTCCTCATTTATAATAATGTTCCTCTAAGTGGGCTGCAAATGTGATCAAACCTGTAGTACTATGACTGCAAAGGATAGTGGACTCCAGATAACCACACATCATAAAATCACATAGCTTTATAAGAATGCAATACTAAACCACTTGTGTGGCCTGGTTGATATGTCAAATCAAAAGCTTCTCCATAGATAAGCTTCTTCACTGCTAAATCATGTATCATCATGTATGTTTCATGTATCACTCAACTCATGAAGAAGTCATTCTAAGTAGAATTGTGCTCTTTAAAACCTTGAATTGATAAATTCCTAAAATCTTTGCGGTATTGATTGCAACTGTATATGGAACTTTTTACCAGTGATGAACAGAATGTGAAACATCTTGGTGTGACTTGGAGTAACAGTGTTTGCGAGGACACACAGCAGCAGATCCCAGGTGCACACCGTTCACTGTTGTGGACACTGGCCTTATATGAATCCCCCTCTCCTCCTCCTCCTCCTGACTCAGGCTGGCTTTGGTGATGTGTCTCTGTCATGGACTCCCCAGTTTACATATTGTAATCTGTGATCTCATCTGGGTCCTCCTAGGGCTTAGCGGTCACATGCGCGGACAGCACTTTTTTAGCCCCCATGTCCACAGTCATGTTCACTGTTGAATTAGGGGTGTTATGGACACGTATGTGGGCACTTACACTGCCATCTGGTGGTGTCAGAAGAGCCTAACATACTACGGTAAAAATTAAATATGGCAGCGAACACGAGGGAAGATTCAAGTGGCAGCTCCATAAACAAACGTCGACCAGGTAAGAAGTCCTGTCTTATTTTATGGCTTATCCTTATTTATATATTTATAGAAGCGTTGGATGTTTGTAATGAAGAGCAAATTTGGGAAAAAAAGTGTAAAAATAAGAACTTAGCATGTCGCTAAACATGACGTACACGTACGTGTATTCATGGACCGACTCTCCTCAAAACAGCTAATATGCTAGTAAACATGCACACATATAAAATGAGAAAGAAAATCTCCAGTGCAGCTAAAAAGCTGTAAATTGTCTAAATGAAATAAATAACCATTCAATCACTAAATACATACATACATATGCCGATTAGTTGGGTTGAAAATGTTAGTCAAATGTGATATGCTAGTAAACTAAACGAGCTTACAGCTAACTCTGGTGCAGCTAAGAGCAGGATATTGTAGCATTGAAATAATTTACAAAAAAAGCCAGACCATAGCTGGCTGATGGTTGAAGTTTCATGTCTGAACTCCAAACTCTTTTGCCATAACCAAAGCCACCAAACAGGAAGTTTGCCAATATCTCTGTGATGCCTTGATATCGACACGAAATTTGGTGTATGGACTCCATTGTATTACTCAACACTAACTAATGACTATTGGTGTATTAGGATTTGGTGTCTTCACGTGCACTCCAATCGAAAAGGGGTCGTTCATGCTTGAATGGGAGTTGATCCCAAAAGAAGAACGGGACAAGATGCAAAAAGAGTACTCGGACAAGAAAAATGCCTTCCTCTTTGACTTTGTATGGGGCAATGCCACATGGTGGTAAGTAAAGGCCCATTTGAGATGAGATACTTGACAATATTATCAGTACTCGAGTTGAGGGGGGATGGGGGGGGATGGCATCCCCCCTGTGGGGAAAATTGTCAAAATCATCCCTCTTCTAAAATGGTCATCCCTTCTTATGTCAGCGGTTTTCAAAGTGTGAGGCGCGCCTCCCTTGGGGGGCGCCAGAGGACTTCAGGGGAGGCGCGGCGAGGGAAAAAATAATAAAAAAAATATATCTTACAAAGATATGTGTCTCATCACTGTGCGATGAAAACTCGGCGAGCTAGCCCCCAAAGAGTAGCAACAAAAATCCACAAAACGACACAGTATGTCTGATCTTTGCTGTTTCGTGTCAAAAGTTCTATTTCAGCGCGAAGAAACGCTGCTATGTCCCCTGCTAATGTCTCTGCTTGAGTTTGAATCAGTCATGAAGCTCCTGGTTGTTTATATAAAGACAAAGAGGCTTTGACAGTGAAGTGAGACCTCTTGCTGCGATATACCACCTTTGGGTTTACTACATTCTGGATCGTCATTGGTGGGTCAAAGGTGAATGTGGGCGGTAGTAATAGATTCTCCTGACTCTGATTGGTCGACAGGTGACAGGTGTCAATCATCCACTCTGTGTTGTTTTAGCCTGAGCAGCACCGCTAGCTGCTACCTGCTGCTTTATTATCTTTAATACCGCTTGTTTCAAACATCGCGTCGTCTTAAAACTCGAAGTCTTCTTTCCTCCTCCTTAAATTGTGTTTTTTTAAGTGAAGATGTTTATTAACAAAAATGTGTTTAAATGTATTTAAATGTTTAAAAACACACAAAGATGTTAAAAACATACACAAAGTTGTGTTTAAAAAAATATTTGAGCACATTCACAAATAAAGATATTTAAAATGTTTTTACAAATATGTTTAAAAAAGATGTGAATGACATGATGTCCATAGTTAAGTGGTTATTGTTTCTTTCCGTTAAATAGTATTGTCTTGTGCAGACCATGCAACTGAGAATGCAAGCTATGAATCAGATGGGATTTAGGATTTGCCATGTCTAGCCAGTCACCCTAAAATTGACTAGAATGCAGGAAATTGCATCTAAGAAATACAAAATTTTCAGGCAAGTCCTGCCTGAAAGCAGAGGCAGTGGCTCTTAAACAGCGCGATTGGGCTGCTATCAAGTACTACATCCACAATAAAATAATTGCGCTAAAAAGGAAGATGAGTAAATAGAATGAGGTTCAATTCATTCATTGAAGGTTTAAGTTGTTCAACATTGAAGTTCTGCTGTTAAATGCTGAGATGCTCCTGCTTTGATTTTCAACAATCATGATTGTTAAGGAAGTTATCAGCATTGTGTTATTCTAAGGATGCTTAGTATATGTTTTGTTTAGTTTGTTTTTGTTTGATTTATTGATGTACATTTATAGAATGTGCCCTAGGTTCAATTCATTCGCATGTCATCCGAAAAGCTTCTTAAGTTTTAAGAGACCAGTGTGGGAATCCCTGGTGTTTAACCCAGGTGGGGACCACACCTTGGGTGGTCGTCCTGAGAGTTGTACCCACTGGGGTTAAATACCTGGGATTCCCACACTGGTCTCTTAAAACTTGAGAAGCCTTTCGGATGACAGGCGAAATGTCTTCAATAAGCAAAAGAAGTCCAGATGCCTTCAACTGAGAAAGCTCAGTATTCGGTATGTTCAGTATTTTATACCTTTATATAAATGCTGTGCTAAGTTGTTCTGCTGTTAAATGCTCAGATGTTCCTGCTTTGATTTGCAGTGCATCATTATTGTTAAGGAAATTTTTTGAAGTTGATTGTTATAGTTTGTTAAGTTTTCAGTATTGCATTCTCAGGATGCTCAGCATATGTTTGTACTGTTTTGTCCATTATTGGTGTAAATGTACACAATTTGCCAATTTAAAAAGTAAGAAAAAAGAAAGTATCCCATGTCTTTGTTTTCATGAACATTTACTGCAACTTTCAAAAATGCAATACAATTATAAGAACTGAACAGTAGACTGACCACATTTTTTAGCTATGACACTTTTTAAGACTCTATACAGCCTAGTTTTATCCAGTTCTATTTATGTGAACACCTGACATTTTTGTCAGAGTTTATCTACTCTTATTATGTGGATATTTCACATATATCTAACAGAAATCAAGTTAAAATATACAGACTCAATCTTTAACTGGTCTTTATAAGTCACATACAATTGAAAAATTGTGTGTATCTATGGGTTTCATAATTCACCTAAACTTGAAGTGTGTTATGTTACGGCACTCATAAGTCACCTAAACTTGACAATGTACTCATAAGTAGCATTAAAGTCAGGTTTGACAAAAATGTAGCCCTAGCCAAAAACACATTCCTGGAACCAAATGGAGGAAACCATTTGATTCCCAAGCCTCTAGGACCTTGGCAAAGGCATGTACCCATTTTTCACAGTTTTGTCATACGTCCTGATATATCCTGTAAACACGTATGTGTGGGTGGGTGAGTGTGAGTGTGTGTAACTAGTCACATTCCTCCTCCAACTCCTCTCTTCTCAGATTCTGTGAAGGTCATCAAGTGACCCCTGGGCCTCCGTAAGCGGGGTCCTTCTGTCCTCAGTGATTACACCCTTTCTTTTTTTTTACTTTACAAATACAAAATGTCAGATGAGCCATACTGTAACCGTGACTGTCAAAAGGGGGCAAAACATTTGTTTTGTTTTTTCACTATGATGTGTTTTCATTTTGTTAACCGTGACAATTATTATTTGAATGATTTATATTTTGGGGCGGCAGTAGCTCAGTCCATAGGGACTTGGCTTGGGAACCGGCCGGTTCAAGTCCCACATGGACCAAAAATATGGAAGGTGGACTGGTAGCTGGAGAGGTGCCAGTTCACCTCCTGGGCACTGCCGAGGTGCCCTTGAGCAGGCACCGATCCCCCACAACCACTCACTGGGCGCTGGTCTGGCTGGCTGCCCATCACTCCACCATTCTCTCCACGTTTGCATGTCTATAAGCCCTTGTACCTTGTACTGCATGTGTGTGTCTGGGTTAAAATGCATGTCAAAATTAAAAAAAAAAATAAAAAAAAGAGTGAAAAAAGAATTTCCCCATTGAGGGATAAATAAAGTATATCATCTTCTTCTTCTTCTTCTTCTTCTTCTTCTAGTCTGCTTATCGTGCATACATTGGATTGTAAATACATTGGATTGGAATGTGACACTGATAGATGTATAGTTTGTTGGTACTGGTATGTATATTCACCTGCAAGGTTTGAGTCATGGTGTGTTTCATGTTCTCACCAAAAGTAACACACCCTTGAGTTGCTCCCTCATGCTGGAAGGATGCCAGAGATGAGTTTGTCACCAATCTTTTGATATCCAACTTCATATCAGACCTTTTTTTTTTTATTTCAGACATTGTACGGCTCTCTGATTACTAATTCCAGAGGACAAACCACAAAACGAAAAGATTTTTTCTGACCTTCACCTCGGAGATCAGCACCTCAATCACATACTCTGCAGCATGGTTGATTGATGTCTTCCATGGCTTTGCAGCTGCCTCGAAGGATTTCTTCTCCCTTACTTACAAAGCTCTTCATGGTCATGTACCATCATATCTAAAACTACCTTACTACCCCTCTAGAACACTGCGCTCTCAGGACGCTGGGTTCCTTGTGGTTCCTATAGTCTTCAAAAGTAGATTGGGAGCCAGAGCGTTCAGCTATCAGGCCCCTCTTCTGTGGAACAAACTACCATTCTGGGTTCGGGGGGGAAGACACAGTCAACACCTTTAAAAGTAGACTTAAGACTTTCCTTTTGATAGAGCTTATAGTTAGGACTTTTGTTATGATATGATGCTATATAAATCAAATTTAATTGAATTTGCGAATTTGTGAATTTATGTCTCTGGGGCAATGCCTGGTGTACTACTTGAGAAAACATAAGCAGTAACTTTGGCTGTTCTTACTCTCAACTTTAGATAGACATTGTTGCTGTACCAGAAAAGATGTAATTTCATTCTGTTCCTCCAAATTGCCCTACAGAGAGTTTTGATCTTTGTTATTTTGTCCACATTAAGCATTAAAGGTGCTTCAGTTCGGCATGCAGGTCCTAACTGGAGCGCCTTTGGGCATGAAATGTAAACTTCATAACGTAAAAGGGTTTGCAAACAGCGCTGATTCTTAAACTTGTGAGAAGAAGCATGTAACACGTAATACATAATATAGCAGCCAGCTGTCCACGGCAGCATGCTGAAGGCCTCAGAACATGAAGCCATCTGTTCTTGCTGAAGTGTCTTCTATTCTGTAGATACCATCCACATGAAACACGATTATCTGTATTTTTCCTGTTCTGTGTCCTCTGTGGAATCGTTGACCTGCATGTGTGTGTCTGTGTGTGACTGTGTATATGTGCTACATCTAGGTAAGTTAGTAAGCCTGTCCTTTAACATGCTTCTTATTGGCTTGGTTCCCTAATGACTGCTGCTCGATAGCTTTTATATCCTCATTCTCACTTCCTGAAATGGCTTTACACCATGGCCAAGGTCAACAAGATGGGATGGTGATAAATGAAACTCATTCTGCTTCTCTCCCCCTCTCTTTATATAAACCTGGAAGTTTCTTATAGGGCATGCTTGATTAAATCCATTCATATTGAAGACAGCAATGTGAAATTTCCATTCAAATTGTTTTAATGCTAATACGAGGCTGAGTGGGGAATAGGAAAGAGCTGTCTGTTATAACTGCTCCTTAAAACTGAATATATGGTAGCAAATCCTTACAATGACACTTGAAACCAAGTCTGATGGACTCTGATTTAGAGTCAGTTACATTTGTACATTTTGGATAAAATTAAGGTTAGCTTAGGTTTGATAAATGGAAAATGGACCGTACTTATATCTCCTTTCTAGTCTTCCAACCATTCAAAGCACTTTTAATCCAGCCTCTATTTAAGCCTCTCTGGTTCATACACTCGCTGCCAGATTGTTCTTAGTCTTCATGCAAGACTCTCCAGCATTTTCGCTTGGACCTTAGGTGTCAAACTCTGGCCCGCAGTGTAATTATATTTGGCCTGTGAGGCAATACCAAATGACTACTAGAGCTGGCCCGCTGGTATTATACAGCGCATATACCGCTAATACTACAAATCCCAGAATGCTCTGGAAATCCTCTGTTGACAATAGTCATAGCAACCTCATGCTGCTACTGGCACCGTGCTACCCATCCCAAAAAAAAAAAAAAAAAAAAGTCAGAAAACAGCCTGGCCCTTCAATGAGCATTTTCAAATGTGAGCCTGAGCAGAAACACAGTAGCTGTCTATATGACCAGCTGATGGAAAAGGGAAAAGATTTCGTTGCATTCTCCCTTGCTGTGGATGAGAGCAGCGACACATCTGATACTGCCCAGCTGGCAGTCTTCATCCGTGGAGTGGACTCAAATGTGTGTGTTACAAAGGAACTTTTGGGATTAAAATCAATGCATGGCACAACCACGGGAAAGGAAATCTTTGAAGAGGTTTCCAAATGTGTAACTGAAATGAAGCTGACTTGGGATAAACTTGTGGGATTAACGACAGATGGTGCGCAAGCGATGTGCGGCCCAAAGAGTGGACTGGTGGGCAGGGTACGGGAGAAGATGTGGGAGGAGAACTGTGTGGGTGAGCTAACTGTTTATCACTGAATTATACATCAAGAAGTACTGTGTGGCAAAGCCGTAAAGATGGAACATGTTATGACCACAGTAACACAAGTAGTTAACCTTATAAGAGCCAAAGGTCTAAATCACCGCCAGTTTAAGTCTCTTTTGGAGGAATGTGTTTCGGAATACGCAGACGTGCCTTATCATACAGAGGTGAGATGGTTAAGCCAAGGAAAAGTACTGAACAGATGTTTCGAGCTCCATGAGGAAATATGTTTCTGGAAAGCAAAGGGAAAGACACAGCAGAGCTCCAGGAGCAAAAGTTTCTGTGTGAGCTGGCCTTTATGTGTGACATCACGAGCCATCTCGATGCGCTGAACCTGCAGCTTCAGGGATGTCAATAGTCTAGTCAATGAGAGCACTCACACAGGGCGCGTCTCAGAAGCATCCCAGATAGGGGTGGCACGGTACATGTATTTATGTTGAACCGTCACGGTATGGGGGTCACGGTTCGGTACGCGCATTTTCACGGAGAATACACGGTACAAAAGATTGATGTTGAACTGAACACGGAACTATCGTTTCACGAGGGAGTTCCTTCAGGACACATTTAACCTTGCACATGCAAACTCTGATTGGTCCTACGCCAGCTCTTCGCCTCTGGTAGGTTAGTTGTGGTTGTGAGTAGGCTAACATGAGACGAGACGAAATATGTTCGTCAACGAGCCCTTTTCCCTTGACGAAGACGAGACGACACAATGTTCCAAAAACACTGACGAAAAATGTGCCAATGTGCGTTTTTGTTGACAAATAAAAACAAGATGAAAATGTCATGCAAGAAATAAAAAATGAACAAAATCGTCCTCCTTGTTTTTGTCTAGAAAGTCCAGTCCTGCTGTCATGTGTTTGTGCCAGCACTTCTTTTACTGTAGCAACGTCACGGCCACACGTTTGAGAACAAACAGCATAGAGGAGAAACACAGTGTACGGACAGTGCAATATAGAGCATGAAACAGACCTTAGAAGTCAGGACCAACCCGGCCCGGGCCCGATAGAATTCGACCCAAGCCAAGCCCGGCCCGTTTTGATTGACAGCTTTGTAGAGCGTTATTAAAATGTGCGCATATGGCATAACAGTCAAGAATGAGTCTAGCCTCCCCATTTGTGCTAAACACTAACAGTGATGGACTCATCCTAATTGAACATTTTAGTAGATGCAAATGGCATACAATCAATTTATTTATACTGAAATTTAACAATTGCATGTAGAAGATGACAGAACATGTCATAATAGGATGTACCTGCTATTAGTAGATTAAAAAATGAAATCAAGTGCATATTAAGTGTGTATTGAAACAACAGACAAGACACTTAGCAAAGTTGCATTGAAGATGAATTCGTTCAATTCAATCAAGACATTTAATTTAATGTGTTAGCTGTGGAACACAAGTAAACTGGAATTAATAAACAAAAAAAATACTCCTGAAATAAATAGAAAAAGACTAAAATGTTTTGACTAAAACTGGACTAAAATACCCCGTGTAACAGAGCAGGTGGAGACATGCAGAATTACAGCTGTGTGTGAAAGTTTGTGCACCCCTTTAAAAACAGCATATGGTCATTTTTTAATTGAAAAATTAAATTTTGGAAAAATTATTTTTGGCGCGAGCCACTGCTAAACCTAGTAAATTTCAACAGAGCACTGCGCACCAGACAGGAAATCCGACACCGAATCAACGTAATAAACTTCCGCCCCCTTTCAGAATAAAACACAATACACAGTTCATGTAGCTTATCACAACTTCACATCAACATTAAGTCATGACCGGTGGCACCAGGTCAGCAGTCAATCGATCAAAGGGTCTCAACATGAACGATGAGAGACTAATTGTTGAAGTGGAACAACACACAATAATTTATGACACAACAGATGCTTATTATAATCTCTTCCACGTCGGAGAAGCAAAGTCAGCGGTTTGTTGTTGTTTTTTTTATACACTGTTTATCGCGTCCAGGATTCTCGCGTGATCTCGTGTGAATACGGCCGGCTCGCTCCGCTGCCGTTACGCGGCTGACACGTGCCCGGTGTGAGTTGACGCCGGGCAATGCTTTTTTACAGCGTACTGTACAGTATGAACGCGGATTGTGTTCTGCGTCCTAAATTGACTAAGGGAGAACCGCACATCTGTTCTGCGTCCTGATTAACTAAGGGAGTACTGTACAAAATGCGCGTAAAAAGGTGTATAAAAGTGTGTGGTTAGGGGTTTTACAGCCTTAAAACATGTATAATAACTGTAAAACTTACTTCGCGGATTTTGTTTATTGCGGGTTATTTTTAGAACGTATCCCCCACGATAAAGGAGGCCCCACTGTATAAATAAAATTGAAATAAATTGAAAAGACAAACAGTGATGATCAGTAAAAAAGAGAAAAATAACTGAGCTGTACTGTCATCAGGAAAGAGGTGTGTGTGTGTGTGCACGCATGCATCTTTCCTTAATGTGTGCTTTTTCCTAACATTACCGTGGTCAGCAGATAAGGGACAGAGTTATAGTGGGGTAGTGTGTGGGGGTGTGGAGGTGTGAGAGTGGTTGCTTTTTACCTCTGTGTCCATCCATCCCTCCCTCCTCTGTCCTAGGGGAAGCCACACTCCATTGACTTTAAATATTCCACTTTCTCTCATTTCTATTCCCCCTTTCTCTGACCTTTCCCAGATAGCTCTCTCATTTTCATTCCCCATCTCGCTGACCTCTCACAGACAAGCCAGCCAATTATTTCCACTTTACACCCATAAAGAGCAGCGGGGTGCAGCCGCGGTCACACAAGGGCACAAAGGACATATGGTGCAGAGCTGTGTGTGTGTGTGTGTGTGTGTGTGTGTGTGTGTGTGTTGAGGGGGAGACTCAGTGTCCTATCATCTGCCCAAGGGACTGCAGCTGTACTAATTTTCACCAAACATCACGCCACATTATCCTCCCTATACTGAAAACTGTCGGTTCTGTCTGAAATGAAAGTAAAGTAAGTTTATCACTGAACATGCTGCCATTAAACCTGGAATAGTCTTCCACTACAGTGTCTAATCATAACAGCTTGAAGAAATAGCAGCATTTTCTCTTCTCTTTTTCTCTGACTTTAGTGTGAGCTTCAAAGTTAATGACTGACTGACGTGATTTAAAAAAAAGAATGAATTCATAAATCATTGTGGAAATGTCAAAATGTCTTTCATCAAACATGAAAACATGAAGTACTTCAGAAGTTTGATTGGAACGTTGATGGACATATACATACATATATTACTTTATCTTTATCTATGTATCTGTATTTACAACCTATGTTACCCATACATCAGAAGACTTTGTAAAGATTTGGAAAAAACTATCAGCTCACACCTGCTCACATCTAAAGTGTTTAGAGTTTTTAGTCACAGCTCAGACTGAGCTTTTATGAAACTGTAAGTCTTGCAGGGTCACTATTTACAAGACTACAACTAGATTCTTGTAGCATTTTTTTTTACCACCATGCAAAAGTTTTCCATCATGCTCTTAGTAGAAACTTACAAAATGGAGGAGAAGCAGCTTTTGGCTACAGCTGCTCTAGTGTGTGCAGTGGTTTGTGCCGAAAAAAACAACAAAAAGAAGAGAAGAAGACGCCACAGAATGTGGGCATGGCCCTGGTTATATGGACGAGGACATCAAGGTCTATCTGTCCTACAAAAGGAACTGGAGGAAAGTTATGACAATATTGCTAACTACTGCCATTTGGATTAATCAGTTAGAATAACTTCAACATATTATGTTGACTACACTGTCAGAGATTATTTTTTAAATCCCACCCATCCTTTATGACAATGTCTATATCGACCTCTTATGTATATTATAACACTCACATAATATCTGAATTATATTGTCCTGGCAAAGGTTACCAAAAAGCATAAACCCTTTTTTCTCTACTTTTGGCATTTTTAACCAAGCAAATGACAGAAGTACAACCACTAATAACAAAGCAAAACACCCGCTTTGGATGGCCATCAGTGCAAGGGACTAATGCTGAGATTTATGGCCACAGGTTTGTATGAAGGACATTACCATTGCAAAATTTAATATTTTGAAATAAAATGTAATTATGCACAATGTCTTATTTTTCCATATATCCAAGAGACTTTTTCATATTTTTCAATTAAAAAAATGACCATATGCTGTTTTTAAAGGGGTGCACAAACTTTCACACACAGCTGTAATTCTGCATGTCTCCACCTGCTCTGTTACAGTTAAATGGTGAGTCTTGTATTTCTATACTATTTCCATACAAGGTGAAACCTTTAAATCCCTGGGGTTCCAATACCGTATGGGAAGCACGACGGTATCACAGATTGTCCTCTCCACGTGTGAGGCTCTCTATGAGGTCATGAAGGAGGATTACCTCAAGGTGAAAAAGTAACACTTAACAAACATCTGTAATCTTACATTGGACAGTGCTCATATGTAAATGAAACATTATTACTAATTGTAGCGTACTGGATATGTGTGTTTGCAATTGTTTTGTAGACACCAACATCAGAGGCTGGAGCTATTGCTGCAGACGTCCTTGAGAAGTGGCAGTACCCAAATTGCCTGGGTGCACTGGATGGCAAACACATGTATATACAGCCCCCTGGTCATTCAGGCAGCACATTCCGCAATTACAAAGGCCGCTTTTCTGTGGTATTAATGGCAGTTGTGGATGCACATTATAAATGTGCGTATGTGAGTGTAGGGGCCCAGGGCAGACTGTCAGATGGTGGTTTGTTTGCCCACTCTGACCTCTGCAGAGCAATGGAAGCAGGCCTTCTTAATGTACCCCCACCAGAACTCCTGCCTAACACAGACACTGTCATGCCGTACATGCTTGTTGCAGATGATGCATTTCCCCTACGCAATGACCTGCAGAAGCCATTTTCACACCGACAGCTGGACCATGACCAGAGAATCTATAACTACAGGTTGTCGAGAGCTAGGCGAGTTGTGGAAAATGCATTTGGCATTCTTGCCAACAGGCTCCAGGTCTTCAGAACTAACATTAGTCTAGATCCTGACAAGGTTGTCAAAATTACACTTGCCTCATGTGTGATCCACAATTACTTGAGAGCACACAGATCAGAGCCCTATGTGCCACCTACCTTGACAGACCGAGAGATTGATGACCATGAATTCATGCCTGGATCCTGGAGGCAAGAAGGCCAGGGGGTGTTCCATGATCTGGCAAACAACAGAGCACGCAATCCAACACAAAGGGCTTAAAAACCTGAGGGACATGATGAAGGACTACTTTAACTCACCAGAAGGCCAAGTACCATGGCAGGAGCACCACATATAACGTGTGCACAAGTATGATGATGTGATATCCCCAGAGATGTATAAAGTACTGGAGTTAAGGAGTGGAGTAGAAGTACAAGTGCTATATCAAAAAACTGACTTCAGTAGAAGTTGAAGTGTTCTTTAAACACCATACTTAAGTAAAAGTACTAAAGTATTCAAAATGTTTTGTACTTAAGTACTGCAAGTAGAAGTATGTAAAAAATTGCTACTCAAGTACTGAAAGTAAAAGTACAAGTAAAAGTACATGTACTGTTGTTTATATTAATGTATTTCAAATATTTATTCAGGAATAACTTCTAATGTTACAGTGTTACAATGTTCATGGTAGAGTTCTATGATTTCTAGTGATGTGTCGGTCACAAATGATCCGGCTCTTTGAAGTGAACGACGGGAGCCGGCTCCTCATTTAGGGAGCCGTTTTTTTTTTCACTTCGGTGCCTCACTGTCTCGTCTCGTTTTTCTCCACTTTTTGTGTGAAAGCTGCACATAATCGGTCAAGATGTATAGCAGCATCCACGGCAGGGGTCGCGGAGGACAAACACGACAGGAGGGAGACGAGAGACATTATTTATGACATTATTGCATTACTTTGGGTGATTAATTATTATTAATAGTTAGTACGTTTTATTTATATAGCACATTTTTACACCGCATGCACTGACCAAAGTGCTTTACAATGTCAAAAATAAAATAAATAAAATATAATAACATTTACAAATATAAAATAATAATAACAGCAATAACAATAAAATAATAATAATTAATTAATAAAACCAATTAATAAAATGTGAGGAGCCATTTGGGAGCCGAAAGAGCCGGCTCCCTTATAGTATGCAGAGCCAAAAGAACCGGCTCTCCAAAAAGAGCCGAAATTCCCATCACTAATGATTTCCCATGGTCTGTGAATGCGTCTGAATGAATGCGAGAGCAAGGGGGCGGGGGAGCAGGTGAGAGAGAGCGCGCCTGGGTGAGTCAGGTGTATGACATACGGTGGACGAGCGAGGTTGATGTGTGAGAGTTGGACTTTTTTTTTTTTTTCGTGGTTACGGCCGACAGTCACCGAGTCCTGTAAACAAACCGTTCAGCAATAAATGCAGGTTTGTTGAATATCGCCTCCTCATTCATCACGTGTCCGGCTGGACGCTACAATAGCAACGAGTAACGATTCAGCACATGAAAAATGTATCGGAGTAAAAGTATTAAATCCATCAAAAATATGTAGTGCAGTAAAAGTAGAAGTTGGGGGAAAAAAATAATACTCCAAAAAAGTACAGATACTGCATTTTAGTACTTAAGTACAGTACTTAAGTAGTTCCACTTCGTTACTATACATCTCTGGATATCCCTGACTGCCTGTTACCCCACAATAAAAATCTGTTTTGTGTGTTCTCACAAGGACACAGTCCTCAATAGTATGGAAATACTGTTAATGTTTGTGCTCAAGTCTGCTTTTTTAAATTGCAAAGAGAACTTCTGTTGTACTGGCTTAACTGTACTGCTGTACTGTACTGGTACTGGTTAAATCACTGTTGTGCCTTTTTCATTGTACAAATAAGTTGAATAAAAAGCAAATACTTCAAATACTTCAAATGTTTATTTTTGTTTATTCTGAGTAGAAACAATTGGAGCAAAACTGTGCAAACATAGGCTACAATCTTTCAAATTAAAACTTACAAAAAAGGGACATTCACAGCAAAATGTCATTTTCACAAAAGCATACACCAAAATCTGAAAATAGCAGCAGCCACATGAGCTGTGTGGTAAAGTGCAAAAAAAAAAAAAACTCAAGTTGAAACATTGTGTTTCAATTATGCAAGTGTCTGAACATCAGCACTATTTAAACATGTACATCATGTGTAATTTACACATCAGAAAAAATGAAATACAAAACAGTAACTCAACTGTAATGTTAAGCTGATCATTAGGTTGTGGCCTATATTGTGCCCTGCCTGTCAGTTGCTGTTGATCTGCTTCTTGAAAATCATACAGTATAGTCATAACTTTTTTTTGGCTCTTGTTTTTAAAGTTGCGTCTTTGATGTGACTGACCTTAACTGTAACATGTTGTCCAAAGCTTGACTCTTCTTCTATTTTAGCATCTTTTTCTGTGTTGAAACCACATTAACAGTTTTGGACTTCTCAAGCTCAATGTCATTGTCAGTGACACGTCTTGCCTTTTTGTTTAATGGCTGGCGGACTCTGGGCTCTGATGGTGGTGGGCTTGAAGAACCTAGATGAACAAGGCCTGTGCACAGACTCTGCGATGTCCTTGTCCAGAGTAGAATTCTCAACAGGACAGCACACCTCCTCATCAGCCACTGTCCCCTGTGTGTCTGTTTCACTGTCTTCAATCTGTTGGATGAGATTGCCAACATGTATTTGTCATATAAGTGGTAATTTTATAAGCAGTTGGTAGCTCACATCATTATCAAATTATTGTTCTTGTTCATCCATTCTTGTTCTTCTTGTTTTGACTGTCAGGTTTCCTGTTTCCGCTTTTGTCAGAGCTTTTCTATTGGTTGTTGATTGTGTTACGCCACCGCGTAACCCCGAGACTAGGAAAAGACTGATATGAAATAGCACACCTTAAACTTAACGATCGTGATAGCGGGAGTGCGCCGTAACTACAGTAAAACTCCTAGATTTACTAGAGACTTTCAGTTTTTAGTCTGGGACTGTCACACAGTAATCCTGTCTGTTCTTTAACTTTAGTTATTCAGCTTTGTTGTTTGCGTTCTTTATTGTGTAAGTAGACTGAGAGCAATGAAAGAAGAATGCTGATTGTGATTTAACAAACTGCACTTTGTGTCAGTGAACTGATGGCACAGGGAGAAGAATCTGAGAGCACAGCTGCTTCTTAATAAGCTACATCTTCAGTCATGGACTCATTTACACTTCTAATCATGACTTCAGTTTAGTTTCATTTTTAGGTGAACTTGGTGTCAATACCTACAATGTAAACTATCCTTCTTAATCCAAGTTAATTTGACATCAAATTAAAGTTCAAATGTTAGCATATTCCTTGGTCACTTTTGGAAGCAACCGATCCTAAGAGAAGCTCAGACAGCTTAAAGTGGGGACAGAGCGAGACATAAGCATAACAAAATATTAATGAGACCATATACATTACACTCGCCACTTGTTGAAAAATTTGGGTGTGTTTCTACATAACCAATTTGTCACTACATAGAAAAATATGTTATGGAACAGATGCTGCTGAAATTAATCTGCTGGCAGGAGGTGGCAGACCCTTTGTGGAAGGTCACTGATGTGACACTAAATCCACACAGCAATTACACGGAGGTGAGTAAAACACCATCAACAGGCCAGAAGATATTTTACCCCTGCCTCTGCCTATGTTTAGGTTACTCTTTGCACTCACTGTTGTAATAAACAAAATGGCAAAAAGCATTAAATTAGGGATAATATTTGTTTTATTAATAAGAAGAGGGTGCATTGGTAGCCTTGAAGGACATGCAGGTCCAGTGCAGTCAGATGACAACATGACAGAAAAGGAGTGTTCGTTGGTAAGATGGTACGTCAGGCTAAACTGCTCGTACTATATTCAGTCCATCACTGTCCTGTCCTGGTGTGAACATGGCCTAAGTGCTTTGCAGATCACACTTCACTGTCTCCCTCCTCTCCACCTCTCCAGACTCCACACTCTGTGAAAATCTTTGTGGACTGGGACTGAAGCACACTGTTGCATGTCTCAGCCTTTGTCTGACTTTGAAACATACTCTGTCTCTTCATTTTTAGCCATTGCATATCACTCTTGTTACAGACCCCAGATTACAGATTCTGATATTTCCAGTGATTCAAATATACTGTGATGACAGTGCCCCAAACTTATACTAATAATAATAATAATACATTTTATTTCATAGGCGCCTTTTTGTCAACCAAGGATACCTTACAATAAATGAGAGTAGACAGCAAATAACAGAAACCAGAAACAAAAAAAAACAAACAACAGTATATCAAATTACAAGAATACAGCATTAGAAACAGGTTAAAATAGGACAGTGCAATTGAATCAGATGGTAATGGCAATTTTAAACAGGTGGGTTTTAAGTACAGACTTGAATAGTGAGAGTGAGTTGATGTTCCTTATGACAGGGGGTAAAGAGTTCCAGAGCTTTCAGTCGCTCTGCTCCCCATGGTGGTGAGACGGGCGGAGGGGACAGTCAGGTGAATGGATGAGGAAGATCTGAGGGAGCGAGGGGGAGCAGCAACATGGAGAAGATCCGAGAGATATGGTGGTGCAAGGTTATGAATGGCCTTGAATGTGAGCAGAAGGATTTTGTAGTTGATGCAGGATTTGATGACTATTGTCTATTTGGTTAGGGTGGTGTGACAGATGGTGTCAAATTCTGCAGTCAGGTCGAGGAGGATGAGGATGGAAAGTAAACCAGAATCAGCTGCCATGAGGAGGTTGTTGATGATTGTGATTTTAATGAGGGCCATTTCTGTACTATGGAGGGAGCGGAAACCAGATTGGAACTGTTCATTCAGGTTGTTGTTGGATAGATGAGCGTTGAGCTGAGTTGTGACTATTTTCTCAAGGATCTTGAAAATGAAAGGCAGATTAGGCGTAGATTATTGAAGTCGGTGGGGTCAGCACCAGTTTTTTTCAGAATTAGGGTTATTTCAGCAGTTTTAAATGGGGTAGGAATAGTTCCAGTGGTGAGAGAGGAGTGGATGATGGCAGAGATGAGAGGGACCAGAGAAGGGAGACAGGCTTTAACTAGAACTGTGGGGAAAGGGTCCAGCTGACAGGTGGATGGCTTAGACTTGTGGATGAGATCTGAAATTTCTGAGGTGGTGGGGAGCTGGAAGGAGGAAAAAGAGTAGGTAAGAAGAGGAAGTTCAGAAATGATACCAGAGGTGGGTTTGTGGACTGAGGTGCTGAAGGTTTTTTCATCAAAAAGTGACAAGAGGGAGTTACAGATTGCAGTTGAGCACAGATTGGATGGTAGAGAGTCCGGGGTTTGGGTAATATTCTTATATAATGAAAACAGTAAATTGGTGTTGCCTTCATGTGAACAGATTAAACCGGTGTGGTAATTGGATTTTGTTTGTGTGATACTGTCCATGTAGTGCAGCATGTGATTTTTGTAAATATCTTTGTGAACAGTGAGTCCAGTTTTTCGGTGGAGCCACTCAAGTTGTCGGCCTTTGGCTTTCATGAGCCAAAGTTCGGGCGTAAACCAGAGGGGAAGAACGGAGGAAGGAAACAGACCTTTTAGCGGAGCAAGGGAGTTGAGTCTGTGATAAAGTCCAGTGTTGTAGTGTGAAACCAGTTCTTCAGAGGTGGTCAAATTGTGAATGTCCATGAGGGGGTAAATACTAGAGGAAAGAGAGTCTAAGTGGCTTTCCTCTGCCAAAGCATGAATCCATTGCAACCAAAAAGCATCACAGCCCTTGTTTTCAGTCCATTTACAGTCATAATAATGTCAACAGGAAGAATGTGTTTGGTTAGAGCGAAATAACTTATGTTCCCAAATGGGGAGTGATTTGAAACATAAAATCAACTAATCATTGTGATAATCAGACTATATCTATGTCAGAAATTGAGATCAGGGAGGAGGTATCAAAACAGAATCTGCAGACATTTTGACTCTTTGAAATGGTGACTTGAGTTTCATGGAAAATTGTTACTTTCTGTAATACATCTTCAGGCAAAATCCTGTTTTCCCTCACCCACACTTTCATAGTTTCAAGTTGATTTTCTCACTCTAATCATTTTGAGTTATGCCCTCTGGCTTTCCAGCACCGATATTAATATGAGAAACTGAATAAAATACACACTGGGGGTCCTTCCATTATTTCCATGTGCTCACAACTAAAAGCTTTTAGGAAGCAGCAGCAAGTGTTTTACCTCTTACTGCGCCACGGTTTAGCTCCATCCTCTGCCTGCCGTCAATTTACACCGGGCGCATGATGGCAGCATAACGGCAGTGTAGCGAGCCGGCTGCATTTACGTGAGAATCCTGGACGTACACAAGACCCCACGATAAACTGTGTATAAAGAAAACAACAACAAACAGCTGACTTTGCTTCTCCGACGTGGAAGAGATTATAAAAAGCATCTGTTGTGTCATAAATGATTGTGTGTTGTTCCACTTCAACAATTAGTCTCTCATCGTTCATGTTGAGACCCTTTGATCGATTGACTGCTGACCTGGTGCCACCGGTCATGACGTAATGTTGATGTGAAGTTGTGATAAGCTACATGAACTGTGTATTGTATTTTATTTTGAAAGGGGGCGGATTTCCCGTCTGGTGCAATCTTCTCTGTTGAGATTTATGAGGTTTAGCAGCGGCTCACGTCAAAAATAGAAGTGTTACGGAATGATAGTGCTGCAGAGAGTCTCTGCTGGGACACTGCTGAGACGTTCCTGCGCCCTGTGTAAGTGCTCTCATTGACTAGACTGGCAGCGACCAGCTCCAGTGACCGCGGCACAGCTGTTACGCGGTGCTTACATCCCCGGTGTGAATAAGGCTTTAGGCTGCATACATACAGACCCCTTACTCTAAAATATGACTCCAATAACCAGATTCTTTATTTTGCCAATTGCTAAAATAATCTGTAGTGTGAGATTTGGTAAATATGTGACCATTATGGATGATTTGTTTATTGGTAGGTAGGGTGTTCTAAGTTTTTTCAAAGTCAAAGGGAGATTGTAAAGAACATAAAACTAAAACTGGTTTCTTAAAAATGTCTCCATCTTCACACCAACATTTTTCACATAGTCCCTACAAAGAAACAATGTTTGCAGACCAACCTGAGTTTTCAGTTTTGATCTCTACAGAGCTCCAATATTATCGACTGGTGAATGAGACAGAACACCACCTGGGGTATTGAAATTCAGGGCATGGTTATTATACCAATAATATATCAGCATATGAGCATACTGTACCATTAGTAATATCTCTAACAGCATATGCAATAACTCAGTTTAAGTGTGTTACACTTAAAAACAAAAAAGCAAACAAGCAACAGACAACATGCAAAAAAGTACTGAAGGTAAAAGTGGAATGTTCTAAAAAAATGATATTGTAATGTAAAGTGACCATTGATATAAATAACATTGCAGTCAAAGTGACCATGATATAAATAATATTGCAGTCAAAGTGACCATGATATAAATAATATTGCAAAGGTAAACTGACCATAATATAAATAATGCAAAGGTAAAGTGACCATGATATAAATAATGCAAAGGTAAAGTTTCCATGATATAAATAATATTGCAAACGTAAACTGACCATGATATAAATAATATTGCAAAGGTAAAGTGACCATGATATAAATAATATTGCAAAGATAAAGTGACCATGATATAAATAATATTGCAGAGGTAAAGTGACCATGATATAAATAATATTGCAAAGGTAAAGTGACCATGACATAAATAATATTGCAGAGTTAAAGTGACCATAGTAATATTGTACATAAGGTTATTGGAATGGAAAAAAAAATATACATACAGATTGAAATAAAATAAATATAAGCCATGATGAGTAGTAGGTAAATTGAAACAGGAACAGAAACTACAACATGATCAGGTGGTGCAGGCAGGGCCGGTCTTAGCTATGGGCAATGTGGGCGGCCGCCCAGAGCGCAGTCTCCGTGGGGGGCACACGAGCGCCCGAAAAAGAAAAAAACCTCGCAAATTTTCTATACCGCTCATTAAGTTAGCCGAGTGGGCTCCCCGGGAGCGGGGCGATACAGCAAGTTTTGAAACAGCTGTAAAACCTGTTATGTATTTAGACTGTTTTTCTCCCATCGACCTTCATCAAATAACTTTAATCATTTCTGCAGCTAAGCCGTCAACCTGTCTCTTAGACTCCATCCCAACCAGGCTGCTCAAGGATGTTTTACCCGTAGCTAGTAATTCGTTATTGGATATGATTAATCTGTCTTTATTATCAGGATATGTACCACAGTCCTTTAAAGGTAGCTGTAATTAAACCTCTTCTTAAAAAGCCCACTCTAGACCCAGAGGTCTTAGCCAACTACAGACCGATATCAAACCTTCCCTTTCTCTCTAAGGTACTTGAGAAAGCTGTAGCTAATCAGCTGTGTGACTTTCTCCATAACAATAGTCTATTTGAGGATTTCCAGTCAGGATTTAGAGTGCATCATAGCACAGAGACTGCATTAGTCAAAGTTACAAATGACCTCCTAATGGCATCAGACAAAGGACTCATCTCTGTACTTGTCCTGTTAGATCTTAGTGCTGCATTTGACACCATTGACCATCAAATTCTTTTACAGAGACTGGAACATCAAATTGGCATCAAAGGAGCCGCCCTAAGCTGGTTTAAATCGTATTTTTTAGATCGATCTCAGTTTGTTAACGTCAATGATGAATCGTCCATGCAGACCAAGGTTTGTCATGGAGTCCCACAAGGTTCTGTACTTGGACCACTTCTATTTAGTTTATATATGCTTCCTTTAGGGAACATTATTAGGAATCACTCTATCAATTTTCATTGTTATGCTGACGACACCCAATTATATTTATCGATCAAGCCTGATGCAACCAATCAGTTAACTAAACTCCAAGCATGCCTTATGGATATAAAAAGTTGGATGACCTACAATTTCTTGATGTTAAATTCAGACAAAACTGAAGTTCTTGTAATTGGACCCAAACACCTCAGAAACTCTCTTGCTAGAGACTTAGTTACTTTAGATGGGATCACCCTGGCCTCCAGCTCCACTGTAAAGAATCTTGGAGTTGTTTTTGATCAGGATTTGTCCTTTAACGTCCACATAAAACAAATTTCGAGGACTGCATTCTTCCACTTACGTAACATCGCTTAAATCAGACGCATTGTCTCTCAGGCGGATGCAGAAAAACTAGTCCACGCATTTGTTGGCTGGACTATTGTAACTCTTTGTTATCGGGCTGCTCTAATAAGTCTCTTAGGACTTTGCAGTTAATTCAGAATGCTGCTGCACGTGTTCTGACAGGAACCAAGATCAGAGATCACATCTCTCCCATTTTGGCTTCCTTGCATTGGCTGCCTATTAAATCTAGAATAGAATTTAAAATTCTTCTCCTTACTTACAAAGCTCTTCATGGTCAGGCACCATCATATTTAAAAGAGCTCATAGTACCTTACTACCCCTTTAGAACACTGCGCTCTCAGGACGCTGGGTTCCTTGTGGTTCCTATAGTTTCCAAAAGTAGATTGGGAGCCAGAGCTTTCAGCTATCAGGCTCCTCTTCTGTGGAACAAACTACCTTTCTGGGTTCAGGAGGCAGACACGGTCAACACCTTTAAGAATAGACTTAAGACTTTCCTTTTTGATAAAGCCTATAGTTAGGGCTGGCTCAGGTCATCCCTTAGTTATGCTGCCATAGGATTAGACTGCCGGGGGACCCCGCCCAGGGTTATGCCTAGCCAGGCACGGTATTGGTTGAAGATGCACACATCTCCCTTACTGAAAATCTCTCTCTCTCTCTCTCTCTCTCTCTCTCTTCTCTCTCTCTCTCTCTCTCTCTCTCTCTCTCTCTCTCTCTCTCTCTCTCCCTCTCTCTCTCTCTCTCTCTTTCTCTCTCTCTCTCTCTCTCTCTCTCCCTCTCCCTCTCTCTCTCTCTCTCTATCTCTTTCTCTCTCTATCTCTCTCCATCTGTGGACATGTCTCATTAATGCATGTTACTAACCAAACTTCCCCGGAGTTTCTGTGCTCTGTCGTCCAGCAGGTTCTCATGGATCGTGGCTGCTGCTGTGGTCCTGCACGACGCCCACTACATATATTATTACTACCATATCTGTTACTGTAGTAATTTTTATCATTCATTGTAATTCATTGTCATTTTATCAGTCATTGTACAATTTGTTTGTGTTGAATTGTCCTGTACACGTGACATCCATTGCACGTCTGTCCGTCCTGGGAGAGGGATCCCTCCTCTGTGGCTCTTCCTGAGGTTTCTTCCACATTTTTTTTCCCTGTTAAAAGGTTTTTTTGTGGGCAAGTTTTTCCTCACTCGAACCGAGGGTCTAAGGACAGAGGGTGTCACTCCCTGTACAGATTGTAAAGCCCTCTGAGGCAAATGTACTTTGTGACTTTGGGCTATACAAATAAAATTGATTTGATTTGATTTTGATTTGATTTGCACTATGTACACCTGTTTACATATTTCATTTTTATTGACCTGTTCATACTGAAATTCTGTCAATTTATAATTCTACCATACTGCTTTATTTATATTTATATTTATATCATACTGCCATACTTATATTTATTTTGATAATTCTGCTTATACGGTCATACTATTTATATCTCCAGACTTTTCTATTCCCAGATGTCTTTTAGCTTGTATATATTGTATATATATTTTTTTTCATTTTTATTTTTATTTCATATTTTATATATATATATATTTTACATCTTCACACTGTTTTGACAGAGAGAAACGTAATTTCAATTATCTGTATGTCTTGTACATATTGCAGTATTGACAATAAAGCCGACTTGACTTGACTTGACTTGAAGACTACAAGGCAATCAGCAAAACCATGCAGCACCAGAAGTCGCATTAAAAGTAAGACATATTTAATTTATTATATGTTAAAAATACTATATGGCTCTCAATGATATATTCAGAAATATTTGGCTTTTATGGCTCTCCCAGTCAAAAAGGTTACTGACCCCTGACCTAGATAATTTGTTCATAGTCGCCACTTGTACTGTGTACTCAGCAATTGTATCTAAATTGGATTTTGCATTCTGCGCATGCTTGAGAATTTGAAAGGAGACGACGTATTAAATAGTGGTGTTGTTGCCAGATAAGGTCAATCGACACCATGGCTTCAACAACACACTTCTGGAAGAACAAGAAGACCCGGTTCATGCTCAACCAAGTACAAGAGTTGAATGCCGTCAGATAGTTTGTTTTTGCTGATAAGTAGAGGTCAACCGGAAGTGACTCTTTGTTGAGAGGGCTACAGCACCACATAGAGTAATGGAGTCAGCCATGCCATTTATCCAATTCTCTGAACGGCATGTACTGTATACTCAGACAAGTGATCCGGTCTTATGCATGTCTTTATCTATTACGATCAGAAATTCACATTTTTTGCTGCATGTAAACGTACTGACTGCCATGGGGGCTGCAGAGTGCCTCCCACACAGTCGTCTCAAAGCAGTCACTGAGCTTAGCACTGGCCTCCTCAGACCACTCCTTCACAAGCCTCTTCACAGGTGGTTTTTGTTCACCACAGGGGTGTAGTCTGTGACCAGATAAACGAGGTTGTGATCTGAGCGACCCAGCGGGGGGAGGGGGGATAACATCCTTGATGTTTGCATACAGTAGGTCCAAAGTTGTATTGTCTCTGGTGTGGCATTTCATGTATTGGGTAAAGGTGGGGAGAGCAAAGGACAGGGAAACATGATTGAAGTCACTGCAGATGAGGAAGAGGGATTGCAGACCGATATCAAACTTTCCCTTTCTCTCTAAGATACTTGAGAAAGCTGTAGCCAATCAGCTGTGTGACTTTCTACATAACAATAGTCTATTTGAGGATTTTCAGTCAGGATTTAGAGTGCATCATAGTACAGAGACCACATTAGTCAAAGTTACAAATGACCTCCTAATGGTTTCAGACAAAGGACTCATTTCTGTACTTCTCCTGTTAGATCTTAGTGCTGCATTTGACACCATTGACCATCAAATTCTTTTACAGAGCCTGGAACATCAAATTTGCATCAAAGGAACCGCCCTAAGCTGGTTTAAGTCATAGTTCTTAGATCAGGGGTCACCAACCTTTTTGAAACCGAGAGCTACTTCCTGGGTACTGATTAATGCGAAGGGCTACCAGTTTGATGCACACTTCTGAAATAGCCAATTTGCTCAATTTACCTTTAACTAAATGTCATTATTAATAATTAATGATATTAATCTCTGCGAAGACACTGATCATTTTAATGATTTCTCACAATGAATATCAACTATGATTTAACAAGATAGGAAACAGATAAATATCAATATGAAACACTTTATTTCTATATTTTGTCTTAGTGCAAGTGTTTTGCAAATTGAAATAAAAAATGTTCAAAAACATTTTAAGATCACTTCTACAACAGTCCTAGGAAATCACAATGTCCCATTTTCACTAGCCAATAACATTTTTTAACAAACCATGAATTACTTTGCACCACGTTTGTACAAATAATAAATCAAGTAAAATACAAAAATAAACTTTCAGATGTTTAAATAAATCTGATTATATTTTGAACTTTGAACTAACATCTGCATCTGCAATTTTTTACATTGTTAACATTTTACATAAACAATTGTTACATTTTACAAACACATTTAACAAATCATGAACTGGACACCAGATCTGGTTTCCGTTTCTCTGTCAGTAAGTGAATCCTGGCGTTGCACGCTGTTTACCAGTATGTTGTACTCTGGTGTGTAACTTGACAGCGCAACTCTGAGTGAGTCTTGCAGATTTGCATCAGTGAGTGCCGCTTTGCCGTCGCCACAGTCGCCCCGCAAATAAGACAAACACATGCTCCTATCACAGTGGTAAAAAAAAAAAAAACTCTACCTCCCATTCGTCGTGAAAATTATGTTTTTTTCTTTTTTCTGCCATATTTTTATGGGTCAGTCATCTCCTCATTTTTGCTGCCCGCTTGTGTCGTCGTAGCGTCTGCGCAGGCGCTATGTCTTGCGCATCATACTGACCTTTGAACTATAACTAGGTCATAGTTCATTTATATTAAACATTTTTTATTTAAAACATTTTTTTAAACAAGTTTTTTTATATATATTGTCATTTCCAGTTTACATATAAGTGTGATTTAAACAAGAATAGCAATCAAAATAAATTAGATGCAGCTCACTGGTAAGTGGCGCTATTTCAGCTATTTTTAGAACAGGCCGGCGGGCGACTCAGGTGGTCCTTACGGGCGACCGGGTGCCCGCGGGCACCGTGTTGGTGACCCCTGTCTTAGATCAATCTCAGTTTGTTCACGTCAATGATGAATCCTTCATGCATACAAAAGTTTGTCATGGAGTCCCACAAGGTTCTGTACTAGGACCACTTCTATTCAGTTAATATATGCTTCCTTTAGGGAACATTATTAGGAATCACTCTATCAATTTTCATTGTTATGCTGACAACACCCAATTATATTTATCGATTAAGCCTGATGAAACCAATCAATTAACTAAACTCCAAGCATGCCTTAAGGATATAAAAAGTTGGATGATCTACAATTTTCTGATGTTAAATTCAGACTAAACTGAAGTTCTTGTAATTGGACCCAAACACCTCAGAAACTCTCTTTCTAGAGACTTAGTTACTTTAGACGGGATCACCCTGGCCTCCAGCTTCACTGTAAAGAATCTTGGAGTTGTTTTTGTCAGGATTTGTCCTTTAACGTCCACATAAAACAAATTTCGAGGACTGCATTCTTCCACTTACGTAACATCGCCAAAATCAGACGCATCGTGTCTCAAGCGGATGCAGAAAAATGAGTCCACGCATTTGTTACTTCTAGGCTGGACTATTGTAACTCTTTGTTATCAGGCTTCAGAAAGCTGCTGCACGTGTTCTGACAGGAACCAAGATCATAGATCACATCTCTCCCATTTTGGCTTCCTTGCATTGGCTACCTATTAATTCTAGAATAGAATTTAAAATTCTTCTCCTTACTTATAAAGCTCTTCATGGTCATATCTTCATGGTCATATCTAAAAGAGGTCATAATACCTTACTACCCCTCTAGAACACTGCACTCTCAGGATGCTGGGTTCCTTGTGGTTCCTATAGTTTCCAAAAGTAGATTGGGAGCCAGAGCTTTTAGCTACCAGGCTCCTCTTCTGTGGCACAAACTAACGTTCTGGGTTCGGAAGGCAGACACAGTCATCACCTTTTTTTTTTTTTTTTTAGATTATTTTATAATAGGACAGCTGAGGTTAGACAGGAACGAGGTTCCTGTCTAACCTCAGGAAGCAGAGAGAGGGGGAGTAACACGCAGTAAATGGCCGTCCGATGCGGGATTCGAACCGGGTCCAGCTGTAGCGAGGACTGTAGCCTCCACACACGGGGCGGCTGCTTAACCCACTACGCTACCAACCGCCCCACAGTCATCATCTTTAAGAGTAGACTTAAGACTTTCCTTTTTGATACAGCTTAAAGTTAGGGCTGGCTCAGGTCATCCCTTAGTTATGCTGCCATAGGATTAGACTGCCGGGGGACTCCCCCTCCCTCCCCACCCCTCTCCTCTCTCTCTCTGTCTCTGTCTGTCTCTTTCAGGGTTATGCCTAGTCAGGCATGGTATTGGTTGAAGATCAAATCAAATCAAATACATTTTATTTGTATAGCCCAAAGTCACAAAGTACATTTGCCTCAGAGGGCTTTACAATCTGTACAGGGAGTGACACTCTCTGTCCTTAGACCCTCGGTTCGAGTGAGGAAAAACTTGCCCACAAAAAACCTTTAACAGGGAAAAAAGGTGGAAGAAACCTCAGGAAGAGCCACAGAGGAGGGATCCCTCTCCCAGGACGGACAGACGTGCAATGGATGTCACGTGTACAGGACAAATCAACACAAACATATTGTACAATTACAATAACTGACAAAATGACAATGAATCACAATGAATGATAAAATGATTACAGTAGCAGATATGGTAGTAATAATGACAGTAATAATATGTGTAGTGGACGTCATGCAGGATCACAGCAGCAGCCACGATCCACGAGAACCTGCTGGACGACAGAGCACAGAAACTCCGGGGAAGTTTGGATGCAGTCACATCTCCCTTACTGACTTACAAGTCTCTCTCTCTCTCTCTCTCTCTCTCTCTCTCTCTCTCTCTCTCCCTCTCTCTCTCTGTCTCTCTCTCTCACCATCTGTAAACATACATGTCTCATTAATGCATGTTACTAACTAAACTTCTTCCCCGGAGTTTCTGTGCTCTTTCGTCCAGCAGGTTCTCGTGGATCATGGCTGCTGCTGTGATCCTGCACGACGTCCACTACACCGAACCCAGGTCGACACAACACAAGATCCAATCTTAGACTTGACTTCTGTAGTTCAGTTTCTGTAGGATCCCTTCTCAGGATCCCCCGAACCCAGGTCGACACAACACAAAACACAAAGCAGCCTTAAAGCTTCAACAAAACGCACATACTTCAACTCGTTAAATTCTCTCAGGTCCAATTCACAATTTTGACATAAGTCTTAATTTATTAAAGCACACAAAAGGCAACCCCCCTTTACTCTCCCTCTTAAATTCTCACCTCTACGGGGGGGCTTTTGCATGACTGGGCTCGGATCAGCAGCTGTAAATCCAACATCTTACTTTGGAATTTCTTTTTTGGAGAGAATGTTCAATACTACTTACTGCACTTAGGTCTGGGTGAGACTGCAATAAAGTGGCAAGAAATGTCTTACCTTTTTATGACGGCCGTTTAACAGTGTCTCCCAGTCCAAGATGCAGCCAGCAGATCAGTTCTTCTCTTCCAATCCCATCCTCGTCGCCAATTATGTTGTGGATGTCACACCGCGTTGAGGTCAAGCTGGGTTTTTGTCTTGTTTTGTCACTTACTGTTTTATTTTGAAAGATAACTCTCCTCTCGTTTCAGGTCACTTGCCCTTCCTCATGTGTCTTCCCCGCCCTGGTTGTTTCCACCTGTTCCCCATTACCTGGTGTATATATTGTCTGCGTCTCCCTTTGTCCCGTGCCGAAGTGTTTCGTCTCATGCAGCGTTCACCAAAGCCTTATTCCTTAGCCCACAGCCATAGCTTTTGCTCTAGTGATCTTTTGTTTCTTCCTCGCAAGAGTGATTTTTTGTTGTAATTTCATAGCATTTTCATTTCAGAGTACCCACCCTTTTTGGAGTCTTTAGAGGGGGTGCTGGAGAGCGCTCCCTCTGGGGACTCCCTCGTCCTCCTGGGGAACTTCAATGCTCACGTGGGCGGCGACAGTGAGACCTGGAGGGGCGTGATTGGGAGGAACGGCCCCCCTGATCTGAACCCGAGTGGTGTTCTGTTATTGGACTTCTGTGCTCGTCATGGATTGTCCATAACGAACACCATGTTCAAGCATAAGGGTGTCCACATGTGCACTTGGCACCAGGACGCCCTCGGCCGTAGTTCGATGATCGACTTTGTGGTCGTGTCGTCGGACTTGCGGCCATATGTTTTGGACACTCGGGTGAAGAGAGGGGCGGAGCTGTCAACTGATCACCACCTGGTGGTGAGTTGGCTCCGATGGTGGGGGAGGATGGCGGTCAGACCTGGCAGACCCAAACGTTCTGTGCGGGTTTGCTGGGAACGTCTGGCTGAATCTCCTGTCAGAAAGAGTTTCAACTCCCACCTCCGGGAGAGCTTCGCTCATGTCCCGGGGGAGGCGGGGGACATTGAGTCTGAGTGGACCTTGTTCCGTTCCTCCATTGTCGAGGCGGCCGATCGGAGCTGTGGCCGTAAGGTGGTCGGTGCCTGTCGTGGCGGTGGTCCCCGAACCCGCTGGTGGACACCGGCGGTGAGGGATGCCGTCAAGCTGAAGAAGGAGGCCTACAGAACCTTTCTGGCCTGTGGGAGTCCTGAAGCAGCTGACGGGTATCGACATGCCAAGCGGAATGCGGCCTCTGCGGTTGCGGAGGCAAAAACTCGGGCGTGGGAGGAGTTCGGTGAGGCCATGGAGAGCGACTTTCGAACGGCTTCGAGGAGGTTCTGGACCACCATCCGGCGGCTCAGGCGGGGGAAGCAGTGCACTGTCAACACTGTGTTCAGTGGGGATGGTGTGCTGCTGACCTCGACTGGGGACATCTTGGGTCGGTGGAGGGAATACTTCGAGGACCTCCTCAATCCACCAGCACGTCTTCCTTTGAGGAGGCAGAGTCTGGGGACCCAGTGGTGGTCTCGCCCATCTCTGGGGCTGAGGTCGCTGAGGTAGTCAAAAAACTCCTCGGTGGCAAGGCCCCGGGGGTGGATGAGGTCCGCCCGGAGTTCCTCAAGGCTCTGGATGTTGTGGGGCTGTCTTGGTTGACACGTCTCTGCAACATCGCGTGGACATCGGGGGCAGTGCCTCTGGACTGGCAGACTGGGGTGGTGGTTCCCCTCTTTAAAAAGGGGGACCGGAGGATGTGCTCCAACTATAGGGGGATCACACTCCTCAGCCTCCCCGGGAAGGTCTTTTCGGGGGGTCCTTGAGAGGAGGGTCCGCAAGATTGTCGAACCTCGGATCCAGGAGGAGCAGTGTGGTTTTCGTCCTGGCCGTGGAACTGTGGACCAGCTCTATACCCTTAGCGCGATCCTGGAGGGTGCATGGGAGTTCGCCCAACCAGTCTACATGTGTTTTGTGGACCTGGAGAAGGCGTTCGACCGTGTCCCTCGGGGGGTCCTATGGGAGGTGCTCCGGGAGTATGGGGTTCCGGACCCATTGATACGGGCTATCCGGTCTCTGTACTCTCGGTGCCAGAGCTTGGTCCGCATTGCCGGCAGTAAGTCGGACCTGTTTCCCGTGGGAGTTGGACTCCGCCAGGGCTGCCCTTTGTCACCGGTTCTGTTCATAACTTTTATGGACAGGATTTCTAGGCGCAGCCAGGGCGTCGAGGGGCTGCGATTCGGTGGCCTCAGGATTAGGTCGCTGCTTTTTGCGGACGATCTGGTCCTGTTGGCTTCATCAGATCGTGACCTTCAGCTCTCTCTGGAGCGGTTTGCAGCCGAGTGCGAAGCGGTTGGGATGAGAATCAGCACCTCTAAATCCGAGGCCATGGTTCTCAGCCGGAAAAGGGTGGAGTGCAGTCTCCGGGTTGGGGATGAGATCCTGCCTCAAGTGGAGGAGTTCAAGTATCTCGGGGTCTTGTTCACGAGTGAGGGAAGGATGGAACGGGAGATCGACCGGCGGATCGGTGCGGCTTCTGCAGTGATGCGGACTCTGCACCGGTCCGTCGTGGTGAAGAAGGAGCTGAGCCGAAAGGCGAAGCTTTCGATTTACCAGTCGATCTACGTTCCTACCCTCACCTATGGTCACGAGCTTTGGGTAGTGACCGAAAGAATAAGATCGCGAATACAAGCGGCCGAAATAAGCTTCCTTCGCAGGGTGGCTGGGCTCTCCCTTAGAGATAGGGTGAGAAGCTCAGCCATCCGCGAGGAGCTCAGAGTAGAACCGCTGCTCCTCCGCATCGAGAGGAACCAGCTGAGGTGGCTCGGGCATCTCGTGAGGATGCCTCCTGGACGTCTCCCTGGTGAGATGTTTCGGGCACGTCCCTCCGGGAGGCGGCCCCGGGGAAGATCCAGGACACGCTGGAGGGACTATGTCTCTCGGCTGGCCTGGGAACGCCTTGGGGTCCCCCTGGGAGAGCTGGCAGAAGTGGCTGGGGAGAGGGAAGTCTGGGCTTCCCTGCTGAAGCTGCTGCCCCCGCGACCCGATCTCGGATAAGCGGAAGAAAACGAACGAACGAACGAACGAACGAATTTCATAGCCTCAGCCATTTTGGTTTTTCTAGTGTTTAGCATAGTGTTTTGTCAGCCTCGTAGGAGCGTCCTTAGTTAATGTTTTCATAGCCTTTTGTTTTCTCCTCGTTGTGAGTGATTTTGATTTTGTTAATCTTTGATAAACGTAGTTCAGAGTTTTTTCCTCCTCGGAGTGATTTTTTGTTTCTCTTAGTTTAGGCCTATTTTTATAGCCTCACTCTTTCGAGGGTTCTTGAAGACCTGAATAAAGCTACTCTCAGCCTAACTCTGCATCTGAGTCCTCATTGAGTCCCGGCCTGACAGTGGAGAAAACCTTCCAGAACGCAATGAAATAACAACACGGAGACAGCTGCTTGCGAATCCGAACGACCCTTTACTTTTACTTTTCACAACCTTTTATAACCATTTTTACGTCATCACTGTTACATAGTAAAATCACCAGATCTGGACCCTACCATCCTGTACTTTCTTATAATCATATGTCTGTGTTCTGAGCGTCACATGAACGTAATATTGTCTATGTGTTTCCCATGAGCCTGCATGGTGTGTGTGTGTGCGCTCGACTCCTTAATCTTGGTCAAGGCCGATCTGAAAACAGACTGGCTGAATGTTATCTGGTGGCAGAGAAACATTCAATACTGTCCTAGCTGTGTAATCTGTGTGTTAGTGTATTTTGTATGTCTATGTGTGCCTTTATGTGTCTATGTGTTTGTGCATTACGTGTGTGCATGTATGTGTCTTTATCATGTTCTATTCAAAAGTCCATATGTGTCACGCAGAACACCACAGTTCTCGTGGATCGTGGCTGCTGCTGTGGTCCTGAACGTCTCCTGAGAGACGACGGTGTGGAGCTGGTCTGTCGCTGCAGCAGTGACCACCGAGGGGGGATGTACACAGTCACAGCAATAACGTGAACACTCCCCCTGGACGTAGTATGGCCTCATGCTGACCGCTAACAGCTCCAAGTCTCTGGTGCAGAGTTGCTCCTTAACACTGATGTGTCCCAGGTAGCACAATTTATCGTTCACAAACACAGCATCCTCCCCTCTCTTCTTCTTACCTCTTCATTACTTTCCTGTCCGCCCGGACTAGTTGAAATCTGTCCAGGGTGACATGTGAGTCCGGAGAAAGTTCAGAGGTCTCAGAGAAGCACATGAGGCTGCATTCCCGGTACTCCCTCTGCAGCCGTTCAGCGCAGTTAGCTCTCCATCTTGTTGGAGAGAGATTTTACGTTCCCCATGATGACAGATGGTAAACTTGGCTGTGGCGCAGGGCTAACAGCTGATCCCGGGTGTAAACAATGGAGCCGTGGTTGAATGGGGAGCCGTGGTTGGATGAGTTTCCTGCAGCCACACCAAAAAGTTCAAGAAACACAAGAGTCAAACTATAAATGTAACAATGTAAACACCCATAGCTGCACACTTGCTTAAAGTGTCGATGTGACAAAAGAAAACAACAAAAGATACACTAAAACACTGAAAATAGGTAAGAAAGTTTAGAGCTGCTGTAACAAGTGGCCATCTCGCCATCTTGAATAGTCTTGAATATGCCGCTCTGGTCAGCTCCCCAACAGTGGCGTATTGGAAACTTTTTACTCCACTCCATTTATCTGACAGCAGCAGTATTTATCTGTATTTACAAGCCTGATTAAGACTTGATATTAAAAGCTTCTAACTAAACCAATCAACATTTTTGGGTTGTGTTTATTCTTTATTTTACCACTTGGAAGTGGAATCCTCTATTCCAGTCACATTCATTTCTCTTTTTAAATGAGCATTTCACTGATTATATCAAAGCATTTAGGAAACCTAAATTTGATCCCACTGTCTCAGGTGGAACTGAGTGTGTCTTGTGGTTCCAGCTGCTAAAAGCAGCAAAGCTGTTTGCCTATGTGGATTTGCCAGCAGTGCAATAAAGTCAACTTTTTTTTCTTCTGTTTTTGGGATTCATTCATATCTATCATTGAGTGTCTTGACATCATTTTACTGTAGATTCATTAAAGCTCCCAAAACTGTAAGGATATCGATAATGGCTTTATATGATACAAACATGTACTTTTTCTATCTACATCATTATCAAATAGATATCAACATGTTCTTATGACTTACTGTAGCTCTGTGGCCATGACCTGGCAAGTCACAAAACTGAACCTGATCAGTGAAACACAGTATGTACTTTTAAAAAAAAAAAAAAATGTATGCAGCACTTTATGTTAGTGAAAAATCATGGTCTATCTTAATAGAGAAAAATCAGAAGGGACATCGATAGATAGATACTTTATTGATCCCAAAGGAAATGCAAGCATCCAGTAGCAGCATGTAAACATACATTAAACGTACATCAGAATTAACTTATAACAAAGTAACCATATATTAAAATTAAAATGAGATAAATCTAAATTTAAATATGTACAGAAAGATCAGAGAGATTAAACATTTGGAGCAAAATTAAACATTTGCATAGGATTTAAAAATGAGTAGAAAGTTAGTTATATATTTATCTTCTATGCAAATGTTTAATTCCTCTGCACATTTTCTAACTATGTTAAGAAGTTAACTCATGCTAAACATCTATAGAAAAGCTATATAAAAAGTAAAATGCAACTGTAGAAATCATATTAAAGTGTATATATATATATATATATATATATATATATATATATATATAAATAAATAATATAGTATATAAAGTGACCTTAGAAATAAGATAAGTTTTATAAGAATATGAGAAAGAACTACAAATGGGGTTAAAGGATTGTGTACAACACAATCACATCAGACATTTGTCATTAAGATTTAACCAAAATCACAATCTTTTTCTGATCAAACCTAGGGGTGGCACCAGAGAAATTTGATTGCAGGTGCTATGGGTGTGCTTCAACATTGAGTGGGGGTGCTCCTAGAAATGAAGAAAGAATGAAGTAAATCATATTTTTTTAATAATGTAACATTACTTCATCTAGCACTAGCACAACCAGTACATGCTGCATGAGTCATCAACCTAATGAGGCCATCTCAAAAAACAACTGCAGGACACTGGAACACATCCATATGGGCCCATCAAATGCTGGTTAAAATCATTGTGCCACCATGAAAGATAAAAACACCAAAATGCAAACCAAATGCATAACATACAATCATTTGCATCAGGTATGAAAATATGAGCAACAACAACCTATCACCATGGGAATAATAATAAAAAATTATCACTCACAGGAGGACTATGCAACGGTTGTTATGGCTGAGGGTGAATGCATCGATGATCTTGTCGACATTTAGAGCCTGTGCCCTTTTAATGTTGGTAGCCAACAGTCCAAGGTTACTGCTCCGAGCATCTCCGCTACTGCTCCTCAGATGTCGGACTTGATGCAACTCTGCATTTAAGTTATCCTCAGTGATGCCATAGTTCTGTGCCATAGTCAATAAGGACTGTTGATCAAAATAAGATTTGTGCTTTGGGTTTATAGCTGAGACCCCTGACAGCACATTGCCTGCATCTGTGGAAAAGCATTTCCTCAGTTCATTGACCAGCCTGTCAATTACAGGATAAAAAAAGTTTGTGCATAAGTCATCTGATGTACTTAACCACAAAGTCCATTTAATTGGCTTGAATGTTGCCGATCGCCTCTCCTGTATGGTCGCTCTGCAGTGCTGTGCCAGCCTTTTTGCACAGATGTTTTTCCTTGTCTTTTATGTCGCCCCACGCGTCTTCTGACCGTTTTTCTAGTAGCGTTGTATTGACTGACTGAACCAGATCACTCGCAGACGGTTACGGTGATTGTAACTGGTCCGAGGCAAACTTGGTCACCTGGAACACATCTTCAAATGTAATGTAAAACAAACTATCTATCTATTAGCCCGTGCAAAGCCCTGGCCTCAGCCTTTTTTTTCGCCTTTGTCTGGCCTATGACATCCTGCAGTGTAGTCTGGATTGCTGAGAGGGTCTTTTTAATAGCACACAACACAGAGTACTGGCAAGCCCATCGTGTATCGGCTAGTTTTTTCAACTCAGCATGCTGTTCTGGTGGATCGAGTTCTTCTGATTTTTTAAGAACATGTCTGGACCACTGAGCCAGAAAAAGAAATTGTACAACATTTGCACTATGTCAGAAAACTTGGCTGCAGCTTGCACATTTCTCAGCCAGGACTAAATTTAACCCATGTTGCCACACAGTGAACATAGAGAGCTTGCAGCACCACTTTTCTGAACTTTTTTTGAACCCCGTTGTTACGTCCTGCCATCACAGCTTCTCCATCGTAGCAGTGACCAGAGAAAGAGAGAGAGAGAGTCTGCATCCAACCGGTCTGCTGGGGTAAAATGAAGAAACTCCTCAAGCACAGTTTCGTTGTGCAGATAGCGAACAACTACAGATATTTACTCTTTCTTGCTAATATCCTTGCTCTCATCTGCCTTTATGGCAAAATGCCCAGCTTCTTTTGTTTCATCACTAATTCATTTTCCTCACCATGTCAGCCATGATTAAATAGTTTGTTTTGTATTTCATGGTGAGTATATTTTGCGTTTGACGGGTTTTGTGATATCTTATTTGCAACAACTTGCAACTTATTTTTGTCAAACATAGCGATAACATTGAGGAGCTCAAGAAAATTACCTTTGTTATCAGCCTGATCATCTTCTCTGTGGCCTCGCTGAGCAACTCCCTGGCATGCTGTGTATCACAAGCTCTCCACCACAGCCTTCATATACTCCTGGTTTTCTCGTACCAGTTTTAAATGCCCCTCACCCAACATTTTGTTTATTTTGGAACCATCCTGCTTCCTCTGTTTAAATTCACACCATGCCTGCATTGAAAATGTATGTGCTGCACTTAATTATGGGCTTTGAAAGACTTGTGTGCTTTACACCAATTCTGGAATCCTCTAGTCGCCTGGATGAAGTGCCAGCAAGAAAAGCAGAAGGCTGAGTCCTTAATAACTGAATACTCCATCCATCCATATTGTTCATACCATGCACTGTTAAAACTCCTTCACTGAGTACTGAATGTCTGCTTTGGGAAATTGCACAAAGGCCGTCACGGTTCTTCATCTGAAGTTTGGCTGAGATCATGCGGTCCACAAGCCATGCTTGGTGTACTGTCAGTGGCCCCGACGGCCGTTAGCTCCCCGGGTGCGGGGCGGGGACTAGGCCTTGAGGCAGTCGCGGACTCCCCATATGACTCTGAGGTACTGTTGCCGCCCGAGTCCATAACATCTTTCTCCACATCAGTAACCACGGGTGCGGTAACTGCTTCCCCCAAGCTAGGAGGACGAGAAGTAGGGGGGCCATCCGATGCTGATATCGCGATCCCATCGGTCTCCACAAAGCTGTTGCTTTTGTGAGGCTGGTCTGATATGTTGTCGGTATCTCCCCTGAGGACACTTTTTGGCGAACTAGTACAGATTATTTTATTTGGGTTGAGAAAACACTTAATTTTTCAGCCGATAAAAAAAACATCATTCACACAACAAAGATGTAGCCAACACAAATACGTGACACCTGACATTTCACCTTTGACCTCGTGTTAATACCAAGAAATACATTTTGTAAATTATTTTAATTTAGGGCATTTTCAGAGATAAATTAGATACAAAGCACATGAGATAAAATGTCTTAAAAAATATTTTATTTAATGAATTTCTATGCACCACTAGGGGGAGCTGTAGCACCGGCAAGCCCCTCCTTGGCGCTGCCTATGTCCAAAGCAAAGTACTTCAGTTGATTCTATGTGGATTGTGTGTTCTGCTGCTCCTGCTTTGTTGAATCATTTCTTGTTCTCTTGCATCCAATCCACTTTTGTGAAGAGTGTTTTGGAGCCTTTATGTCTTGGTGGGCTGATTCACTCTTTTCACACACAACAAGCACAGACTCCCACAGAGTTAAAAAAAAAAAAAGTCAGTACTTTAATCTTTGCTTTTCACATTTCTTTCTCTCCAGGCTGTATCTTCTGTGTTTTCTGTACTGCGGGAGACATGAGTGGAGATGGCTGTCATTCATTCTGAGATGTAAGGTGGAAAAGAAGAAACCAAGAGAAACAGAAGAAATTACATAAAGGAAGAAGGGGATAAAATAAAGAGGACAGGACTGAGGGAAAAAAGGAAAGCAGGTGGTGGGGGTGAAGTGATGGAGCAGCAGCAGGCTGTGGATGTTGATGTCCAGATGGCCTCAGAGACATGCAGCATATGCCCCATGCCAACCAGCTCCAGTCTGCATCTGCCAGGCCCTGCAGAGGCTGGACACAATCCTGGCAGGGTCAGTGGTGGCACACAGGTCTGGACATGGGCGATCATGTCCACTGATGATCAGAGGAAAGAGATGATGACCTCGCAGAGAGCACAGTCATGTTGTTTAATGCTCCTCTGGATCAGAGTAAAAGTGACATATGGATACACCTGACCTGATCGGTTCGGGTTCACCAGATTTTCAGACATAGATTTAAAAAAATGTGTGCATGGAACATTAATAGAGGGGAGGCAAAAATGAAGATTTAAGATGCATTATATTCTGGATGCACACACGCGCAAGACACAAACACACCACCAAGCTATCACATTCTATACACTCTTTAACAAACTGTTCCATTCTGAAAGAAGTTCCTCAGTGAACACCACAACAACCCCATAATAATGCAATCCTCAATTTTATTGCATTGTTTTACACTTTTGTCCTGTGCTGAACCACTAGTGTGACCACATCGTCCACGACCCCCTGACACTCAGCCAGCAGCACACTTTGTTTTCTTAGCTCTGTTTATGTGATGGGTGAAGGGCTTTTGACCTGCAGGCTCATGGGCATTGAGCCTCAGCCAGGCTGCTGAGAACACTGTAATAGGAAGAGCCCAGCTGATGAGTGCAAATACATAGCGCCCTCAAACATGCGCCTTTCTTTTTAGGAACATTATGAATGTAGCTTTAGGAACAATGATTGCTTTGAAGTTGTCATTGTTGTAGATACAATAGATAAACAATATTTTTTCTGATAATTTGGTTTAAGTGCAGTTTGTGTGTATGTGTGCGTGTCTGCCTGTGTCACATTGTCTTTACCCTGACTGACATATTATCTTTGTTATCACAGCACAGCTGGAGTTGAGGCAACACAAAAAGAACAGATTAGGGACTTGGAATGAGAATTTATGAGAAAGGGTTAATCTCTCTCTCACTTATACTGCCTCCGTCTCTCAGAAAAAAGACAGAGATGCTATCTTAGCGTTCTATACCATTTTCCTTTTTTAATAACTTCTCTCTTTTTCTCTCTCTCTTTTCAAATCGACTGAAATAAATTGCAAAGACAGAAGGGGAAGGGAAAGTGGCAA